>CM042420.1:15023451-15085951 GCA_023634145.1 Thymallus thymallus
TCTCTGTCTCTCTCTCTCTCTGTCTCTCTGTCTCTTCAGTTTATCATGCAACTTTGGAGAAACTTGGATTACTTTTTATCTCAATGCTTTGCCCGGATTACCAAATGAGGCGTTGTGCAGCCGGTGTCTGCCAGAATGATGAGGTACATGGTCTTAGATTGCCCTTTGAATTACCTGTTTCTGTGAGTGTAAGATTGGGAAGGAGAGAGGAGAGAGAGAGGCTGGCAGACTGGGGGGGATTAGGAGGGGCTGATTCCCAGAGTAAAGGCTGTCAATTTGTTCACTGTGAGGAGAAGTGATTGAGCATGTCTGCTGGCTGCTTGGACCACAGCCCCGCGTCTCCCCAGTACAGGGATTGATTGAGTCATAGCTGCCTAGGGTTCCGTTGGCCCTGCGCCCGTCCACAGGCCTCGTTCCCTCTCCCTGCCCAGTCTGTCAGACCCTGAAGTTATGACATCATGAGCCCCCTCATAAGGCATCTCCATTGTTTTGAAATGAAGGGACATCAATTTCCCAGGCTCCACTGCCCAGCGGATGATTTGTGAGTGCTATTATCCTCAGAAATCGTTCCGGAAAATGGCTGCGGAATGGAGAGAGTTTGGGAGGGCTGACTTGCTGCATGGAAATGGTGTCTAAGCTGCCTGTTTTGGCCAGCTCCAATAGTAGTATTTCATACTTTTGAGGGTGAAAACCCACGTACACATAGGCCTACTCAGATTACAGAGTTATTATTAATTACTAAGCTACTATTTCTGCCCTGAAAGTGGCATTTGGAGAATAATATGGCTTTGTAGATAGGACTGCCAGCTAAGAGAGTGAGAAGTGGAAATAATTAGTGAGATAGAGGCAAAAAAATGACCAATCACCTGGATGTCAATGGAGCATTTCCAGATAACTTTCTCTCTTGCCTTTTGCAGAAGCAGTAAGAGCAGACCTGGGTGCCATCCAGCTGACAGCCAAGGTTTTCATGTCAAGGTTTGACAAAATCATTATAAAGCCATTTGAGTCCCGGAACGTTCAGTTTTTAGAACCTGAGTCTGAGAAATAAACTGCTGACTATTCGAAACACTCCTTCCAAATTTGATCACAATGGATAGGTAATGCATTAAGCATTCCGATTTCATTATGAACTCATTTTTTTTGTATGGAAAGCGTGTGTGAAATTTTTTTTATTTCCTTGAAGCGTACCTAAACGATGAAAAAATATGAACATTTAAAGAGAAAGTTGCATTCATATTTGAAGTCTGCCCTAATTCAATCTCATCTATTTCCTTTTCAAAAAAATGTGTCTGCATTTCATTTTCAAAACTTTAATGGAAATAAAAGTGGGAATCTATTTATCGTCCTTTCGGGAAGAAGCAATTTACAGTACTTTTGCTTTCAGGGGCCACTTGGCTCGACACAATACGTGGTCAAATGCAGACAGTTATCACTGAGGTGCAGGAATGAAAAGGCCTCGTCACCACTCGTGGAAGAATGCAATTCTCCCGCATGGACCCATCTGACAGCAGAGGGCTATTCTGCACGGGCAAGATAAACATTACAGTGGAAACAGTGAAATAACACATTCTGAAGGAATATGTTGGATATTTATCTGAAGGGTCTGAAGATAGGGCCGAGGTGGGGACAAATTAGTTTTTGCCATTGGCAGATTGTAACCAGACCTTCTGAATACTAAACATACTAGTGCCTTTTGTTCTCTGATAATCCACCCCAGTGCATTGTTCACTGTAGAAGAACAACACAATGTCCTGGGCTTATCCCATGGGAGTGGCAGTGATGTTGGGGATGGGATGTCCTGAGTTAATTAACAAGAGAAATACATTTACTAGGTTCGGTAATTATTCCCATCTTTTCTCTCGTAGACAACAGAATTTGCATTTACTATGGCCATTGTTATAGCAGGAAATTAGAAAACAAAAATGCCAATTTTAACATAGGCGTTGTGTTCATTAAACACAAACCATTTCTCGATGGAAGCGTAAGCAAACTATTCAAAATAACAACATTTGATAAGAATGCCAATGAGATGCCGTCAGTATTGCATCAATTGCAACGTCAGACGCACAAATAGTGCAAGTTCTCACAAAGTTCAAATCGACAGCATAAACAATGCATTCATTCGTACAAAAAAAAGCTGTATATTCCTATATTCCTACATATTCCTCCCAGGAGTTAAAAGGAAAGCTATGAGAATTGCATCGTGTAAACTACAAAAGGAAGAGAATAGCCTAAATCTCTGTCACTGTAGTAACCTCTGACAGCAGATAGTGTTACATCAGAGTTGAGAGAGAAGACGTCCTCGCCATCCTGTAACCTTTGTTCAACCCAGATTTCCTGTCCTGCTTTTCCCAGGAATATCCCCTGCTATTCCTCTTGTAGAGGGAAATTAAATTTTAAAAGGACTCCTCCCCGGAAATCTTTCTAGTTGTGAATGTAATTCTATTATCTCAGAGAAAAGCCCTCCTCCGTTCTTTTCCCATCAGCTACTAAACCTCTGGGAGAGCCACCATTGATTCACTCAGCTGCCATGCTGATGAGTCTTTACAACGCTCCACACACACACACAACGTTCCGATTTCTCACAGCCTTCAGATGTTTAGGTCTGATTTACATAGATTTAATACCGGTAGGTTTGAAAGGAAAGTCCAGCATTGCCATCAAGATTAGCCTGATCAAAGAGGGGTCGTAATTCGATCAAATCTCATTGTGATGGATGGTGAAAGATTGTAGTTGGCCATAATGTCTGAGATAACCTTTATGATAAAGATTGAATGTTTATTCACTTCTTGTCAGCCCTCCCATGGCTGGCTAACCCTCGCACCATTCTCTCCCAGGCTCTCCCCTGAACTTTAGGCAGAAATCTTTTTATCCTAGTGTTAAGTCAGAGCTCAGCAGAATAGACTGATTTCCTCTAAAGGATGATGAACACTGTAAAAGCCTACTTTTCAATAGCAGGGATTTCTAGGGGGATGGGATAAGGTTGAATAAATATGCAGAGGCTGCATGGTTTTGTCCGAGAGCACAGAGTGAACAAAACTGCTTATCAGGTTTGAGATAATATGTGAAAAAAGACGAATCCTCTGACCTACCGAATTTCATTATCGGGCCGGTTTGCTAGCCTGTAGTATTCACTGCCAGCATCCTGTAGCCATTAAAATGGGGGGTCCATTCTCCAACAGCCATTTTTAGTAGTCAGACAGCAGGGAGAGGGAGGGCAACAGAATCTCTTTGGTATTCATCTCACATTGAGCTAATTGTGCAGTTGTTTGGCTGTTTACGCACACATCTGAAATTGCCTCATAAACAGATTACCTGGGAAACGTACAAGAGGGAAAGCATTTGATTGTAAAGTCGCAATAGAAGACTGTTTGAGTGGAGGTTTCATGACTGTGTACAATTATATACGCTTGTTCCAGAGAAAGTTCTAGAAAGCAATCACCCCTCTTGTCAATGTCTTCCACCATTAGCATAAATTAATACTTCAGTCCATTTTGCTAGTTTCTGTATGGATGTCATTCTCTCATTGATGATTGCCAATCTTCTCCAGTGTTGTGTACAGAGCCGAATTCATTGTTGTTCAATTTATGAGAGAAGAGCCTCTAAATCGTATCAAGAATATTAGAAGTCCTCTACAAAACACAATGCATTTTCCAAACAGCACGATACAAGATCAACAGCTGTTTCAACATAGTCTTTCTCCCGCATGCTAAATTAATAACACACAAAAAAAGAGTCGATGTAGTCAGTCAGGAAAACATGGAATACCGTTCCATTATTCATGGTATCAGCGTAGGGACTGCTCACTTGGCTAGCTTCATCTGAATCTGTATTAGCCATAGGTATGACTACACTCTGAGTGACAAGGTCTAGGACAACAAGTGCCAGCCGCGGGCCCTACCTACGCCAGGGTAAACTACTAACATGCTCGCATTGTCATTCTCCAAATCACCTCGCTGGCGTCGTGACGGGAAAGACCTTCCTCGTTCTCCTTAACTAGCGCAGTTATCAGAAAGCAGCAATATACTGGGACATACTGAGGGGGAGAGAAAAACAGAAAGCAATGCTAATAGCTAAGTAAATAAACAAATAACCGGAGCACTCGGCCCTGGGGTTAAACACCAGACGCCTCTAATCACTCTCTTTGATTCAGTTGCATTGGTATTCATGCAGGGAGCAGCCGAGGAGATGTGTTGTCTGCACACAGTCAACTCCAGCCCCCGGTGTCTGAGACTCATGCCGGTACGTCAGAATAAACAAGCTGCTGCTGACATATTCACCCATGGAGAAAGACACCAAAACGCATGTGTACGGTATGTGCCTGTAAAATAGCACGCGCCACTTTCTTAGAAAAACTGCAAGCAACTCATCCGTGACTGATGAAAGATTGCTGAGAGCATTTGAGGTTGATCAATATCTAGGGAAGGCAGTCTGAGAATAAACATTCAAGGTGAAACAAAGATTTTAACAAATATACAGAGATATTGAATAGAGATCAGTGAGAGCTCTGCATTGTAGAGATGTAGCCTAACGTCACACACCAGCAGAGGCTGGTTGACGAACAGCTTTTCAAATGGTATAATCAAGACTTTATAGAAGGCAGCCAGCAGAGAGCAGAGACAAGCACTCCAGCTGGAAGGAAGGCACAACGTAGGCAATGGGGAGAGCTGGTTAAGACGTCAGCTAAGAGGCTATTCTCATTGACGAACATTCAAGAATAGACCATAAGATCTATAACAGCCCCAGAAACCTGAGAGGCAAGCCTCGTCATAATCCCGAGCCCTGACAATTGGCGCTGAGGGACACCGAATACTAGAACATTGCATTATGGGCGCTCCCTCCCGAGTATTTCAAAAAGGAAACACTGGCAGGCCTGTTTAATGGGTTATGCTTTCTATGAGGTATTTTCAAAGCACTTAACACAGTTCATAGAGGTGTGAACATTATTTTCTGTAAAAGGAGAATTACTCTAGTCTCTAAGGAGGATCAAATGGAAATGCCAGAGACTTTAGACATAAAACAGAAATTTCACTAGTGCGTGAAAAACATCATATAAATTGGTTCAATCCCTCATAAACATGAGCGATGAAAGCATTTGCGTGGTCATACCAGAGACAATTTGAAGTATAACTTCATGTCTCCTATTTGCCACATATAAACATCTCTCTTGAGTTTATCGTTCTCTGCACAATGTCATAGCAAGCTGTTGCGCAACGTTAACTCACAGAAAGCCAATGCATATAGAAACATCCTATTTAGACACCCGTGGAGGTCCCCTATACTGTGTTAGCATGCTAGCCACCTATCTGCAGTCTGCACCCCTCTCTTCAGGGAGGGCTGAGCTGAGAGATTTCCCAGATAAATGGTGCTGTCACCCAGTCAGGACGCAGAAGAGGCATGTCAGAGAGATAGAGGGCCTCATTAAGACGTCTTATAGCCAGCACAGCACCGCTGCTCCCCGGGCCCTTCTGGAGCAGTACTGACCCAGGAGGGGTGATGATGGCAGGCATCATCTCAGTACAGAGAGTCCTCTGGGCCTTCCTGCCTCACCACCTGTACTCTGCCCACCGGCAGGGGAGAGAGAGGAGCCGCTGCCATATTTCTAAGGGGGATTCTGGGAGAGTAAAGGAGTAGAGTGTCGTTTCTCCATTATCTGTGTTACTTGAAAGCAGCTTTTTTACAAGGTTGAATGGCGTTACTTAAACTTACAGCTTCAATTCACATACTAGATTTCAGGCCTTGATGGTAGAAATAGCATTTGCTTAAATCTGCCTAATCAGAAGTTAATTTCATTTACTGTTTACCTCGAAGGCTTCTGTTTACCACTGAAATCACAGGGGGGTAAAGTTTAGATTCTAATTAGTTTCAGATGTTCTGCTGCTAAACCCTAATAGATTCAATTCGATCTTGAGTTTCATATTCTCAGCTACAAAGTGTAATATAGTACAAATGATAGAGCATGTACAAGGCTATAATCTAAACCTTTCCTCAACCACCAGATGACCTCTAACCCACTACAGTAGTTCGGATCATTATGTTCAACACCCAACACAAGGACACCCGCTCTGACCTCGCAAACCCACTCAGTCACATAATCGTACACAAACTTTCATTTTTACACATGACCCTCCTGTACACACACACACACAAACACACACACACACACACACACACACACACACACACACACACACACACACACACACACACACACACACACACACACACACACACACACACACACACACACACACACACACACACACACACACACACACACACACACGCAGCGATGCCCCAGCCAGGCCCAAGGTAAATCAGCGATGACAGTCTGTTGGGACAGACAGACAGCTTTATTAAATAAAAGCCCCCTCCCCAGAGGGCAGGGTAATTTATGAGGGAAGATTAAGGTGATGGAGTGTGGAGAAAGACAGAAGCCACAGCCAGACAGGATCCAGGGAGAACCACAGACCACACTTTACAGCCCTGATGGGAAAACTCACTGACACACAGATAACTCTCCAACCAGGACAGATGCAGCTTGCTCCACAGACAGAGAGAAAAAACTGAACTTTATTCAAACTCAAGCTGCCTCCTTATGTCTTTTATCACCCATATCTCTACTTTACAAGCTGCCTCACTTGTATGTTTAGTCAACAAGCAATCTGCACCAGGAACTAACCAGACGTTAAGAATTATAGCTTATGTTCACAATAGCAAGGATGTACAAAACACTAATGTAAGACCTTGAATGGTTTCTAATATTACCATTAGCAAAATGGCCGCCGGCAATGTCATGTCATATAATCTTTCTGAATGTCCATTATCGTCATCATGCGACTGTCACTGTCAGGATGGGGTATTCCCTGAAGAGACAGAAATACCTTAAACAACGGAACAACAACTTCTCACAGTGATGCAAAATCCTCCAACAAGTTCCACATGATCAGCTCACACCAGAGTGCACTTTAGTTTATGTGTGTCTGATCGAACTAACGATTTCTCCTATTAGCCTAATGAATTATAGCCCCAGAGACAAAGATCATTAAGCACATTTTCCCCAGGGGACAAATCATTTGGACAATGTGATGTTGGACAATGTGAAGTGAATAAATTGGAATGTGTCATAAGGCATCAACATCTTGTAGCCCACCAGTTCTATGGACTCTAAATTACCTGCATTGAAGAGAAAATAACCTCTGTCACTCCTGTCTCACCTCAAGGTTGCCATTTTATTTTTTAGGGGCTTTTTGTGATTCTTGTTTCAGTGTGATTACTCATAACAGGCAGAGTAGGGTATTGCCCAGCAGAATGCGTCATAATACGCACAACCGCGTCCCATAAACAGAACACGATATCGTATTTGAATCTGGACCTGCTCTGGGATAACAGAGGGTACAAAACACGACCGTAGCCACAGGGCTTATGTCTCATCTAATAGCCTGTTGTCAGATTTCTTCCTTCTTTTAATGCCTCGTGTTCTTTAGCATCCTGCGGTTCTACCACTTAAGGTAGAGTCCCAGGAGTATTTTTAATAGGCGTGCAGCGGCTGCTAAAGAGCTTTCAAGAGACTTTGCGATTTCTGCAAGGTGCTGTGACACAAAATTAACATTTAACATGAGGCTGCCTGTTAGCGCCACATAGGGAACTATGGGTAACGGAGTGCTCAGGGAGAATTGTCTCAAAGTTGCATGGCTTTCATAGAGGTGGCATGTGAGGTTGAACTTAAACCATGCTCATTTACATGTAATGCGGCCAAAGCCACTTTTGCATATCATAATTAGCTTAGTCTAGTGGAGTGTATGTAAAATGTAAATCGTGGGTTACAGGTGCTTTATGGTTGACTATAATTCAAGCAGTAGGGCTGAGAGAGCAAATCCCATGGCAGTTCCATGTGGCCTGTTCCATTCTTGAACCAAGTCACAAGGCCTTAGTACACAAGCGTAATTATCAGTTCTACTCTTGAGAGTATCCAATCAACAAACAACCTCCCTTCACCTCTCCTTCTCTCTTAAATATCTTGAAAGTCTTCGCAACTAATGTTTGGTATGTGAAGGTGGCTCTACTCCATTCATCTCACTAGTTCTATATCTAACAAGTACACCGAGAGTGTAACGATAAACAGAGTGCTGGATCATGACTGCACTTGAATGGCTCCTCACTCGAAATGGACTTTCACATCTGACCCAAGAAAACCTGTTCCATTTAGTCTTCGAATGAGAAAGACGTTTGGACAAATATATTGGAAATGGAGCTTAAAAAGTGTACATGCTCGCATTTGAAGTTCTTTGTCGAGCAAAGTTACATATTGCCTTTGATCCAGTCTTTATTCATTGCAAATAGAGAGGATTCTCTGTTTGCCAAAGCTCACACCCTCAAGCTTGGGCCATTAACATCCGTCCTGTATCTGAGCTAAGTAGATATTTAATGCATGAGCTCTGTGTATTTTCATGTGTGAAATTTTGCTGCCTAAGGTCGGCTTAAAAATGTGTACTGTCCACGGCCCGTGTGTAAATCTCAACCAATGAGTTACAGCAACATAAGGGAGACCCTAAATCCTAAATTGTTTATTTGGCTACACAGAACTAGTTAACTTCTAACTGACAGTGAAGTATAGACCGCTCTGTGTCGTTATGGATTTAAAATGCACATACCTTAATGTTTATTTGAATAAGTCGTATGTCTGCCCTGGTATATTGCGTGTCGTATGCTTTGATCGCCTTTATGAATTGAAATCTAAAATAAATTCTTATGGTCGGTAGATCATTATCGTACTCCTCAACACGCTGGCAGGTTGTATTTCATGTGTGTGATATATGCTAAATTATTTATTCACGCAAACTTCTGACCTTCTACACATAACCTCCTGAGAAGGTAAAGACAACTTGAGGGCAGCTAGAGGTTGGTCCATTTTTTTAGAGTACAGAGGTATAGAAATGTCTTATTTTGCTAGAAGTTCTTGTAAAATAAATTGCTAATCGCAATGAGACTATCCTGGTAAAATAAAGGTAAAATGAATATGAATCATTCCACATCCAAACTTCTGCCTTTACTCTGTATAATTCCTTGAGGTGAATCTTCATGGGCATGGGCCAGTCAGTCACTGCAGTATAGTTGTGAGGTGTGAGTGTGTGTGTGTGTGAGTGTGACATTCTGAAGGTTGATGTGGAGATTATCCCTGTTCATCTTGTCACTGCTCATTAGAGTAGTAATGTGGAATTTCAGCAGCTTGTTCAAGCTCTCAGGAGACTGAGAAAAGCATCTCATATGGGGAGAAAACTGACTCGGCGTTCTGAACTCTATCAATGGCTGTCTAAATGAATTTGTCTAGCAGAGCGTTAGTAAAAGTGTCTATTTTAAACGCCTATTTCCCCAGTTCCCACAACCTTCCCACACACTGCCTGAAATATAAAAATGTCAACTGATATCTCCTGGTGTGACATGAATGGATGCTTTCCAATTTCCAGAGAACAGCTCCAATAACACTGTCAAAATTAACCCTTTAGACAGAAGAGTGAATGTGTGACGCAATTAGTTAGCCTAGCGCTTCTTATCAACAACAGCAATGTGTTAGCGTAGCGCTTCATATCAACAACAGCAATGTGTTAGCGTAGCGCTTCACATCAACAACAGCAATGTGTTAGCATAGTGCTTCATATTAACAACAGCAATGTGTTAGCGTAGTGCTTCATATTAACAACAGCAATGTGTTAGCGTAGTGCTTCATATTAACAACAGCAATGTGTTAGCGTAGTGCTTCATATCAACAACAGCAATGTGTTAGCGTAGTGCTTCATATCAACAACAGCAATGTGTTAGCAGCAATGTGTTAGCAAATAAAAAAAACAAGAAAATGGCACCATCTGGTTTGCTCAATATAAGGAATTTTAAATGATTTGTACTTTGACTTTTACTTTTGATACTTAAGTATATTTTAGCAATTACATTTACTTTTGATACTTAAATATATTTAACCAAATACTTTTAGACTTTTACTCTAGTGTTTTATTGTGTGACTTTCATTTTACTTGAGTCATTTTCTGTTAAGGTGTCTTAGTAAGACAATTGGGCACTTTTTCCACCACTGCCTGCCAGCCACACATTCCCTCTCAGTTCAAAGCTCTTCTGCATCTCTGATAGATAGATAGATAGATAGATAGATAGATAGATAGATAGATAGATAGATAGATAGATAGATAGATAGATAGATAGATAGATAGATAGATAGATAGATAGATAGATAGATAGATAGATAGATAGATAGATAGATAGATAGATAGATAGATAGATAGGTACTTTATTGATCCCCCGGGGGGATAGAGGGCTGTGTGTGAATGGTACTGCAGTGCTGCAGTGACAGTGCCCGCCTCTCAACAGTACTGTAGTGTTGTCGGTGGAGCTGCAGCATGAAAGTGGTGGTTTGTTTGCAGTGTGAGAGGGAGCACTTCCCAGAGGACTGTCAGGTCAGTGTGGTGCTGTGCTCGTCGGCTCCCTGGCAGGGATTGACAGGAGAGGGCAGCACCAGTGCTGACTGAGAGCTCAGTGGGAATGCCCTTCCAATTAGCAACCAGTAACCTTCTAACCCTGCCCTGCTTTCAGCCAAGCTCCAAGGCCAGACAGGGATGCAGATGTAGACTCGGGCATACACACATACACACACACACACACACACACACAGAGATCTATTCACATTGTTGAGGAAAACTCGTTCCAAGGATCAGGCAGAGCTCATTATCCAGTTAACAAGAGTTTATTCAAGCATTTGCAAGGGAGATCACACTCAGGATAAACCATAGGTGAACTCAAAAGTTACAGAATCACACAGTCATGATATACTTTTTCTACACAAAGAGCTGCTTGCCTCTCCTAGGGGAAGACAAGTTCACATTAGAGATAACGGGGACTTGGCTCCACTTCCTTAAAGCATTGTACAAACAAGAACAGGTTCTAGCCGGTGTCTGAGAGAGAGGAGTGATGAGTTCTACTCAGTTAGAAGTGCTGGGCCTCTAGTGCCCGAAGCCATAAGGAACCAGCAACAAATCACTTCTTCGTGCAGTGTGTGAAGAGGGTACTGGACAGTCATGGAAAATTACCAGTTTATACAGAACATATAGTACTATTCAACTCAAGTCATTAAATGGCATTAGGCTGGAACAGAACCACCCACCCACGCACACCCAGATATATCAATGTGGCGGTTCAATGTTCAATGGAATCCTTAAGGCAAACAACTAACAACAATCTGTTGGGTCAAACACCATGCGCCTATACCTCTCCCAACCAACAGAGGCTGAATAGTTCATGTAGATTAATCTCCATTAGCTGAGTGTTGTGGTCCAAGACTCACTTCATTGCACCTCAATGGAGTGGAGCACTCTGCAACCAACTGACAGCTCATTGATCATCACCATGACCACGTGTCATATGACCATTCACCATTAGGAAGATGGGTGACCCGTAAAACAAATGATTATGTCCCCCCCCCCCCAAAAAAAAGTTGTCGTTTCCCACTCTATATAAAACTGTATAGCTATTTTGTGTTTTTCTTAGCGTTATGTGAATTATGAAATATATGCTGCGCTTTTCAGATGACCACCCCTGTATATCATTTCTATCATATGCTATTTATAGTTATTTACTGAATGAATTCCATTACATTCTAATGCTGACGAGGTGTCCAAAGGCTTGTTGGTAAACGCCAGTATTTTCTTTTAATCAAGCTCAACCTTCACAAAGCATTTCATTCAGCCTAGACATTCTTAGTTGTTGTTTATTTCTCCCTCAGCAGTCTGTATTGATCGTTATGTTAGAAGCTGGTGTCCAATTGCATTCAGTCGGAAGGGAAAGCCGTGTTGATCGCACCTAAAGTGACTATATTGAGGAGGCCCGTATTGATGTGTTATCCTTATTGTCCCTGTAGACAAGGCTTGGACAAAGGGACACAGTGCGGATGGTTCCCCTGAATATGAATGGGTTGAAAGCAATGAATCAATCCTGGTGTGACTTATAAGACATCCAATGATACATCACACCTTCATACTACTGGAGCAACGTATCGAATGACAGGCAGGCTTTACCTGCCCTGTAAAGCGACTTTGAGTTTGTGAAAAGCGCTATACAAATTAAATGTATTATTATTATTTATTTAAAGAGACAAGCGAACACAATGGAAATAAATTTGGCCTGTGCACAGGCATGGTGAGAGGTCCTCAGTGCTGCCTGTAATAACGTACTGTTGAGCACATGCACTGACTGAATAGGTATATCTTCTCAAAGGCAGGTGTTGGAGAGGCTGGGTTTTCATGGAATTTGCTCCGTATAATTCAACACTGAGGAATTTGGGTGATACAGCCTCTTCTCCTCCTATGATCATCCATCAGTTGAAATTGCTTTCTCCCCACATTAAGCTGTCAGAGAGAAAATAACAGATGTAGCCTGGCAGAGCAACACATCATTACTGGGTAAAAATTATCTGCAGTGCAGGGGCCTGTGACCTCTTTCAGAGGGGCTCGGTGGAGCGAGAGAATATTCCAGAAGTGGCCCAGGGTCAAAGTTCAGACAGGGATGGCTGTGTGAATCAACAATTATCTTTGGTTCTGCCACGTTGTGCACGGTTATACGGCAAAGTCATCTCTTCATAAGGGTGTTTTTAAAATGGACTCCAGTGTCATTAGGCCCTGGTAATCTTAATAAGCACACTTTGCTGAAATGAGCAAAGCTTCTCAGTGAAGGTCCAAGGTAGTGGGTGCATGATTGAAGCCGCTTGATGCTGCATAATCCAGGTCTCTGGAAGTCTCCTTGAGACGCATCCAACGCCTCTTCCTCCTAGCTACCCCCTCACGTTCAGCTGATGGCTAGGCTGGCTGCCCATCGCTGGAATCTTAATGACATAGTGAGAACATTCTCGTCTGGCTAATTGCGCTATGATATAAAGAGGTGGAGTATGGTGCCTGGAATGCGAGACAGAATCAGCATGAGAGGGGGTAGATGTGGACAAATGTCTCAAGAGGGACATTTTGAGTTTATATGAAATAGACAGATGGAGGGGCAGAATTAAGGTGTGAGGTGAGAGAAAGATGGAGAGTTGAGTGTTTAGAGGTAGAACAAAACAGGGGGAAGGAAAAAAGAGCAGCACACCCCCTTTAAATAACTGTCTGCCAGCACCCGGAGGTCCACACTTCAGTGATCTGCTTTAGCCTCTCGTGTACAGTGACCACAGTTCTCTTCTTCTGTCAAGGTGTGCGCCGCACAGCCATTTAGGCATGGAAATGGGAGAATTAAAGCAGGTTGCATGCTTAAAAGATGGTGTGATTAACACATAGTGAGCAGATGTGGCATATTTCAATGTGTTAGAATGC
Organism: Thymallus thymallus; assembly: GCA_023634145.1. Taxonomy (NCBI): domain Eukaryota; kingdom Metazoa; phylum Chordata; class Actinopteri; order Salmoniformes; family Salmonidae; genus Thymallus; species Thymallus thymallus. The sequence goes on from CM042420.1 coordinate 15,036,810, forward strand.
TGTGGACTTGTACGTCACCGTACATCTCAGCAGCCTGAGATAACAATAGCTGGAATTCAGTTTGGATTCCGGACCTGGCATCGTCTGTACGTCACCACCAGTGAATGGAATGGAAAATAAGGAAGGGTTTCAGAATTTCTTCTTTATGAGGACACCAGAAGCATGCTAGCTGAGCTCATTTCTGCGAGTGGTTATTGATTCATTTATACTTACAGCCATTTTTATACTTACAGCCATCTATTGTCTGTCTACTACTTTGTGAAGTATTTCAGCTGTATCTTCCTGAAGAAAATGTATCCTTTTTCTAAATAGAGATGGCACAGTAATATATACCGGGAAAATATTATTTGGAACCCTGTTATGCTCGATGTACTGTATATTGAAAATGTCACAACAGCAGACTCTACATGCGCAAATATGACATGGTGGTGTATCATTAGAGGAGTGTGGGGGCGGCAAACGGAAATGTGCTGCTGCTGTCCTCAATCTTGTTCTTTTTTTAGGAGCACTGTACTTACAGAGAACATTTTAATGAGTGGAGCACTGGGAAGAAACAGCATTGGCAGTCACTACGGGATGACGAACAATGTTTCTGATGTCATCTGGTTTGATACTGTAGGTCTTGAATGGAATGTCGCCCTGAGAATATTCTGAGAAACAGGGGGTGGGATGCATGTTAGGGTGCTGGAGATTATCGAACGGTAACGATTTCCTGATTATACCGTAAATCTCCACTCCAGGCCACAGAGCATTAGGACTTGTTTCCATGGTTTATTTATACCTTCTCATACCAATATCAGCTTATAGAGTTCTTTACAGAAAAACCTACCATGACAAAATGGAAATCAATATCAAACTATTATTTCTATACAAGTAGCTCTGTGTGGCCTTATCAGGTCTGTTGCATAAAGGGCCAGCCACCACTCGGGCGATGGGTTTATGTCCAGTGAAGCTTGCTTGTTTGTGATTGAAACAAGTGGCTGTGAGGCATTATCTCACTAGATAAATCAGATGTGACAACCAAATCTCTGTTGCCCTAGCGTGCCAGTGAGTGTGCCTGTGTGTGTGTGCCTGTGTGTGTGTCTGTGCATGCCTGTTTGTGGGTGTGTGTGTGTGTGTGTGTGTGTGGGTGTCTGTGCATGCCTGTGTGTGTGTGTGTGTGTGTGTGTGTGTGTGTGTGTGTGTGTGTGTGTGTGTGTGTGTGTGTGTGTGTGTGTGTGTGTGTGTGTGTGTGTGTGTGTGTGTGTGTGTGTGTGCGTGTGTGTGCTTGTAATAAGTGTCTGACTCTGCTTGGGTAATTTCCCTCCTGGCTTTTAACGAGGTTCTAAATGTCAAGATATGAATCCCTCTGCACTGCTGTTTGAACCGCTATGTGCGAGCAATTTGCTGTGGCTCAGTCTGCCAAAGAACTGTTGTTCATCTTTTGTTTCTGGTCGACCCGGTGGACAATTACAGAGAGATTCTAAATGGACACAAAGGCAGACTGAGAAGGGAGAGGACGGATGTGTGGGTTGGTGACTGAGAAGCTTCTGCCTTAGGCGGCTTTGGTCTCTGACCCCTATTCCTTCAGTGTACGATACCACCGTTGCAGGATATACAGTATGTGCCATGGCAACTACCAATTAAGGTCACATTTCCTCCACATGAAGACTATTGTATGGTTTAATTAAAGCTAGGAGAATAATGAGCGAAGGTTAACAGTAATTACAGGAACCAAGTCATTGTATACAGTCAGGTGTGCGAGTGGCCCGATGGGGATTTCTTCACAGGGGAATGTCTCAGAATATCTGCTTGATTGGGCTATGCCGCTAAACACATTTACAGGCTCACACGAATCCAGGAAATAGTCCTAATTTGTCATGCAGAATTCAGTATCACCATAATAGTGAACAGTGTATCATATACTGCTATCTAAACATAATATGGGTTAATATTTTATGTCATATTCATATGCCGTATATTAAATGAATGTCTCTCACCTCCATTGGACTGTTATTGAGGCATAGGATTTATGGCAGTTCCTATCCACTCAACATGTGACCAATCAAACGTTGCCATATATTCCCTTTGTGGTGATGCATCTATTCCCAGAGTCCAGATACGCTCAGTATGCATGCCCTATGGATTTGGCCTCCACACAGAGAGGAGGTTAAGCCATGATTGGACCAGCCTCTAACACATTAAGGGGGTTTCCACATGGGCATATAAATAGCCAAACAGCCCAATAGTGACACTTAAAAAAGCCCACTTGCATAAATGGAAAAGGTTATTGCATCATCAGTGGATTGATCAGGGTCATGAGAGGGCAGTTGCTGTGGAAACATTGATAGCAGTCTAATAACAGTTAGATCAGGTATGAGATCGGCTCATCCCAGCAACACAGTCAGGTGTACAGGTGAACAGTCAGACAGCAGGCATCAGGTACAGAGTAGCCCAACAGGACTGGTACAGAGTAGCCCAACAGGACTCTGCCTAAAAATGCATCTGTATCACCCAATGAGAGTGACTGGATGTGCCATGTCAACTCTTCCTCCAACTATTTCTTATTCAAGTTTAGTGTAGAAAATAAGTCTAAAATCCGCCTTGGAAAGATATTATTTTTGCGTCAATCGAAATGGGCCCATGGCTGTACATTAATATGAAAATGTATTGAATTATCTATCCAGGCTGTTTGTCTTCTGAAAAAGGAGTGTGCAGCCATAAATGGACTTCAACAAGAGTCTGTTAGCAAGAGCATTAGCAGGGGGACCACGATAAGGCCACACACTTGCAGGTCATTACCATTCATCACCACTATTATAATTACAATGGCACACGCATAATGGCCCAATACCAAATATTGCGTCTGTGTTCAAAGCCAATTGCATGTATACATAATCTTCCATTACAAGCCTTTCGCTTTCCTTCCCAACGAGTTAAAATGTAATGGAGTCCCACTAGAATTTGCATGTGACAGCCAGTGAGTGTGTGACTTGTAAAAATGTAATTTTCTGGGTGACTTCCCCGCTCAGAGATTGCGAAGCCGACGCTGGAAGACCAGCCAGGAGGTTTATTGAGACACTTGGTCCTCAGAGTGGGGCGGTTATGTCTGATCTCGGAAGACTCTGATCTTGGCGAAGTGCAACACATACATTTTGGGTTATAGTGAAAATATACGAGGTGAACCCGATTGACATGCAGCCTTGGAGGCCCTGCAGCACTAGAATGGATTCACCCACTTTCTCTGCCCCCTTCATAATAGAAAGACTTTCAGTTAAACAAATGGGGCATCCAAAAACATCCACTCTCTGGTGCTTTAGGACAGTCTGCCTGCTTCTAGAAAAGAAAAAGAGAGAGAGAGAGGAATGTGTGGCAGGGTGGGTCACAGCTTGCTCCCTGCCTTGCATTGCCAGAGAACTCTCCATTTGAAATCATTTACTTCCTCCAGTAAAGGAAGTGAATTAAAAGGGGTCCAATATAACAATCAGATCCTCTTTACTTGTGTGCTTTGCTCATTTATAAAGAGCTACAGAAAAGTACAACATTGGGTTGATGTTAAATTAATGACTACCTTTCCTGTCATAAACTAATCTAGTTAATCATATCAATGGAACAACTGTCGTGGTAATTTATAGATGACAGAAAGTGAGTGATCAGCAGGGAGTCTAAAAATAGGCGACAGCAACCTACCCTTCCCCTGAAACTCTGTCATCTCCCCGTTCCAACGCATTCTGAATGACAGTGGATTATTCCTGGCAGGGTACAGTACGTGCAGCAGTCCTTCAGATGTGCAGGTTGTTACCGCGAAGGAGAAGGAACAACAAGCTTTTTTCCAGCTCATTCATAATCACTTTCTTCAACATGCTCCAACATCCTTCAACATGCTCCAACATGCTCCAACATGCTCCAACATTCTTCAACGTTCTTCAACATGCTCCAACATGCTCCAATATCCTTCAACATGCTCCAATATGCTCCACAATTCTTCAACATGCTCCAAAATGCTCCAACATGCTCCAACATGCTCCAACAATCTTCAACATTCTTCAACATGCTCCAAACATGCGCCAACGTGCTTCAACATGCTTAAACATGCTCCAACATGCTCCAAAATGCTCCAACTTCCTTCAACAATCGAGGTCCTCAAATTCATAGGTGTTAAAGTGGTTGTAAGAGACACCGCAGGGACAGTGGTCAGCTCTGGGGAATGGAGAAAGGGCACCCGTCTAAGTCCTGAATGCGAGGTGTCATCATTTGATTCATGCCTGACGTGTGTTTCAACTTGGGCAGCATGATGAACTGAGAGAAATCGCTGATGGATGGCCGACTGCTTCGGCGATAAGCCTAATTTCTCTCCTTGGTACAGGTGATATAGAAAGATGGGATTCTTGATATAGTGCCCGATGACACGAAAGCCTACTCTTCTGAGAGCCCCGACCTGCGTTGTGAGCCACTGTCCCTGTGCTGCCATATGTAGGCATAAAAGTTGAATTTACTCGGATGTACCCGATTATAATATGTGAGAACAATCTGGCCCTGTATACATGCCACATGGTGTGAAAAGTACATGTTATTTCAACCTCCGACTGATTCGTTGATGTTTAATGTATCCCTAAAACATTACCTTAACTTCCGATGTTAGCAACAATCATTAAAGCACGCCACCAACACGATTTCCAACTCAAGACTACTAAGCCATTCACAGCCTCCTCTGTACCAAAGCAAAAAAAAACAACAACACTATAGCTGCCCGGACATTAAGTTCCTTTATTGCAAAAGCAAAGTAACTGAAGCAATACTACTTCCCTAACAAATTGCAAGCGACGTCTCCCAATTCAAATGAACTGCCAACCGCTTGACGCAACAAAGAGCTTAAAAGGCACACTTGAAGAGAAATGTCTAACTGGGTAAGTCATTAGGTGCTCTGGATGATGCGCTAAAGGGAGGAAAGACCTAGCTAAATGACAAGGCTTTGAATGTTTCTCTACATCAGCCTTGCTAAACACACACACACGTTGCCACATAGACTCCCTGTAGTGTTACGCTAATGGCACCTTGAGGGACGTGTCCACACGTTACACCTTAACAGGCGGTCATCAGTGCTTATTTAGAAAAGCAATAGACTATTGATTTCCTGCTCAATGCTTTTTTAACGGAGGGTGCTGGGCAGATTAGCTGCTGTATGATAGATTGCTTATATATGGAGTTGAAATGGTTAAACAATCTCAGAGACAGGCAGGCACTTAATTACTTCTCTCATCCAATCCATTTAGTGGAGAAGCAAAATGATAGAGCTCATATCGCCAAGCAAGTTCAGTCTGCGTAATTACAAATCAAATGTTCATCCGTGTATCATTAATCTGGTCTCAATCTCCCAGAGTTTATTTTCATAAATGAAACTCAAGACATGTAAACGAATCCACAGGAGGGCCTTCGGTAGCAAATTAAATGTCAATGCCCATTATGACAGAGGAGAGAATGAATACCATTCCTCATATGAAAGACATCTATCCAGGGAGTAACAGGGTGAATGGGGTGGTTGACTAACTGTCATGGTTTGTCATGGCCTAAATCATTGATGATGCAAACCTACTGTCATACGTCCCTTCAGGTAAACTAATCTGGTCATGTCAAATCTGGGTCAAAGCAGCTATAGCCTACTATGATTACTGTCATCAATAATTTCAGCATTATGGTGAAGAATGTAGACTATCAATGGTACTTAAACATTCAAGAGCAGCATCGGACACAGTGTGACCTTCATAAGGAGAAAAAAAGTCAACCTGTCGAGAAGCTCTTTGTTTCTATAAATGCACTCTTCCTGAACTTTTAGTTAAAGTTTTTAGTATAGAAGTATTGTGTCCCTGTCGGACGCTGCAGTTCACCTTTCCTAATCTCTGTCAAACACCTTCCTCATCTCGCGGCTGTAATTATGCGGCTCTGTTCACCACAGCTGGTTTGACGGCCCTGTTAATTGCGTTAAGTAATCCCTGCCTCTGAATGGATGCAACGGGAGGGACGTTGTCAGGGAACTTTTCCCCAACGCTTAGAGGGTGGAAGAGTGACAGATATGACTCTATTCCCCCTCTCTTGTTGTCTCTTCTCATTCTGTTGGAGCTGGTTAACCTTCAGCTGACAGGGGTTTGTTATCCTGCAATGACCATCTTGCTTTGTTCTGTACTGTGCGTTGTGATGGAGTGGTGGTTCCTCCCAGTGGCACTACTATAGCACATCAGTAATGGAATATAGCAGAAAGTCTTCAGGGGCTGATCATCAATCTGTGTATTTAATCAATAAACCAACCTGTCGGAACAACGACCAAATAGACAGAAAGAGCAGATAAATGAATGTGTTGACAGATGAGTGACATTGAGGTAGAGGGAAACAGAGGCCTAGTCTTGATGAGATTAAGACGAGCTGGGTAGCCACCGAGGTCTCTGTATATCCAGGGCAGGCAGGCCAGGCAGGCAGTCTATAATGGGGGAGTGGAGAGGCTGACTTAATTGGATGTGATCAACGTTTCATGTGTGGTCATTTCTCAGATGCCCTCTCTTTGACTTAGGCATAATGGAAAATCGCTATCCTCACGCTAGCGATTACCCTGAACCCCCATTCATCTCAGCCAATCAGTGGGTTTGGTGAGAGAAAACCCCACTGTCCGATCAAAGCATTAAGAGCAGTGCAATTAAGAGTAGAATATATAGGCCTGGCTCAAGGCTTATGAAAATTTGTTGTCTGAATTTTTTTGTACAATATTTGGGTTGATTTCGTCTTTGAAGTCTAGGTACATTTGATTTCTCTGAAATGGTTGACGGCTATGAAACCAAATAAGATTTGAGTTTATCAAAATATATTATAGGCTATATTGAAATGACGATGGGCGAAGCACATCAAGCTATTTAGGTATTCAATATCAGTGGCCAAATGTTGCTGCATTTCTCTAAGCATTACTCAACCCCATTAGCTTTACAACACCTTTTCATAGTCAGGCTAATAAACTGTGTTAGTGTTCCGACACGACGCCAACGAGAGGGACGGGACATATTTTTTATCTATCCACGTCTGGCTGTTCAAGAACAATATTCCCTGGTGTCATCCAATAGGGCTGTCTGAATAGACAAGCAGGCCTTTAAATCTCCTTCTTTGTGGTTTTGGCATAGTTATCTGCTCTGAGTGTCATTCAAAAGACAAGCTTGATGGTCTGAGTAATCGTTCTCTGAGATCACTGGCTGCCCAACAGATGGCTTGGGATTCTCTCAACCAGCTTCACCTCGAATGCTTTTCCATCAGTCTTGAAGGAGTTCCCACATATGCTGAGCACTTGTTGTCTGCTTTTCCTTCACAAACCATCTAAAGTTGGTTGAGGTTTTGGACTCAAATTTGGACTCCAGACCGAAGGACAAATTTCCACTGGTCTAATGTCCATTGCTCGTGTTTCTTGGCCCAAGCAAGTCTCTTCTTATTATTGGTGTCTTTTAGTAGTGGTTTCTTTGCAGAAATTCAACCATGAAGGCCTGATTCACACAGTCTCCTCTGAACAGTTGATGTTGAACTCTGTGAAGCATTTATTTGGGATGCAATCTGAGACTGGTAACTCTAATTAACTTATCCTCTGCAACAGAGGTATTTCTGGGTCTTCCATTCTTGTGGCGGTCCTCATGAAGCTGGTTGAGAGAAAGCCATGAGTGTGCAAAGCTGTCATCAAGGCAAAGGGTGGCTACTTTGAAGAATCTCAAATATATTTTGATTTGTTTAACACTTTTTTGGTTACTACATGATTCCATATGTGTTATGTCATAGTTTTGACGTCTTCACTTTTATTCTTCAATGTAAAATATAGTGCAAATAAAGAAAAACATTGGGTGCTCATGAATCTGATATTTATTACTGCCACCTCTACTCCTGCTGCCCCGCTCCGACGCTCGGCGTCCCCGGTTTACTATTCACCGGGCCTGGCAACCCATCATTACACACACCTGGCAACCCTTGTTACGGACACCTGCGCCCCATCATGAGGCACACCTGGACTCCATCACTACCCTGATTACTCCCCATTTGTCTATCACTCCCTAGCATCACTCTTCAGGCAGTATTGGTTCTGTGTTCATGTCCAGACGAGTCTCTTGTTTTGTATCCAATAATAATTATTATTAAACTCACCACTTGCTTCCTAACTCCCAGCGTCATCGTTACAATTACAGCTGCCTTAAATGCAAAAGATAAGCTGGAGGCGCTCCTATCTCGTCACCAGCTTTCATTCGTACATGAGTTCCCATGTTTTGGAAAAAAAACCTATAAACTGTATGGCAAGAGATCTGCTGAATGCATCTAGATTCATGTGTGTCCTACACATGCCACACTTCCATCCGTCTACGTTAACAGAGAACATGGCTAAACCTATCTCAGGTAAACTGGTGTCTTATCAGTACGGGGCAAGTCAGTACCAGGAGCCAACTGTCAATCAGATTATCTACAACATCTGCTGAGTGCAGAGTCTCCCATCTACACAAGCATGTAGAATACACTATCATATGTCCACACAGATTCCAGATGTCAACATTCATGGAATCATGGAAACCCCCACCATGCACCTCATTGTCACAAATGCACACTCACACCCGCGCGCGCACACACACATTCACACAAACTCGTCATTCCATTTTCTGATTGCTTGAATTATTAGGCTGAGAGATAAGTATTTCTAAAATATAACCCTAGGGCCTATGCCATCCATCAATAGGCTTTTCTAAAGCTTTTAAAACATTTCATCATCCAACCCAGATAGTTTTTCCCAACAAAAAATAAACAAGCTACAATTCAAACCCACTGAATACGAAATGTAAATTACCCCGCAACCTGCTCTTCTCAACACTTTTTGTAACTTGACAGATTTTCACTTTGAAACTTTTTGTAATTACTCCAGTGAAAATTGCGTTGAGAGAAAACTGTCCCCGCGTGAAGGCAGCCGGAGGGGAAAAAGGCTTTGAAAAGCACTGTGCTAAGAGCATGCAGTGACCCATCACTGAAGCCTGGCCTCCTTGCCTGTTCGCTGCAGCCTCCCCAGTCCCCTCATGCACAAAGCTAGTGCTTTTATTACTGCAGGGGTCACTGATAACGATCCTTTCATGACATAGAGAGGGCTGCCCACAAACCCTGCTACTCAGCTATACACAGGCAGACATTGCATAGAAGAGAGAGAGAAAGCGAGAGAGTGAGAGTGAGAGTTTTCACGGTTCATTTTCTGTACCTCTGAAGATTTGGGCTTGTGACCCGAGACAATACTCCAATCTAAATGTAAAACATCCATATTGAAACCTTGGGTAGTATTACGTTTGACCTTGCTTAAGAGTTGTAAAAAAAAAGAGTTGTAAAATGCAACAACCCCCTAAGGAGTCTGTGAAACAAAAAACTTGCATACATGCTTGAGGTCCTTTCTTTGTCATTTCCAACCTAGTCACATATGATAAGGGAAGCAGTGCCAAACCGATGCCAAACTTTGGGCAGTGAATTGTCCAGTGGACTACTCCCTCTTTCCCACGCACAGCACTGAGCGCTTAGCACCAGTTTATCAAACCCACCACAGCATGAAAGTGTGACAGCGGGACGCTGGCAGATTAAAGCCACACTCCGCTCCATCACTGCCAGAATAAATGCATAACTGAGAATAATAATATACAGTCATTGTCAAAGGTTTTGAGAATGACACAAGTATTGGTCTCCACAAAGTTTACTGCTTCAGTATTCTTAGATCTTTATGTCAGTAGTTACTATGGTACACTGAAGTATAATTACAAGTATTCCATAAGTGTCAAAGGCTTTCATTGACAATGACATTCAGTTTATGCAAAGAGTCAATATTTGCAGTGTTGACCCTTCTTTTTCAAGACCTCTGCAATCCGCCCTGGCATGCTTTCAATTAATTTCTGGGCCACATCCTGACTGATGGCAGGCCATTCTTTTTATTTTTTTATTTTATTTCACCTTTATTTAACCAGGTAGGTCAGTTGAGAACAAGTTCTCATTTGCAACTGCGACCTGGCCAAGACAAAGCAAAGCAGTGTGACAAATAACAACACAGAGTTACACATTAAACAAACAGTCAAAACTTTCTTGCCTAATCAATGCTTGGAGTTTGTCAGAAGTTGTGGGTTTTTGTTTGTCCACCCGCCTCAATGGGATTAAGGTCTGAGGAGTTTCCTGACCATGGATCCAAAATGTTGATGTTTTGTTCCCCGAGCCACTTAGTTATCACTTTTGCCTTATGGCAAGGCGCTCCATCATGCTGGAAAAGGCATTGGTCGTCACCAAACTGTTCTTGGATGTTTGGGAGAAGTTGCTCTCGGAGGATGTGTTGGTACCATTCTTTATTCATGGCTGTGTTCTTAGTCAAAATTAAGCAGTCCAATCCCTGTACCTTTTGCAGAATATCAGTCTGTCCCTGATGTTTTCCCTGGAGAGAAGTGGCTTTTTTGCTGCCCTTCTTGACACCAGGCCATCCTCCAAGTCTTCGCCTCAGCAAGCTCTGCATTGGTGGTGCCCCGATCCCGCAGCTGAATCAACTTTAGGAGACGGTCCTGGCGCTTGCAGGACTTTCTTGGGCACCCTGACGCCTTCTTCACATCAATTGAACCTCTCTCCTTGAAGTTCTTGATGATCCGATAAATGGTTGATTTAGGTGCAATCTTACCAGCAGCAATATGCTTGCCTGTGAAGCCCTTTTTGTGCAAAGCAATGATGACGGCACGTGTTTCCTTGCAGGTAACCATGGTTGACAGAGGAAGAACAATGATTTTAAGCACCACCCTCCTTTTAAAGCTTCCAGCCTGTTATACTGACTCAATCAGCATGACAGAGTGATCTCCAGCCTTGTCCTCGTCAACACTCTCACATGTGTTAACGAGAAAATCACTGACATGATGGCAGCTGGTCCTTTTGTGACAGGGCTGAAATGCAGTGGAAATTGATTTTTGGGGATTAAGTTCATTTTCATGGCAAAGAGGGACTTTGCAATTAATTGCAATTCATCTGATCACTCATGACATTCTGGAGCATATGCAAATTACCATCATCAACACTGAGGCAGCAAACTTTGTGGAGACCAATACTTGTCATTCTCAAAACTTTTGACCACGACAGTACAGTATACAGTGGGGAGAACAAGTATTTGATACACTGCCGATATTGCAGGTTTTCCCACTTACAAAGCATGTAGAAGTCTGTAATTTTTATCATAGGTACTCTTCAACTGTGAGTGACGGAATCTAAAACAAAAATCCAGAAAATCACATTGTCTGATTTTTAAGCTATTAATTTGCATTTTATTGCATAACATAAGTATTTGATACATCAGAAAAGCAGAACTTAATATTTGGTACAAAAACCTTTGTTTGCAATTACAGAGATCATACGTTTCCTGTAGTTCTTGACTTGACACCGGTGGAGCGGATTGCTCTGGCTCAGGAGCAGAGCAGACGGCTGGACCCGGAATGGGCACCGGTGGAGCGGACTGCTCTGGCACTGGAGCAGAGCAGACGGCTGGACCCGGAATGGGCACCGGTGGAGCGGACTGCTCTGGCACTAGAGCGGAGCAGACGGCTGGACCCGGATTGGGCACCGGTGGAGCGGACTGCTCTGGCACTGGAGCGGAGCAGACGGCTGGACCCGGACTGGGCACCGGGGGAGCGGACTGCTCAGGCACTGGAGCGGAGCAGATGGCTGGACCCGGACTGGGCACCGGGGGAGTGGACTGCTCTGGCTCAGGAGCGGAGCAGACGGCTGGACCCGGAATGGGCACCGGTGGAGCGGACTGCTCAGGCACTGGAGCGGAGCAGATGGCTGGACCCGGATTGGGCACCGGTGGAGCGGTATGTTCCAACCACCGAGCGGTGTTGACTTCGGGTGGTTTCGGGCTGCGGACCTTCGCTGGAGGTTCTGGGCTGCGGACCTTCGCTGGAGGTTCCGGGCTGCGGACCTTCGCTGGAGGTTCCGGGCTACGGACCTTCGCTGGAGGTTCCGGGCTGCGGACCTTCGCTGGAGGTTCCGGGCTGCGGACCTTCGCTGTAGGCTTCGGGCTGCGGACCTTTGCTGGAGATTCCAGGCGGCGGACCTTCGCTATAGGCTTCGGGCTACGGACCTTCGCTGGGGTTTTCGGGCTGCGGGCCTTCGCTGGAGGTTCCAGGCTGCGGACCTTTGCTGGAGGTTCCGGGCTATGGAGGGCCGGCACGGGACGTCCCGGACTGGGGAGGCGCACCGGATGTCGGGTGCGTGGAGCTGGCACGGGAAGCACCTGGCTGGGCGCACGCACTGGAGGTCGGGTGCGGGGAGCCGGCACGGGACATAACAGACTGGGGAGGCGCACCGGAGGTCGGAGGCGTGGAGCCGGCACTGGAAGCACCTGGCTGGGAGCACGCACTGGAGGTCGGGTGCGGGGAGTAGAGCAGAGGTCCGGACCCAGACTGGACATCGGTGAAGCGGGTTGCTCTGGCATGGGAGTGGAGACGACGACCGGACGTGGACTGGGCACCAGTGGAGCGGACTGCTCCGGCATGGGGGTGGAGTAGACGACCGGACCTGGACTGGACCACTCCAGTCCCTCTCGACCTCTTCCTCTATCTCAGTTCTTCCAGAACCTCTCCAAAATGCTCCTCCAAATACACCTCCTGCTCTTTGCTCTGCGCCCCCCATTTGTACCACGGAATCTCCATGCTCCACGGGGGGGGGGGTTTGGCTCCTCCTGCCTGTAGCCAGACCACCCCAATAGGCCACCCTCAAAATTACCTTGGGGTTGTTTGCGGGCTCCTCTCCGTCGTTGACGACGCGGCACTTCCTCTCTCTCCGTCTCTCCCCAGTTACGCTGCTTGGTCTCGTACTGGTGGGTCGTTCTGTCACGAGAGGGTGCAGCGAGAGACCAAAACGCAGCGTAGGGATAGTGGCTCGACATGTTTATTTATTTATTATATTATATTGATTTATTTATTATAAATAAACACAAATGATGAACAATACACGATACAACAAACGTAATTATCGACGCACACTTACTATTATCGACGCCCACTTAAACCTATGTAGGATCCTTAATTAGAGACGATGCGCTACAGCTGCCTCTAATTAGGGATCCCACACAAACCACCACCAGAAACAGAAAGAATAGAACTGTCAGACTCTGACCATGGCTACATAGAGAAGCAAATAGGCTTCTCTATGGCCAGAGCCTGACAATATGAAAATAATCATAACACTGGGACACAGCAAGATGGAATCATCTAATTTCCTTCCCTCACCCAAACAAACAATATGTCTTCCCCCGGCACTGCCCTTCTAAATGTCCTGCACTTTGTCCCAGCCTAGGTACGCCCAGTGTGTTAGGCCATGATATTATCCATTTGTAACACAAACATTATGCCAGATCTGAAAGACTGCTCTCACCCTGATTACTGACACTTGATGAATATTTGTATTGGCTGGCTCCTGTAACCCATTTCCTATTGAACGTTTTTCATTCCACTGTCATAAATGCCTGATGAGCCTAAAAACTCACCTCCCTTCACGGCAAACACACCCCCTGCAATTACTGTTTGCTGTCAAGCCAATGCAGTAATTGCTTTCATCCTGAGATAAGGGGGGAAGGTGTTAATCAAAAGTAGCCAAGATGAAAACCCCACCTTTTAACTTACTTTCTCCGGTTAGCCATCTTCATTTGGAAATAATCAGATCAATAGGACCCCTAAGAGTTGGCTGCTCAGCCCTCCTCATCACACCGGCCCTAAGCAGATTCAACACAGTCAGTCTCTGCACTAGGCCCAATCATACAGCTACAGCCTGATGCTAATCTCTTAATGGGAAAGAAGGCTCAGAGAGAGAGAGACCTTATTATGCTGATTAATCAGACCTCGAATGGGATGTCCTGATCAGATTATGAGAAAGCTACAGCTAGCCTAACCGTGGGAGACGGGACGGCTAAGAGACAGGGAGAGTGAAAAAATGTATAGTTTTTTTTTCTACCAGAGTATATCATACATAGGAGATGTTAGGGTTTTTACCAGGACTTATCATACATAGGAGATGTTAGGGTTTTTACAAGGACTTATCTTTTATAGGAGATATTAATGTTTTTATCAGGACTTATTATACATAGGAGATGTTTAATTGCTGAGTTGAAGCACTGTGCTCATGAACAACGTCTCTGTGGCTGGAGAGCCTCCCCATTGACTTTTTCCACATTATTTTACATTACAGCCTTTTTCTAAAATGGATCAAATATCACATTTACATAAGTATTCAGACCGTTTATTCAGTACTTTGTTGAAGCACCTTTGGCAGCGATTACAGCCTCAAGTCTTCTTGGGTATGACGCTACAAGCTTGGCACACCGGTATTTGGGGAGTTTCTCCCATTTTTCTCAGAAGACACACTCAAGCTCTGTCAGGTTGGATGGGGAGCGTCGCTGCACAGCTATTTTCAGGTCTCTCCAGAGATGTTCAATCGAGTTCAAGTCCAGGCTCTGGCTGGGCCCCTCAAGGACATTCAGAGACTTGTCCCGAAGCCACTCCTGCGTTGTCTTGGCTGTGTGCTTAGTGTCATTGTCCTGTTGGAAGTCTGAGGTCCTGAGCATTCTGTAGAAGGTTTTTTATCAAGGATCTCTCTGTACTTTTCTCCGTTCATCTTTCCCTTGATCCTATTCGCCTAGTCTCTGCCGCTGAAAAACATCCCCACAGCATGATGCTGCCACCACCATGCTTCACCGTAGGGATGGTGCCAGGTTTCCTCCAGACGTCACGCTTGTCATTCAGGCTAAAGAGTTCAGTCTTGGTTTCATCAGACCAGAGAATCGTGTTTCTAATGTTCTGAGAGTCCTTTTGGTGGCTTTTGGCAAACTCCAAGCGGGCTGTCATGTGCCTTTTACTGAGAAGTGGTTCCGTCTGGCCATTCTACCATAAAGGCCTGATTGGTGGAGTGCTGCAGAGATGGTTGTCCTTCTGGAAGGTTCTCCCTTCTCCACAGAGGATCTCTGGAACTCTGTCAAAGTGACCATCCAAACTTCTTCCATTTAAGAATGATGGAGGCCACTGTGTTCTTGGGGACCTTCAATGCAGCAGTAATGTTTTGGTACCCTTCCCCAGATCTGTGCCTCGGCACAATCCTGTCTCAGAGCTCTACGGACAATTCCTTTGACCTTATGGCTTGGTTTTTGCTCTGACATGCACTGTCAACTGTGGGAAAATATATAGACAGGTGTGTTTCTTTCCAAATCATGCCCAATCAATTGAATTTACCACAAGTGGACTCCAATCTAGTTGTAGAAACCTCTCAAGGATGATCAAGGATGATCAATGCTCAATTTCGAGTCTCATAGCAAAGGGTCTAAATACTTACAGTGGGTATTTGATACACTGCTGATTTTGCAGGTTTTCCTACTTACAAAGCATGTAGAGGTCTGTCATTTTTATCATATGTACACTTCAACTGTGAGAGACGGAATCTAAAACAAAAATCCAGAAAATCACATTGTATGATTTTTTAATAATTAATTTGCATTTTATTGCATGACATAAGTATTTTATCACCTACCAACCAGTAAGAATTCCGGCTCTCACAGACCTGTTAGTTTTTCTTTAAGAAGCCCTCCTGTTCTCCACTCATTACCTGTATTAACTGCACCTGTTTGAACTCGTTACCTGTATAAAAGACACCTGTCCACACACTCAATCAAACAGACTCCAACCTCTCCACAATGGCCAAGACCAGAGAGCTGTGTAAGGACATCAGGGATAAAATTGTAGATCTGCACAAGGCTGGGATGGACTACAGGACAATAGGCAAGCAGCTTGGTGAGAAGGCAACAACTGTTGGCGCAATTAATAGAAAATGGAAGAAGTTCAAGATGATGGTCAATCTCCCTCGGTCTGGGGCACCATGCAAGATCTCACCTCGTCGGGCATCAATGATCATGAGGAAGGTGAGGGATCAGCCCAGAACTACACGGCAGGACCTGGTCAATGACCTGAAGAGAGCTGGGACCACAGTCTCAAAGAAAACCATTAGTAACACACTACGCCGTCATGGATTAAAATCCAGCAGCGCACGCAAGGTCCCCCTGCTCAAGCCAGCGCATGTCTAGGCCCGTCTGAAGTTTGCCAATGACCATCTGGATGATCCAGAAGAGGAATGGGAGAAGGTCATGTGGTCTGATGAGACAAAAATAGAGCTTTTTGGTCTAAACTCCACTCACCGTGTTTGGAGGAAGAAGAAGGATGAGTTCAACCCCAAGAACACCATCCCAACCGTGAAGCACGGAGGTGGAAACATCATTCTTTGGGGATGCTTTTCTGCAAAGGGGACAGGACGACTGCACTGTATTGAGGGGAGGATGGATGGATGGGGCCATGTATCGCGAGATCTTGGTCAACAACCACCTTCCCTCAGTAAGAGCATTGAAGATGGGTCGTGGCTGGGTCTTCCAGCATGACAACGACCCGAAACACACAACCAGGGCAACTTAGGAGTGGCTCCGTAAGAAGCATCTCAAGGTCCTGGAGTGGCCTAGCCAGTCTCCAGACCTGAACCCAATAGAAAATCTTTGGAGGGAGCTGAAAGTCCGTATTTCCCAGCGACAGCCCTGAAACCTGAAGGATCTGTATGGAGGAGTGGGCCAAAATCCCTGCTGCAGTGTGTGCAAACCTGGTCAAGAACTACAGGAAACGTATGATCTCTGTAATTGCAAACAAAGGTTTCTGTACCAAATATTAAATTCTGCTTTTCTGATGTATCAAATACTTATGTCGTGCAAAAGAATGCAAATTAATTACTTAAAAATCATACAATGTGATTTTCTGGATTTTTGTTTTAGATTCCGTCACTCACAGTTGTAGAGTACCTATGATAAATATTACAGACTTCTACATGCTTTGTAAGTGGGTAAACCTGCAAAATCGGCAGTGTATAAAATACTTGTTCTCCCCACTGTATGTAAATAAGGTATTTCTGTATTTTATTTTTAATGCAATTGCAATAAAATGTAAACCTCTTTTTGCTTTGTCATTACGGGGTATTGTATGTAGAGATGTTTGTATTTATTTAATCCATTTTAGAATAAGGCTGTATATACAGTACATGGGAAAATCTGGTCATTTTTCACAGGATATGCTGACAGTGACAGTGTCTAACTTACACCTCATAGTTCCTCAGGGGTTCAGGATGGAGTTATACATGTAGATATACATGAATATCAACACCATACACGTTATATGTACATAGTTAACCTTACCTCATAGCTTCAAATTGAGTATAACACATTACAAGATAATAGTTTTTAAAATGTTGCAACTGTCAAGCATTTATAACGCATAAACAAACAGAAATCCATCTTTTCCTCTTCGAGGGGATGTTTATTGAGTAAAACCCAAATTTCCAGGTAGTAGCTGGTGGCAGCGTCCGAGAGAGAAGCTACACTTCATTAGGCACAGCTCAACGGGGGACAAGGAGAAATCACGCTGAGACATGGATGAGAGAATAAACAAACAAATCAAAAGCACTAAATCAAACACAACCTGGGGAGCATTTTAAAGAACGCTAAATATACATTATTCACCTCAAATTAAATATGTATACTTAGTTAATCTCCTATTTTTTTATTGGCGAGACTTTTAATTCTCAAGCACCGGTTGTTGTGGGGGGATAAGCTGGAAAACTGTGGTTGAAACTGGTGAATCTAAAAGTTGAAGGATTTCAACAGATGCCTTGGTTTACCTGTAAGTGATTTGCAGCAGAAATAGCAGTGTGCCAAGACTTTAGGTAAACAGGAAGCAGTGCATCTCAGAACTGGCCAGAATAGAGCGCAGTGTTTCACCTTTGGCCCATTGAGGAACTCCGCAGGAGCCATCCCTAGTGTAATTGTAAGGATCTATGTTCAGCGAGGTCTCTGGAAAACTTTATGGTTTTCAGGTTTAGTGTCCAGAGATGGCTCTCTTCCTGGACGAAGAGACAGGGTCTCCAGTGTCGATCCCCAGCCGGGGGTCTCCAGTGTCGGTCCCCAGCCCGGCGTCTCCCGTGACGGTCTCTAGCCCGGGTTCTCCTGTGCGGGTCCACAGCACGGTACATCCTGTGCCGGCTTCCCGCACCCAACCTCCTTTGCGTGTGTCCAACCCGGAACCTCCACAGAGCCAGCACCAGGAGGAAGAGGAAGGGGATACCTTTGAGAGCCGCATGGTCATATGGAGGGAGCGTCTGGCGGCTCTCTTCCCGGATGAAGAGACGGGGTCTCCAGCTCCGTTTCTCAGCCCGGTACCTCCAGCTCCGGTTCCCAGCCCGGTGGCGCCTGTGCGTGTCCCCAGCTCGGTAACACCAGATCCGGTTCCTAGCCCGATAGCTCCAGTGCCGGATCAGTCCGCTCCACCAGTGCCCAGTCTGGGACCGGTTGTCAGCCCCGCGCCAGTGCCGGAGCAGTCCGCTCCACCGGTGCCCAATCCGGGAAAGGACTACAGCCCTGCTCCTGAGCCTGAGCCTCCACCTGAACCCCCACCAACTCCAGTAAGGATCTATGTTCAGAGAGGTCTCTGGAAACCTTTATGGTTTTCAGGTTTAGTGTCCAGAAAACTCTATGTTCTGTTTGGGATTGGTCCCCAATTAGAGGCAGCTGCGCCGCATTGCCACTAATTGGGGAGCCTATTTAATTTCAGTCATTCCCACCAGTGTTGTGGGTTTTTGTGTGTGTTTCCTTTGCTGCACACCGGTTCATGGTCGCAGTCTCTCCTTTTGTTGTTTTGAGATTATTCTTGCCAAAATAAAGGAATGTATTCACACCACAGCTCTGCTCCTCGGGTCCTGTCTAACCGCAACCGTGACAGTAATGTGTGACCTTTTGCTTAAACAATGAACATGCAGAGCCTAGAGTATCCCAGCACATTGTTAAAATGGTACTGGAGCGGACCCTGTATGCAGTGATTATTTATTTACTGGAACGGACCCTGTATGCAGTGATAATGTATGCTTACTTACTTTCTCGTGTTCTTCTTATTTTTGTATCTCGTGTGTTTTTGTTCTACCATGTTAGTTTTAGTGCTGGATTGATATTGATTACTGCGTTGTTGGGTTTAGAGCTGTGGAACCTTTTATGAGTCAAGATCACTTTTTGAGTCAAAATGCAAGCCGAGATCTACCACTCAGATATTTTTTTTTAAACATGACTTAAAACATGTAAGTCTATGCAACATGAACTAATTAAAAACAATTCTGTAGCAATGAGCGTTGTGCAATACATTATCACTGCATATTGGCTACGCTTGAATTGCCCTGCCAATGTTGTTCTTCTCAGACCATTTTGAAATATAATTTCAAAATTGTAGGTATATGATCACACTGGTAATAGAGTATTTGTTGTATTTATTGTGAGGCACAGCTGAGTGAGCATAATAATTAGCTTTTTTTTTACTGGACTGGCCTGCATCTGATCAGTCTGAGGGGAGGGAGGGAGCAGTCGTGAGGCTGTCTCTCACCCGACTTAATCTCCCTCCTCTCTCCCTTCCTTCGCTGAGAAAAGGGGACACAGTCCTCCAGCTGATGACGAAACGTAAGTCACACTGAATTACTTCTGCTTCATGCACCAATTCATGTTGTTACTTCCATGACCAGAGAGTGAAATATTCCTTGATATTAATAAAGACAAGCTGCTAATAACAGCTCAAGCTTATCGAAACACTTTGCTATACTCATTCATTGCAGCTCCAGTGCTGGTTGTAGCGTGAGTGGAAGTAAGGAGAATGCTCATTGTATGGCTTATAAAAGTGCTGAACGAAGTGTTGACTGCTGAATAGCAACTTTAACATGAACTCACTCATACAAACAGCAGCCCTTTGCTGTATTCGTGGAGTATCTCTCTAGTCATGGTTTTTAAAGTTTTGAAGTCCCACATTATCAACTTTGCTGGCTTCCAGGCTTCTTTTTTTTTAGTCTATGGTAACTGTGCAGACACAGTGATCTGAGCTATCTGATTGGCCAGCGGTAGGCCTATAGGTGCACTTGATTTGCTCAATCGGCCTGCCAGGTAGGAAGAGTTTTATTGCTGCTGAATCAAGTGCACCTACCGTCAACAGTGTGAAGGAATGGGTGTTTTACAGAAATGTTTGGTGATCAACTAGGAATGCCTTGGAAATCGACCAGTTGATCGCAATCGACCGGTTGGTGACCACTGGGTTAGAGCTTGCAAGAAAGGCATTTCACTGTATTTGTGCATGTGACATTAGAACTTGAACCTTGAATGATGCATGGAATGTCTGATGTGTGATGCCTGTGTCGTTACCAGTGTTATACAGTGTACAGTATATATGCTGCTTCGCCTCAGAACACACAGCTATACCACATCAAATCACCTACACTAAAAGTTTCAACTAATTTACTTGAGCATAGTTCCTGTCTTTTTTGCTCTTTGCCTTTTCAAACTAATCTGTCCTGGTGAATGGCAGTGCCCTATAGCAGCATTGCAGAGCTATCTTTAAGTATACCAGCAAACACAGCTACTTCTGTTAGGATGACATTTTAACTTGATAGAAGTGAAAAGGTTACTTTCTTGGAAATCAAGGATGCAGACTTCTTTCAGGCAAATGGCAGAGTTGGAACATTTTCTTTACTCTGACGATGGTCTAAGAAAGAGAGAAGTATTAGTTGGGGTATATTACAATCACAAAATCACAACCTTGTGCTCCAAGAAGTACAGTGAGTAGACGAGCACTTTGAAATGCTTACAAAGTGCCTTTGAATTGCCCGGACAGTCTGACTGGAAAAAAAAAAAAATTATTGCATTGCTTTGTTCCTTTTTAAAGCTTTCGTGGTAAACACTGGAACATCTAACAGCTAGCGTTCCTGGGAAGAGCGCATGAAGGAAACAAGACTACAAGAATTACTCATTTAAAAATGTGTTATTTTCATATTTTTAGCGTGTGAAGGAAGTGCTGCTATACTGTAAACATTTATCCTAAAAATATATTACTGAATGTATTGTATAATAATAGAAAATCTACCATCACACTCGGTGAAAAAATTACTGAATCCATGTTTTTTCAAACAGAAATATTAGAGACGTTAGACTACAGATAAATTGGGCTACTGTTTAGTCATTGCTGTATCACTTCAACTGATAATCCACAGCGTTGCAGTTCGAGGCTCATCATAGTTCAACTTGTCAACTTTTCTCTGTGTTTGACTGATTCACTATCATTACACTGGTGGGTCGGCCTTTCCACCAAGAGCTGAGACAGAAGTGAATTTAATCTCTAGAGACAAGGACTTTTTCATTCTGGTCAATTATAATTTTTCAGTTACCCTCATCTGAATCGCATTACAAATAAGGGGATCAAAATCACAGCAATTTCTCTGTGAATGACAGAGCCTCGTCTGGCTTTTGCAGAAAGGGTTGCATGCATTTGAATTAATCGCAATCTATCATCTCCCCCACCGGAGTAATAGGTCAATTGTGCTCAAAGCTTAAAAGTTTGTAGCGAAAGAGAATTCTGCCCCTTTCATTTTTCATCACTTGAGTTATCGTACTTAAAAGGGGCTACTGGCCTTTGTAAGGCTGTGAGGTACTTCCATTGTCACATAAAACAGCTCTTAGTGTCTATCATTTATAGGTCTCTGCCGATCACGTACTGTAGCCGCAAATGGGACTGACTAATACTTCAATGTAGCCTCCATTTTTCTCAGAGCTCAGACAGCTTGGAAAATGTCACATCATTTACACAGCCCCATCTCAGAAAACAAGATACGGTACTGATCTGAAGTCTCTCCATCCAGCTTAGATTGACCACTTCTCTTAATGTCCAGCCTTTTGCTTGCACTGTCTGGTTTCTTAGAATCAGTTTGTAATGTTTGTTGTTTACCCTTGACTGGATGTCTGCCAATGAAACACCCCCATTTTCTGCTCATCCCATCTGTCACGAACGAACGTGGTGAGTGTCAGACCAAGACGCAGCGTCGTAGTAATGCGACATGATATTTTTTTTAATCAATGTGCATAAAATAATAAAGAGATACACGACCGTAACAAAAGGTAGGCTACATAGCCCTAAACCTAAAGAGACAACATTAATGATCCACACAGACAGGTTAAACACTAGATCTTAAAAATGGCCCCCAATTAGAGACAATGCAAAGCAGCTGCCTCTAATTGGGGACCAACACAAAACCCTCATAGAAATACTATTCTAGATCTGTCAGGCTCTGATCATAGCTAAATAGAGAAGCCAAAGGCTTCCCTATGACCAGAGCCTGACAGTATCCCTCCCCCACCCCCTCCCCCAAAAGGTGCGGACCCCCGACCGCAAGACACTAAAACAAAAACAAAATGGAGGGAGGGTTAGGGAGGGAAAATGGCATTGGTGGCGGTTCTGGCCCCGGCGCAATGGACAACTCCTTTAATGGAGCTGGTCTGATGACCGGTCCCGGACTGGGCACCGGTGGAGCGGACCGCTCCGGCACTGACGACCGGTCCTACACTGGGCACCGGTGAGGTGAACGGCTCCGGCCATGGAGCGGGGCAGACGACCGGCAGACGACCGGTCCTTGAATGGGCACCGGTGTGGTGAACGACTCCGGCCATGGAGCGAGGCAGACGACCGGTCCCGGACTGGACACCGTTGTGGCAGGTGGCTCCGGCTCTGGAGCGGGGCAGATGACCGGTCCTGGAATGGGCACCGGTGTGGTGAACGGCTCCGCCCAGATGCTGGACTGGAGACCGGACCCGGCCTGTGGACCGTCACGGGAGGCTCCGGCCTGTGGACCGTCACGGGAGGCTCCGGGCTGTGGACCATCACGGGAGGCTCCGGGCTGTGGACAGTCACGGGAGGCTCCGGGCTGAGGACCGTCACTGGAGGCTCCGGGATGTGGACCGTCACGGGAGGCTCCGGGCTGTGGACCGTCACGGGAGGCTCCAGGCTGTGGACCGTCACTGGAGGGTCCGGGCTGTGAGCCGGCACAGGGCGTACCGGACTGGGGAGGCGCACCGGAGGTCTGGTGCGTGGGGCCGGCACTGGATGCACCGGGCTGGGTGCACGCACTGGAGGTTGGGTGCGGGGAGCAGGCACAGGTCGCAGCGGACTGGGGAGACGCACTGGAGGCCTGGTGTGTCGAGCCGGTACAGGTTCCCCCGGACTGGTGACACGCACTTCAGGGCGAGTGCGGGGAGCCGGCACAGGTCGCACCAGACTGGGGAGATGCACTGGAGGCCTGGTACGTGGAGCCGGCACAAGTTGCACTGGACTGGTGACACGCACTTCAGGACGAGTGCGGGAAGCCAGCACAGGTCGCACCAGACTGGTGACACGCACTTCAGGGGGAGAGCGGGGAGCCGTTACGCGTCGCACCGGACTGGGGAGACGCGCTGGCACTGGACGGACTGGACTATGGATGTGTGATGGAGACCTGATCTGGGCAACTGGTACAAGCTGTACCAGACTGAGGGTGCGCAATGGAGGTCCGGCGTGGAAGGCTGATAATGAACGTACCGGACTGGGGATGCGCACTGCGGGCACCATAAACTCCAACTCCTCTGTCTCATCATCGATCTCCTCCTCTAGCTGCCTCAATTCCTCCAGAACCCCTCCATAATACTCCTCCAGGTACTCCTCTTCCTCCTTCGTCCTCGCCCCCCAATGGTACTCTGGCTCTTCCCACATGGAGAGTGGTCTAGGCGCCTCATCATTTCATCCCGACCACCCCCATAGCCTCCCCCCCCCAAAAAAAGCTTTGCCCCTGCTTCTGCGGTATATCCATTTCCGCAGTTGAGCACTGCTTGGTCCTTGTATGGTGGATCATTCTGTCACGAACGTGGTGAGTAGGTAGGCTACACAGCACTAAACCTAAAGAGACAACATTAATGATCCACACAGACAGGTGAAACCCTAGAACTTTAAAATGGCCCCCAATTAGAGACAATGCAAAGCAGCTGCCTCTAATTGGGGACCAACACAAAACCCTCATAGAAATACTATTCTGGATCTGTCAGGCTCTGATCATAGCTAAATAGAGAAGGCTTCCCTATGACCAGAGCCTGACACCATCGCTCTCTCAAAACTCATGCAAAGGGAAATTGGCGGTTATAGATTTTAAACTGCAACTATTGCTATTAACCAAATGTATCAGAAAACTACCCTCAGTACTAGTCTTTCTAGTCTTTCAGACGGCTTCCTCAGACACTCTTATAACCTCTTGACTTTGGCAGTCATTGTGAATAACATCACAGATATTTTTGAGAATGAATTGAGTCAAGATTCTCCATTAGTAAAGATATCAGATTTCCCCCGAATAGTCTGCTGATGTTTGTTTAGCCTCGCAGCAAGAAAGCTCTTCCAGCAGGCTCTGATACATTTGAGAACCCAATCGTGGAGAAACATGCTTTTCACAATGAACTTCTGTAGAAGAGAGATATTCAATGCCACCATTTCCTGAGACCCCCTAAAACGTAATGTCTGATTGCTGCTCTATGCTCTTTCTTAGTTAATTTGTCAAAACATAAAAGTCCTAGTAGGGATCTAATCAGCTTTATATTTCTGCTGTTGCAATGTATGCTTTGTTCTGCATAAACTCAAAAAGCAAGACTGGTAATTCACATTGGCTCAGAGTAAGCTAAAATGTTATTTTAAACAAATCAATTATCAATGCGCAAATAGGATACCTTCAATCAATCGGCAATTATCTTTTTGTAACTGTTAATGAACCATGAATAAAGTTTAGCAACAGCTATGTTCTGCATTTGTCATCATCTATTGGGTCAAGTCATGTCTCTCCACAACCATGTTTAGCACAAACCAATACTCTATACTGTATGTCAACGTCTAAATGTCAAGCATGTTGACTGGGGATGGAAAGCCGAGAACCATGAAACATGAATGAATGTGGACATGTTGACGTGATGTGTAGCGACAAGACCTGTGTTTCCTGTATGTCTTAGCTTCCTGTCTCTAACCCTCATGGTGAAACCTCAGGCTGCTGGCATAGTTGGTAGTGAAAGGATCACACACGTGAATTCTCATGGAGATTTAATGCCATGCCTGCTGTACACACGTAAGACTGTCAGGGAAAGACGCTGCAAGTTCACCCCAAAGCAAGATGCAAGCCAGGACGAAGTTCATACGAATCAATGGAAGTAGAGCAAACAACTAGGAGCTGAATAAGTCTGTTCAAAAGGAGAAACGTTTAGCGTTTAGCTGATTTCGGTTCTGTTGAATAACTCACTAGGTTTGCAAGAAGCAATCCTGTCGCCTGCTGTGTGCAAATTGGAAGTTAGATATGCTCTTTCAGAGCAGGGTTCTTCTCTATTTTGAAGAAATGGTGTCGATGAAACAGGTTTGCAGTCAGAAGTGCAGAACTATCCAGGTCAAAGAACTGGCCTTTTCAAGGCATTTCTGACCAGAGGCCACATTAACTCAGAACTGACATCACCAATTAACAGAATCAGATTTGACAGCAAGTTTCCTTCAGACTGCCCCTGACAAAGTCAGCACATTGACAAACAAAAATAACCTTAATCAGAGTTAGTGCTGTAATGAATGCTTTAGCAGCTGGGCCTTGATTTTTGATTGGCTCTGGGCTTGAGTTTTGACGAGATGCTGTGTTGGGCTCCTACCAATCCGCATACCCAATTAGCCGTGTCTCGAGGGGCATGAGAGTGGGGTTGTATGTGCCAAAGTCCGGGCAGCCTGGTGTCCCTCGAGATTCTGAGTTGTGCTGTCCATCAGAGCACTGGGGAATGCAATTATGCAGGCGAGGAGAGCGAGAGAGCTGGGGAAGGCTAACTGTGCAGCTGAGACCTTGTGTCTTCAAATTGCCATGAATCTGCAGCATAAGTTCTTGTTGCATCCACATTCCTAATTAATAAGGCTGATTTTGTTCTGGCTTTATGGAATATTGTGACAGGAGGAAATTGTGACAGGAGGAAATTGACTCATCTGCTTGAGGACTTTGTATTGAAGAACTGTTTGCTTGTGGTCCAATGAAAATCTAAGAGAAGACTATATCAACTTCATGAGTTCTGAGGATGAGCTTCCTCAGTGGAAAGCCCCTTGATCGTACTGCTTACCTTGCTCATACATCCCTGTTGCACTTCTTCCACTGTGGCCGTTCACGTTTGAAAAGTAAACTCTGTGATCATTGTCTATCAAATCAGTCACTATTAGTAAACTCTTAACAAAGCAGTAACTGTTTTGGACAGCTATTCTTGCCAGGACGGCCCCTCACGGTAATGCAAATGAGTTTAGAGAAAAGTGGGAAGTGGAAGTGTTTAATATACAGCATGTTTAATGTGAAATATATAGCAGGGCTTTCGAGGCTGAGCGCTAATTGGAGGAGTTTGCTTTTATGCCATTGTCAATGGGTAGAGTATTAGGACATTCATAAGCATATTTTTGAGAGGACTTGATCAAGAATACCTGGTATTGGTGAAAATGTGTAACCATAGTCTGAAGTGTCAAAATGTTGGGTCTGATACAGCAAAAGTAATAAACAGTAAGCGATGTTGAGTGACTGATGGAAACTGATTAAACGCATTACGCAAGCGTGTTTAAGGTCAGGAGAGCAGACAATGTGAGAAATCCCATTAACGGCCCAGAGGTACCGTGTGAATTCCATCTTCTTTTTGACTCAGTGCTAATAGCAGCATGCATGGTTGGGTTATATACAACCTGTCATGTATTAATCTATACTGAGGCTTCTACATTGGGAGGGGAATGAGAGGTAATGACAGTAAAATGAAGCAGAGATAAGACCTATCCAAGTGGTTTCTGTCACGATCACCCTCTCTGCTCCCACCTGGCCTGACATGACATCTCCTCTCAAAGTCTTAGTGTCTCTGATTGCTGTGCATTGTGGATCCAATGCTTGGATCAAGGTCGTATTCCATGTATTAGCATCCGTCAGCCTGTATCATTTCCAGTCACACATCACACCCCACAAGGCTTTGGGCTGGAGATTACTGACAGGGAATGTTGTCGCCCACTTGTCGGGCATGTGGCACATTTTGTTCCTCCCTTATCTGACACAGTTGAAGTCGTCTCTTTCCAAGTGTTAGACAGATTCTACTGCAGGGTGAATGACCACAGAGAACCTTCATACATCAACGGTTCTTGAACCATAATTCCCACAACCCACGGTGAGGAAGCTAGACAAATCCTGTGTAGCTCAGATGGTAGAGCATGGAGCTTGCAATGCCAGGGTTGTGTGTTCGATTCCCACAGGGGACCAGTACAAAAAAAGTATGAACATGTATGCTAACTGTAAGAGCGTCTGCTAAATTACTCAAATGTAAAATGGTTGCAAGGGTGTCATTGATTGTTCTTGGCGGTAAGAAAATGAGTCTAGCTACACTTCAAATGTGTGGCACAGAGACAGTGTGACTCTGTGGAAAAACGTCCAAGTAATATGAAGAGAGTCGTATGGTTATAGGTATTTCCTTTCACTATAGCACATCTTTCCTTTACCTATTCCTGTGTTATACGTCTATCCTATCTGACCTGTGCAAACAGCAGCAGCCAGGACAGCAGCAGCCAGGAAAGCAAGAATGCACAGGTGAATGGAACAACCTGCTCAAGGACGATGTAGCTTGGCTTTGTCATAAAGCTCTGCGTCAACGGAGAAGAGGCTGAAAATACAAAAACAATGAAGTGGAACAAATCCAACAGGCACACGTTTTATCTTCTGCCGTTCTTTCCATTCCTGCTATCGTTCTTTCCTTTCCTGCCATCATTCTTTCCATTCCTGCTATCGTTCTTTCCATTCCTGCTATCTTTCCTCCATCTTAATGAGCAGCAGAGCTTTCCATCTACAGAGAGTGAAGGAGAAATACATCACAAGCAGGACGCAGAGAGGGGACGGGGAAAGGACAGGAGCGTGGTGACGGCGATGCTGGCAGAACACTATACGGGGCAATTAAGATTGAGTAGACAGCCACGCTGATTCAAAGAGAGGGAGAGAGCAGCATCATGGCAAGGAGAAGGACAGAGGCGTCCTGTGTTCTCTTTAAAGAGGTAGTCTGTGTTTGGGGGAAAAACGTATTAATGCTTTATTATATGGTGTGAATGTAACTGATTGCTGTTACTCTATTCAGATTACAAGGTTAAGATTCCATTTGTGATTGAAGAAGGAAAAACTCCATTATACTGATTATGTACAGTGCATTCAGAAAGTCTTCAGACTCCTTGACTTTTTCCACATGCTGTTACGTTTCTGCCTTATTGCTCAATGTACACACAATACCCCATAATGTCAAAGCAAAAACAGGTTTTTAGAGATAATAATAAACTGAAATATCACATTTACATATGTATCCAGACCCTTCACTCAGTACTTTGTTAAAACACCTTTGACAGCGATTATAGCCTCGAGTCTTCTTGGGTATGACGCTACAAGCCTGGCACATCTGTATTTGGGGAGTTTCTCACATTCTTCTCTGCAGATCCTCTCAAGCTATGTCAGGTTGGATGGGGAGCGTTGCTGCACAGCTATTTTCAGTTCTCTCCAGAGATGTTAGATCGGGGTCAAGTACAGGCTGTGGCTGGATCAATCAAGGACATTGAGAGACTTGACCCGAAGCCACTCCTGCGTTGTCTTGGCTGTGTGCTTAGGGTCATTGTCCTGTTGGAAGGTGAACCTTCGCCCCAGTCTGAGGTCCTGGGCGCTCTGGAGAAGGTTTTTATTGAGGATCTCTCTGTACTTTGCTCCGTTCATCTTTCCCTAGATCCTGACTGGTCTCCCAGTCCCTGTTGCTGAAAAACATCCCCACAGCATGATGCTGCCACCACCATGCTTCACCATAGAGATGGTGCCAGGTTTCCTCCAGATGTGACGCTTGGCATTCAGGACAAATCTTGGTTTCATCAGACCAGAGAATCTTGTTTCTCATGGTCTGACAGTCCTTTAGGTGGCTTTTGGCAAACTCCAAGCGGGCTGTCATGTGCCTTTAACTGAGGAGTATCTTCCGTCTGGCCACTCTACCAATCAGGCCTGATTGGTGGAGTGCTGCAGAGATGGCTGTCCTTCTGGAAGGTTCTCCCATCTCCTTAGAGGAACTCTGGAGCTCTGTCAGAGTGACCAATACATTTGCAAAACTTTCTAAAAACCTGTTTTCGCTTTGCCTTTATAGGGTATTGTGTGTAGAATGATGAGGAAAAACATTTATTTAATCAATTTTAGAATAAGGCTGTAATGTAACAAAATGTGGAAAAAGTCAAGGGGTCTGAATGCTTTCCGAATGCACTGTGTGTGTGGAGTGAGAAGACTCAGCGTGTGCTGTATGAACGTCTAATAACACATTCTAGGAAAGACAGTCCACTGAGTACCATGTTGAATCCTGTGTGCAATTCACTGTGCATTCTCAAATAACACTTGACTCATCCAATCGCTGAGATGTCCTAGCTGTTCATATTGGCATAAAACGTAAAGTACTCCATGAGTCATGACTTTTGTACTTTGGTTCTGAGAGTAAAACCACTCAGACGAGGCATTTTGAATGGCCTTAATCTATGAAAGAAAACATTCTATCTGGGCCTGAACGCTTATCTCTCGTCCTTGTCTCTCCCATAAAGTGGGTAGTGCATTGAGTCCTCCACATCTCACACAATATGAGACTAGACGGAACCATGCACTGTACAACAACTGACTGCACTCGTACAGTAAGGGCTCATTACCCAAAGGCATTTGATGTCCTCAATGTAACACAGTCAGAGAGAGAGAGAGAGAAAGAGAAGGCCTCTTTTAATGCAGTGAAAAGGCAATGCACAGAATGAGACTAGGGTTGTTATAAATCCACAAAACCACCATACTAACGATATCATATCAGTGTTATCAACATTCAGCAAGCAAGTTGTTGTTCACACTTCCAAAGTCTTTACATACACTAAATGGCCAAAAGTACACCTGCTCGTCAAACATCTCATTCCAAAATCATGGGCATCAATATGGAGTTGGTGCACCTTTGCTGCTATTACAGCCTCCACTCTTCTGGGAAGGCTTTCCACTAGATGTTGGAACATTGCTGCGGCCAGAAAGCCACAAGAGCAATAGTGAGGTCGGTCACTGATGTTGGCCGATTAGGCCTGGCTCGCAGTCAGCATTCCAATTCATCCCAAAGGTGTTTGATGGGGTTGAGGTCAGGGCTCTGTGCAGGCCAGTCAAATTCTTCCACACCAATTTTGACAAACCATTTCTGTATGGACCTCGCTTTGTGCACGGGAGCATTGTCATGCTAAAACAAGAAAGGGCCTTCCCCAAAAGTTGGAAGCACAGAATCATCTAGAATGTCATTGTATGCTGTAGCTTTAAGATTTCCCTTTGCTGGAACAGGGCAGAAATTTGACGAAGGGACTTGTTGGAAAGGTGGCTTCTTGAAAGTCACTGAGCTCATCAGTAAGGCCATTCTACTACCAAAGTTTGTCTTTGGAGATTACATTGCTGTGTACTTGATATTATACACCTGTCAGCAACAGGTGTGGCTGAAATAACCGAATCTCCTAATTTGAAGGGTTGTCCACATACTTTTGTATATATAGTGTACTGTAGATTGCTCTAAGCACTGAAGACTTTGTTAATCAGATTGGAGGATGTGCTCCTTCACACCAGGTGTGCTTAATTTCCATAATCTAATTACTGGACCCAATTTTTCCTTTTATTTCCCTAATTCCATGTTGCTCCAAGTTTGTTCCCAGCATCTGTAAAATATCCAGACACCTGTTCCTCTCCATGTACCCGTGAGACAGCTGGTTCTGGACCTTCACAGTAGAACAGGGCGTAATGGAACCAAGCTTTAGAGAGGAGGCCTCAGCGCCAATGGGTTCTTTCTGCAACGTGATACGACTACTGAGCCACAAACACCCGTGAGACAGAGAGTCGAGAGGCGGTGCGGCACCGTGTGAAAACCACAACGAGCCGGCGGCAGGCCTGCTCATTATCATGCACAGTATGGAAGGCTGCGGACAGCAGGGGAGTCCCCAGCAGTATAAAAAAGGACCTGGGAGATACGCTCAGCTGATGACAGTGGCCATGAAGAGCGCCACATTACCAAGTGTAATGGGTTTTATGACCGAAGTCTCAGCCAAGTACAACACTGTAGTCAGTCTATTTCCCACAATACCTCAGTCTGCTGAACCCAGCGCTGTATCTTACTATATGTCGCAGCAGGATTTGCTTGTCTTTCGATTCAAAAACTAATATTCGTTAGGACTGCCGGGGAGAATACTGCAAATATCGGGACGAGGTTACAGCTGATGGGAATCTGAATAACTGAAGGGAAGTCTCTTTTTTTAGAGCGTTAGCCCATCAAAGTGTTCCAGTGACAGTTACCATTGTGCATATTCCCTCCGTGCCATTACCCCCCTCCCAAACATGATGCCTGTCCTGCCAGTTGGCGCCTACGGCACTCCGCCAGAGTGATGGCCTGGCTGCCAGATGTTGGCGTTAATATGTCTGCCTGTTGATAATGGGCTATTTCAGGGGTGCCGCTACTGTCCTTGTAGCCCAGTGGGAAACATAACCCATCCGTCTGCCAAGAATGACACAAGGGACACTTTCCACAGAGGATGAGCCAAAACAAGATTTAACTACAGATAATAACTCTTACTTTCTGCCGTGTCAGAGGTCTTGCTGTGTTATAAAGTCTAAAGATATAATTTTACTTAAGTATCCCTGTTTGTACAGGAGGTCTGCGTTGTTGCAGTGCATAAACAACGGTTGTCCTAACCCCAAAAATCTGGTATCTAGTTTAGATTTGATATGATCCCAAGAGTACTGAAAATGCACCAAACTTCACCAATAAACAAAGAATGGAAAGACTGCTAATTACCGCTCATCTAACACAGGAAACATATGTCCAGTGTTTTTCAATCATGAACGCAGTAATGTGTGGTAAAAGGCAATGTTGGTAGCGTTTGGGTAAACAGCTTGATTGTGTTTGTCAAGTGGCGGCTGCCACGCGGGGACACTCAATGTGACAGGTGGAAATTGACTCGTCTGCTTGAGGACTTTGTATTTTTTGTCATTATAATTTAGTCTTTGTTCACCTTGGTTTTCCATAGCAATTTTACCAAGTCACTGTGCGATATTTGACCTGCCCATATGGCTCAGAAAGTGTTACCAAGTGAAAGTAGGCTAAGGGTTATCTTTCCCTTGCTCTTCATCTGACAAAACAACTTAGCATATTCATACTGTCATACTATGGTGATTTGCATAACTGGGTTAGGAAGGACTACATTTTTTTAATAAACCTTTTAGAGAGCACAACAGTTAGTCCTATAGTTGGCTAATGCTTATTTAGGAATGATCTATGAGTTGAACCTTACATTGAACATTACATTGTCTAAGGTCTATTTTGTGGCATTTGCTAAGTTGTTCCTGTATAAAGAGCTCCTCCTCTAGTGTTGTAAATCAGCACAACCCTATTGGTGGTGTGGTCTGACAGGACGCCAGAGGTCGTACATGACACTGTCATTTTTCACAGATGGCATTGGAGACTGCTGTAGAAAACTAGCCAGAATATCAAAAGGCACATTTCTGTGCATTCTCAGAGAGCCGTGCAGAGACCGGGGGAGGAATAGAGGGCACCTTAAACTGACAGACCGGTTAAAGGGGAAGTATCATTTGTGGTAAATCAGGATTAATATAATTTCTAGGAAGTGTAAAGGTCATGAGAGGAGAGTTGTGGGCTCGTCGTCTTCTGAGGAGCAGAGTGGGCTCATCTAAAGTAGGGGTGTTAAACTCCTTCCATGGAGAGTTCCTTACTAATCAGCGACCTGAATTCATCAATAAAGTACAAGGGAGGAGCGAAAACCCGCAGACACTCGGCCCTCTGTGGAATGGCTTTGACAAGTGTTCTAAAGCAATGGAAGCAATGGAGGGAGAGCAGAGGTGTTTTAATGGTTTGGTGAACCCTCACAGTGGGGACCGACACAGGCTGATGGGGAGGTGTCACACATTGTCTGGGAGGATCAAGGTTCCTGTGCTCTTCATGCACAACACACACACATGCGCACACACATGCGCACACACACACACACATACACACACACACACACACAAACACACTTCCATCTTTACAGTGCCACATGGCCCATCAGCGTTCTCTGGGGAGGCCAGCAGACAGTGTTTGCACAGCCCAGAGTGTTTTTCCACAGGCTTGAATGTCATTTACTGCTTGTCAACTGTGCATTAAACCCTCTCACTTTGTGTCCACTCTGCCACTTCAGCGGCGCCTGTGAACTGTATGCTTTGTCACACCTGCTCAGACATTTCCGTGCTGAGGAAACATGACTGCTTGCCTGCCTCCCAAGCTGTTTGCCATATCAGAGAGATGTATTTCTATGGGAGGTATGTAAAGGACAAAACATCCCATGAGAAGCGGATCACGCTCTGGGTTCAAATCTTTATGGGTATCGCCAGGCTGATGTCAAGAAAAAAGGAAACGGTCCTGCGGCTCACATTCTGATCCCACTGGGTTTGACTGCTACAAGAAAAGGAAATGAACGCACGCCGTATCGAATAGATTATATATAGTAGGCGTAATCCAGTGACTGAAGATTAGAATCTTCATGAATGCATTCACAACCATATAGCCTAATGAGAACTGAAGATCATTGAAATGGCCTTTTTAATTTAATAATCTTAATAATTTTAATAATCAACAAGATCACAACCGTTAAACTTCCAACGACTAACACTACAATGCTTCAGTAACCTATAGGAATCATGAACATATACTGTCAGTTTATTGATGTGTGGGTGTGTTCAATACCATCTCCCGTTTTGCATGACACCACCAGTGGAGAGCAGAGCACTTAACACACACTTGTGATGAAACGAGCCAATATTTACCAAACCGGGTTGTCAACCTCACAGCGGCAGCTGAAAATCCACAGGAGCTCATCTCAGATGAAAGATCGCCGTTTCATCTGTAAACAATTCCAAAACACTTTCATACAAACGGTTTTGTACAGACAATAGGGCACAGACACAATGCCTACTACAGTTTAAATGCCATTCTACCTGATTTTCACATAATAACATTTTCAGGTGAGTGTGTTCACCTTGGTGACTTGAGTAACATTTAGTCTGATTCTGCCATTCTTTCCACTAAAAGACTACTTTGATCCTAAGACAACCACTTTAGATGGAACTGCACACATTCAATATAAGCATTTATTTCCCCACGACAACTGCACAGGAATCAGCCTGTCCTTAAGCTCAGCAGCATTAGTAACTACCCTGATATGTTCTGCCTGGAACAGACCCCTGTAATACCACTGAGAGGAGTGTTGAAAGTTTGTTATCGTGGTGTGGGGGGAGGTTTCTAACTGAAACATTTCGAGGCCGTCCTCTTGGCCGCAGAAACATGTTTTAAAGCTTATTTCCTGCAACTCTACACAATTTGCCATGGGGCTGATCGAAAAAAAACAATTTTTAAAGCTGATTTCCTGCTATTCTAAACATTTTTTCACGGCTTATGCCATGTTCTGATGCTATCTGAGTGACTCAAACATTATAGCAAAATTAATGGGGGACCCATGGTTTTGGTTGATTAAGTTTACACTGAAAAGGTTTTACTATCCCGAAAATTATTTTCCACTGTGGTGCTGCGATGAAGGCTTGTGTATTCAAGGCATGCCTCGACACAAACAGCGCAGTAAACGAAGGCCTTAACCCTGTGTGTTCCCATGGCAATAAAAATGTGTCTAATCATCTGAAACAGGGGGTAACTGCCCTGGGCTTTACCTTGGATCAGTGCTCGGAGATGGGAATGAGAATCTGTACCCTGGGGAATCAGCGTAATACATCACTTTAAGTGCAGCTAAATAACCCGTTCCCCTGTAATCACATTCCCTTGCATGTTTTATACAGAATCAAGAGGAAATTATGTCTCACAGGACATAGGTGAAGTCAGAATATGGCTTGTGAATCTAACACATGTGGCCTGGAAAGTGTACCTAAAATGTCACGGCAAACATTTTGGTCAAAACTATCAGTTTGATTCATTCGATTTTTGAAGAAAACTTTTCTCTAAGTTTTGCATACTGGCGATTTGACTTGTCTGGCGTTAGCTGGTAAAGAGTAAGTGAAGGATACACCCACAAACACAGAAAAAGGGAGAGGTTGGTCCTTCCAAAGGGCACAGGCAATGTTCAGCTCTAGTGATCCAGCTCCAAGAGCAGCTAAGTCCAAATGTGGAACAATACTCAACTCATTCACATCCACCCCACAGCAGCAACTGATTCTCCTTGGCGCTTTTTAAAACATACTAAACAAGGGGAAATGTTGCCAGTGGAAATCAATGACATGTGAGCGGGGACTACACCGCAAATCACATGATGACAATACACATGTAGATATATTCGTAAGATAATCTAACATTTAAAAAAAGTATGTTTTAGCCAAGGAGAAAACAGTCTACATGACAGGGCAATAGCAAACAAAGTTATAACATCCCCCATCTTTAGGAGCCTGAGATGTTTGCTTTTGTGTATGAGTGCAGTCTATGGTGTAGGTCACCCAGGTGCACTGGAGCTCAGTGATGACTGATGACTGATGACTGATGAGAGGCAA
Source organism: Thymallus thymallus (assembly GCA_023634145.1). Lineage (NCBI taxonomy): Eukaryota > Metazoa > Chordata > Actinopteri > Salmoniformes > Salmonidae > Thymallus > Thymallus thymallus. The sequence goes on from CM042420.1 coordinate 15,072,357, forward strand.
ACTCAATGATTGATTGCAATGCTTGAGCCTCCAGGCCTCACCTCAGGTGATTTGAATGGGGCTGCTGTACAGCTGGAAGCCTACACCTTTAAGTCAACGAGCTCCAGTGCACCTCCCTGTCACGTCTCAGCACCAATCACTGCGTGATATAGAGTGAGTTCAGAAATGATTGACACCCTTGAAATACTGGGCTATATTGTACGCTGAAAATAATGGGCAAATTATATTATTTTATACTAATACAAAAAAATATTTTGTTTAACAGGCAACTTTTTTGTGGTAGCATTCATGTGGATTCTACCATGATTATGGATAATCCTGAATGAATCATGAATAATGATGAGTGAGAAAGTTCCACAGGGTCAAAGATCATACCCCCAAGACATACTAACCTCCCCTGTTATTGGTAATGGTGAGAGTTGAGCATGGGTCGTGACCCGGGGTTGGATGTACTGTAACTCTCACTCCTGCTGAGCTACGGCTAATTCTGGGATGGAGGGAGCAGGAGGCCATAAAGGCGGGAATTCATCGTGAAAATAAGAAAAACAGGAAGCAGAGGGCCGAGCAGCTCCGCCCGCGGGTCAGCCTAGGATTGCAGCGTCAGCAAGCTTACTTACATCGTCAGCACCTTCACCTTCACCCTAAAGTGGAGCCGGGGGAATTACCAGAACGGGAGGGGTGTGCGGTGAAACGTGAACTTCCACTAACCCCCTTCTCTGGAAGATGACAATAACAATGAGGACTGGGGGTTTGGGGAGGGGGAGTACAGTATGGACCAGATGGAACCAGTTTGAAGGGAGTAATTGAATAAGGGTAAATTATAGTATTGTATGAATCTGATGTAACTAGTTTGTAGGGAGGAATGTGTAAGGGAGGGGTCTTTGCAGGCTAGAAGGGGTCTACTTTTATGTTTCAGAGAGCCTATTATTTTGACCTCTCTCTTATTGTTTTTTGTTTTGCTATATTATTTACTGCTTTTAGTTCCACTTTTTCTGAATTCTTCTAGAACATCAGTTAGAGGTAAGCCTCCATTCTTTTGCCCACAGGGGCAGGGTCATATAACTTGTATTTTTCTTTAGGAGGAACAGGATTGGATTTTCTCAAGGTTGGGAGCTAGGTTATTCATAGGACAAGTAGACTCATTTTAAAGGGCTTTGCTTAAATAAAAACATGAATTGGATTTCCTCTTGCGTGGGCCACTGACAGAAATAGAACAGAGGGCTTCCTCTCTTAGTTACCGTGTGGGTCCATGCACTGGGTGTGTATAGCAGTGTCTTATGATGTTAGGCATGACACGGTGACTATACCAATTAGTCTCGTGGGACACTAGGTCCCATTTTTTATTTTTTTATTTAACCAGGTAGGTCAGTTGAGTACAAGTTCTCATTTGCAACTGCGACCTGGCCAAGACAAAGCAAAGCAGTGCGACAAAAAAACAACACAGAGTTACACATGGGAAATAAACAAACAAATAACACAATTGAAAATCTATATACAGAGTGCAGATGTAGTGCAAAAGGCAGTAAGGTTAGGAAGGTAGGACAATAAATAGGCCATAGTGGCGAAATAAATTACAGATTAGCATTAACACTGGAATGATGGATGTGCAAATTATGATGTGCAAATAGAAATATTGGAGTGCAAAATGAGCGGAAGTTAAAAAATAAATATGGGGATGAGGTAGTAGGGTGAGCTATTTACAGAAGGGCTATATACACAGGTGCAGTGATCGATAAGCAGCTTTGACAGCTGATGCTTAAAGTTAGTGAGGGAGATAGGAACCTCTAGCTTCAAGGATTTTTTGCAATTCGTTCCAGTCATTGGCAGCACAGAACTGGAAGGAATGGCGGCAAAAGGAGGTGTTGGCTTTGGGGGTGGCCAGTGATATATACCTGCTGGAGCGCATACTACGGGTAGGTGTTGCTATGGTGACCAGCGAGCTGAGATAAGGCAGGGATTTACCTAATAAAGATTTATAGATGACCAGGAGCCAGTGGGTTTGGCGACGAATATGTAGTGAGGGCCAGCCAACGAGACAATACAGGTCGCAGTGGTGGGTGGTATATGGGGCTTTGGTAACAAAACAGATGGCACTGTGATAGACTACATCCAATTAGCTGAGTAGAGTGTTGGAGGCTATTTTGTAAATGACATCGCCGAAGTCAAGGATCGGTAGGATGGTAAGTTTTACAAAGGGCATGTTTGGCAGCATGAGTGAAGGAGGCTTTGTTGCGAAATAGGAAGCCGATTCTAGATTTAATTTTGGATTGGAGATGGTTAATGTGAGTCTGGAAGTTGAGTTTACAGTCTAACCAGATGCCTAGGTATTTGTAGTTGTCCACATATTCTAAGTCAGACCGGTCGAGAGTAGTGATGATAGTCCGGTGGGCGGGTGCGGGCAACGTTCTATTGAAAAGCATGCATTTAGTCTTACTAGCATTTAAGAGCAGTTGGAGGCCACGGAAGGAGTGTTGTATAGCATTGAAGCTTATTTGAAGGTTAGTTAACACAGTGTCCAAAGAGGGGCCAGATTTATACAGAATGGTGTCGTCTGCGTAGAGATGGATCAGTGAGTCACCAGCAGCGAGAGCGACATCGTTGATGTATATAGAGAATAGGGTTGGCCCAAGAATTTAACCCTGTGGCACCCCCATAGAGACTGCCAGTAGCCGGATAGCAGGCCCTCCGATTTTACACACTGAACTCCGTCTGAGAAGTAGTTGGAGAACCAGGCGAGGCAGTCACTTGAGAAACCAACCACTTGAGTCTGCCAATAAGAATGCGGTGATTGACAGAGTCGAAAGCCTTGGCCAGGTCGATGAAGACGGCTGCACAGTACTGTCTTCTATCGATGGCGGTTATGATATCGTTAAGTACCTTGAGCGTAGCTGAGGTGCACCCATGACCAGCCGGGAAACCAGATTGCGTAGCAGAGAAGGTACGGTGGGATTCAAAGAAGTCAGTGATCTGTTTATTAACTTGGCTTTCGAAGACTTTAGAAAGGCAGGGCAGGATGGATATAGGTCTATAACAGTTTGGGTCTAGAGTGTCTCCCCCTTTGAAGAGGGGGATGACTGTGGCAGCTTTCCAATCTCTAGGGATCTCAGAAGATACAAAGGAGAGGTTTAACAGGCTGGTAATAGGGGTTGCAACAATTTTGGATGATAATTTTAGGAAGAAAGGGTCCAGATTGTCTAGCCCAGCAGATTTGTAGGGGTCCAGATTTAGCAGCTCTTTCAGAACATGTCACAAGAGGGTGCATGGAGAGACCAAAGCGCAGCGCAGGAATAGTTTGACATGTTTCTTTAATTATAATAATTATATAACGTTACACACTTACTTTGACTGTGACATAGAGGTAATGACCCACACCTAGGGTGTGGGACCTACAAACATATATAGGATCCCTAATTAGAGACAATGTGGTGCAGCTGCCTCCAGTGCGTGCGCCAAGCCAGGTGCTGCCTGTGCCGGCTCCACGCTCCCTCCCTAACCCTCCCCCTATGTATTTGTGTTTTTTGGTTGGCTTTCGGGAGTCTGCGCCTTTGGGTGGGGTACTGTCAGGCTCTGGCCATAGAGAAGCCTATTGCTTCTCTATGGGGGAGAGTTAGGGAGGGAGCGTGGAGCCGGCACAGGCAGCACCTGGCTTGGCGCACGCACTGGAGGCAGCTGCACCCACCGGGTGTGGGGAGCCAGCACGGGACGTACCGGACCGGGGAGGAGCACCAGAGGCCGGGTGCGTGGAGCCGGCACTGGAAGCACCTGGCTGGGCGCACTCACTGGAGGTTGGGTGCGGGGAGCCGGCACGGGACGTACCGGACTCGGGATGCGCACCGGAGGTCGGGTGCGTGGAGCCGGCACTGGAGGCACCTGGCTGGGCGCACGCACTGGAGGTCGGGTGCGGGGAGCCGGCACGGGATGTACCGGACTGGGGAGGCGCACCGGTGGAGCGGACTGCTCTGACCTGGGAGTGGAGCTTACGACCGGACCCACACTGGGCACCGGTGGAGTGGACTGCTCTGGCATGGGAGTAGAGCAGACGACCGGATCCGGATTGGGGGTGCTCCCTTTGGGCCCCACTAACTCCAGCTCTCACACACCTCCCAATTACGCCTAAATAGCTCCATTGTCTCCCTCCATTCTCCCCTCCGGTATTCCGCTATGCTCCCCTCACGGCACTTCGCCCTGGAGAGAGGTACTGGCGCTTCCTCATAGCCACCAGACCACCCCCATAGCCCCCCCAAAAAAATGTATTGGGGTTTCCTTCGGGCTTCCTTCTCCATCTCTCCCCCATTGCGCTGCTTGGTCTCGAAATGGTGGGTCATTCTGTAACAAGAGGGTGCATGGAGAGACCAAAGCTCAGCGCAGGAATAGTTCGACATAGTTTGTTTCTTTAATTATAATAATTATATAACTTCACACAATGACGAACTATACAAACAAAACACAATCCAACAAAAACGTAACACACTTACTTTGACTGTGACATAGAGGTAATGACCCACACCTACAAACATATGCAGCTGCCTCTAATTAGGGATCCAACACAAACCACCACACAGAAACAGAAATTATAGACCTGTCAGACTCTGACCATGGCTACATAGAGAAGGCTTCTCTATGGCCAGAGCCTGACAGAACATCAGCTGTCTGGATTTGGGTGAAGTGGGTGAACCATTATGGTGAGTAACTCAAGGTCCACAGGTGAAGGGTTTGTGAAGCTCACCTGTAGGTGTAAAACAAAATATTTATTTAATAATAACAGTTGCAGAGTGGAGAAAGTATACTCACCACTCTAGTTTATCTGGTATTATAGTTCCCCTGGTCTTGTAGTTCCCCTGGTCTTATAGTTTCTATAGTTCCCCTGGTCTTATAGTTCCCCTGGTCTTATAGTTACTCTGGTGTTATAGTTCCCCTGGTCGTATAGTTACCCTGGTCTTATAGTTACCCTGGTCTTATAGTTAACCTGGTCTTATATTTCCCCTGGTCTTATATTTCCCCTGGTCTTATAGTTAATCTGGTCTTATAGTTCCCCTGGTCTTCCCCCCTGGTCCCCTGGTCTTCCCCTGATCCCACCACAGTGTGCCAGAGAGCGCTACAGGAGGCCTTTCCTTCCGGCGGCTATTAGACTATATAATGCCTCACCGGGGTGCCGTGCCGTCGGCAACATAGATCTGGAACTGTTGGGGTGCTAGGACCTAGTTTAACAATTATGCATCCATCCGTGAGTAACTCTGGTCCGTCAGCACTCATTCACTCAGGACCTACTTATTCATATAGGTCTGTATATACATACTCATGTACAGTTGTTATATCATATCACGTGCAATATTGCTAGTAATTCTTGGACCTAACTTACGTAGGCATTCACTCAGGAATGCATATTAGTATCCTGTCAGTTGCACCTTTTCTCATTGCTTTTAGTATATCGAATGTGCAGTACGTGCAGTTGTCTGTAATTAAACCCTGCGCACTAAGGACTGTATTTTCAAGGGAATTACTATTATTACCCCAAATGATATCATACACACATTTAGCTATTAAAGTATCTCTTCCTGTCATTTACCTGTACAGTTTGTGGAACCATGCAAGTATTCACTTATCTGTAAATATAACTGTATACTTACCTGTACAGCTAATTTAACCATGCAATATTTTCACTTACCTGTTCATTTAGCCAGTCTGTCTATTAAGTAAACTATTATTACCCTCGCTCATATCATACGCATTTTTAGCTACTGAAGTATTTCTCTGCCATCGACCTGTATAGTATAGGTAACCATCCAACATCCACCAATGTATAGTGTACATATTCAGCCAACCACCCATACTATGCAATGTCTTTTTATAGCTTTTATTTTTTTGCACTCCAGATATCTTGTATTTCTATACTTTTTCATACTGCCGCTCTATGTATCATGTACCGTGTATCTGTCTTTTGTGTACTTTCGTTGTGGCATTTTGCACCTGCCCTGTGTTTTGTTGTAGCTGCTTGACAATTAAATTTCCCCCCCGGGGGATCAATAAAGTACCTATCTATCTATCTATCTATCTATCTATCTATCTATCTATCTATCTATCTATCTATCTATCTATCTATCTATCTATCTATCTATCTATCTATCTATCTATCTATCTATCTATCTATCTATCTATCTATCTATCTATCTTATAGTTACCCTGGTCTAATAGTTCCCCTGGTCTTATAGTTAACCTGGTCTTATAGTTAACCTGGTCGTATAGTTCCCCTGGTCTTATAGTTACCCTGGTCTTACAGTTCCCCTGGTCTTATAGTTCAGCTGGTCTTATTGTTTCCCTGGTCTTATAGTTTCTCTGGTTTTATAGTTCCCCTGGTCTTATAGTTACCCTGGTCTTATAGTTTCCCTGGTCTTATAGTTTCTCTGGTTTTATAGTTCCCCTGGTTTTATAGTTACCCTGGTCTTATAGTTACCCTGGTCTTATAGTTTCCCTGGTCTTATAGTTAACCTGGTCTTATAGTTTCCCTGGTCTTATAGTTCCCCTGGTCTTAAAGTTTAGTTTAGGGTTAGGATAGTGTTAAGGTTAGGGTTAGGGTTAGTAGATAGTTAGTTGAAATGTTACTGAAATGTTACAGTCTGTAGAGCTTCTACAGATGGACTATACAAATAAAGTGCAGCCCCGGGTCAGGCATGAGGCATCTGTTTCCCATCCTCTCAAGGAAAATGTCAAACACTGACTGGCTGGGCTCCATAGAGTGTGAATGAAATGTCTTCAGCAGGGTGATGTCACCATGACAAAGTGAAGATACATGTAGAAGAAGACTTTCTCTAGAGGCCCTCAAGCAACATTTATGTGCCATGGTTCTACAGAGAGGGGATTTGTGGCTGTCTCTGTTTGATTCCAGAAGGGCAAAGCTTTGGCTGTTGTGACAAAGATTTCAGGTGTGGGAAGAGGCTTGTGTTAGCTGGAGGTGGACAAAGATGTGCCGAGGGACTTATTGCCTCCCCCATCCTCAGTCCATCCTCACTGAATCATCCACTTCCTTTCTCTAATCCACTTCCCTCTAGTGAGCCACAAGTGTGTCCTGTTTGTATTATTGCATGTTTTAACATATAAATTGGTGGATTTAAACATTTGATGTGGATTAATCCAGGTTAGCTCTGTGGCTAATGCAATGATTAGGGATTTCTGGCAGAGCAGTCAATTACTGCATCAGGACCTAAGAAAGAAGAAGCTGTTCAGTGTCAGTGAGCTGTCAGCCAATACCTCCTCATTAAGTCCCATTCAGATCACCCAATTGTGCATGGTGACAGTCAAACAGGTCGCTGAACGATCCAGTATCACAGAGCAACTACTCAAAGTGACAAATTACACCGAGACGATCGGAGTTACTCAGTCAGATGCTGTACACCAAACGAGATCGCCCTTCCCATTATTAAACTGTCAGAGATATAGCAAACGTACAGAGCCTCCCTCTGAGAGCATGTTCCCTCCAAACACTTTACCTTGAGACTGCTAGCTTCGTCTGAGCTGAAGCAGGCTAACACGATACACTACATGCCACGAAACAAGGTATAATACCAGAGGCCTGGAAACACATGGATCAATTTGTCTTTTCTTTGAGCTGCAAAGCCCATCCCCAAACACAGATGGATATAATACTAGCAGCTCTCACATGCCAGAAAGACACGTAGCTCATCAGGTGCAGGGTGAAATGGTGGAAGGAAGAGCATAGTGAGAGAGTGTATTGCTACTGTAGATGAGGGGAGCTCCTGCTAGGTCTGCATGGCCCTGTCAGGCCTACACTGAATCATAGCCTACCGGGGATGTATGTCGTTGCGTGTAGAATAGCCTAACACACCACAAGAGAAAAATGTCTTGGTCTGTCAATCCAAAAGTTTTTTTGCAAACAGTAGGAGGTAATACATATTACTTGTGGTGTGTTTTTTTTTTTGTTAAGACAAAAAGGGTCTTATCTTATAACTGTTGTCAGCATGTGGCTTCCTCTCCAACATCTGATTGTCTTGTTGTCCGGTTGAAAGTATATCCTCCCATGTAGGCTACACTAGTTTTTGTTTACCAGGCCTGTTTTCAGCAACAGTACACCACCAGCAAGTTGACGAACGTCTTGTTTTAACTTGACAATCTCAGTTGTCCTCGTCGTTGTTTGTAAATAACTTTGTTTTTCGTAGCACACTAATCACATTGTCGCACGCAGTAATTATTATTAAATAATGATACATGTTAATGATGTGTGGAAGTATGCCTAGTTTGCATTAGTTTCCCCAAATTAGAATTTTGATGCAAGCATGTAGGCTACTTAATGATCTAATCCATTGTATTCCTCTGTTTCCCTCCATAGGTACAAAGGCGATTCAAAGGCTGAACTCCAACTGAATAGAACATTCCCAAGACCAGATGCAATGGAGATGTTCAATTTTACCAACTTCACCTACTGGAATGCCTCTGAAGGCAGTGATGCTGGGCCTGTTATTGAACCCGAAAGCCCATACAAGACTGTGGAGGTGGTGTTCATCGTATTGGTGGCTGGGTCCCTCAGCCTGGTCACCGTTATTGGAAATATCCTGGTCATGCTTTCCATTAAGGTGAATAGGAACCTACAGACTGTCAACAACTACTTTTTATTCAGCCTTGCGTGTGCTGACCTGATCATCGGGCTGTGTTCAATGAACTTGTACACAGTTTACATAGTGATTGGCTACTGGCCCTTAGGGCCTGTGGTGTGCGATCTGTGGCTAGCCTTGGACTATGTGGTGAGTAACGCATCTGTCATGAACTTACTCATTATCAGTTTTGACAGATACTTCTGCGTCACAAAGCCCCTCAGCTACCCTGTCAGAAGGACCACCAAGATGGCGGGGATGATGATTGCTGCTGCCTGGGTCCTGTCCTTCATTCTGTGGGCCCCGGCCATCCTTTTCTGGCAGTTCATTGTGGGCGGGCGGACAGTGCCTGAGAGAGAGTGTTACATCCAGTTCTTCTCTAATGCTGCAGTGACCTTCGGCACGGCCATCGCAGCCTTCTACTTGCCTGTTATCATCATGGTTATTCTCTACATACAGATCTCTATAGCCAGTAAAAGCCGGGTGAAGAAGGAGACCAGGAAGCCGTCAGGGCCCAACCCAGAGGCCCTGCCCCCTGAGCAGGCAAGGGACAGTAATGCTGCCAAGCCCATTAACAACAACGTGACAGCAGAGGAGACGGAGCAGGGCAGGAACCAGGCCACAGATGACGTGGCCAGCCAGCACGACGGCAAACTGCAGAACGGCAAGGGCCCGTCCACCACGGGTGGAAAGGGGGAGATGGAGGGCGAGGACGGGGGCAGGGAGAACTGTGCCCACGGAGAAGAGAAAGAGAGCTCCAACGACTCGACATCTGGCAGTGCAGCTGCGTCCAACCACAAAGACGAGGAAGCGGTGCCATCCAGAGCAAACTGCGACGCCGAGCTCGTTCAGCAGCCAACCCGCCACCGGGCCAAGGCAGGTGGCTCCAAACTCACCTGCATCAAGATTAAGAGCAAGTCTCCCAAGGGGGACTGCTACACACCCTCCAACGCCACGGTGGAGATCGTCCCTGCCACGGAGAAGCAGAACCACGTGGCGCGGAAAATTGTGAAGATGACCAAGCAGCCGCCCAAGAAGAAGAAAGCGCCACCGTCTCGGGAGAAGAAGGTAACCCGTACCATCATGGCCATCCTAGTGGCCTTCGTGGCCACCTGGACCCCTTACAATGTCATGGTGCTCATCAACACCTTCTGCTCCAGCTGCATCCCCAGCACGGTCTGGACTATCGGCTACTGGCTATGCTATATCAACAGTACCATCAACCCCGCCTGCTATGCCCTCTGCAATGTCACTTTCAAAAAGACATTCAAACATCTCCTCCTCTGCCAATACAAAAACATTAGGTCAGCTAGATGAATATGGATGTGAGTGTGTGTTTGTGCGTGTGCGTGTGGGTGTGCGTGTGTGCGTGTGCGTGTGAGAGAGAGGTTTATGATGCGGTCCCTTTCCTTTGTTTCTACTCTACAACTCATAAGAGAACACGTATCCTGCAGCCATGTTGGGTTTGACTCTGATGTATGAGATGCAGGACAGGTCAGAGAGCACTGCACTGCACGAGACGAATTCATAGGGAAAACAGGGCTGGCTGAATTCACAAACCTCCCGTTTGAAATTCAGTGTAAAAAAAAAAAAAGAAACCTGTATATATCAATGTATACGCAAAATGTAAATGTGTGTGTGTGTGAGCGTGACAGAATGATCCATCACACAATTTCAGTGGAGATGTCCGCCAGTAACGACAGGACAAGGACATACAGTACACACTACAAGCTGTTTCTGTATGCCAGTGGCACTCTGTGTCGGCAGCAAACAAAGCGGACCAGCTTGTCTAAATTGCCTCTCTGGCATGTTCATATACAATTGAGTAATATGGCTGGGAGCCCTCCTATCTCCAGGGATGGACCATAAGTGGCCCCTGAACCCTCCTATCTCCAGGGATGGACCATAAGTGGCCCCTGAAGGGCATAGCAGGACAGAGACCAGGGCTGACCAGGGTCACCACTCACCACAATGTAGGACGGAGGTTAGGGAACTTGCTGTGAAAAAGTATATTCCTCCCACCAAAGATAAAGCTGAAAAAGGTTAATGAGTAAACAAATATATTGATAATGTAAAAATACATCCAAAAAGACATTGTTCAAATACATTATTTTGCTTGCCATTCATTTCCACATGATTTTAGATGACAGGCGATTTGATCTCTTACAATTCATGACATGAAGAGTTTGATGCTTAATTGATTGTATATTAAGATATTTATATATTTTCTGTCAGATTATCTACACTCTATCTACAACCAAAAAGGGTTATTTTGCTATCCCCATTAGATAACCCTTTGAAGAACCCTTTTTGGTTCCAGGTAGAACCCTTTCCACAGAAAATTCTACATGGATCACAAAATAGTTCTACCTGGAACCAAAAAGTGTTCTACCTGGAACCAAAAAGGGTTATTCTATGGGCACAGCCACTGAACCGTTTTGGAACCCTTTTATATAAAAGTGTATTGATGGTTGGAGCTTGTAAATTCATTCAGAGAGTGGCAGTTGGCAGGGGCTTGGAGCAAAAGCCTATAAGATTTTACAGGAAGGGATCTTGTGCTTTTCCAGGGGTGAGTTGGATATTCCTCTGAGATTGGTTTCTGTGACACAAGAATGGAGATTCTCAACATCATTTGATCCCGCTATGTTGCAGATGTTACATCCTGTAACACCCGCCTGTTGTATGTCAGTACTGACTGATAATAAAGCGAAAGATTGAATAGGATTGTATTTTTGTCTTGCTGTCGTCAGAGGTAGTTTGTATTCGTTTGGTAGGGGTTACCAATGTTGTAGAGTGATTGATAGAGTGTCAGATTTAGAGGTTATTTCAGTGTATGTTTCTGTTGTTGCCCCGGAATGGGGTTAAATACTAATAATCACAGGCCAAGGCCTTGTGACTTATAAGGGCTACTCAATGTTATATGTACTAATTCATCTACATCTGTGTGTGTGTGTGTGTGCGTGCGTGCGTGCGTGCGTGTGTTGTGCGTGTGTGTATTTCATCACATAAATATAGATTAAGCTGTATGTATTGTTTATGCATGTGTGTTTTAATGTGATCACAGTCTAATGACGTAGGAAATAATACGATACTATAACTCCCATGTTTTTGTGCCATACTGTTTGTGTCCATGCATTTTGTCCACACCGTATGCTGATCTCCAACACGGTACATTTCTTTCTAACAAGCTAATGTATTACAATTTAAGTCATGAATATAAAGCAGACATGGGATGGTCACCCCGTTGGTTGCTAAAGGGGCTTAACAGAAAATGTTACCCGCATTGAGCAGCACCTTAAGGCAGTCTCCTTAAAGAGAGATATGGGACAGGCCTCTAATGGAAACTCACCATGAGCCTGATCAGATTATGAAATTATGTGGAACACCTACTGGAGATTAAAGATTGTCCATTACATGCTCGGTTTACACAGCCCCTCTCCTCCCGTCCCACTTAGTGTCCCACTCCCTCCTGATCCCGTTATGTGTGACTGTGACGTCCCCTCTCTCTCTCTCTCTTTCTCTCTATCTCTCTCTCTCCCTCTCTCTCTCTCTCTCTCTGACATTGTCCCCCAGTGTCTCCTCCCCCTTAATGACACTGTTATGACTAACATCTCCCCCAATATTAGAAAGACAAAAGACAACACAAACTACTGAGAATTCACTAGAGGCGTCCAAATAACACAACATTGAGGTCATGAGTAATTATGAATAAATGTTGCTTCTAATGGAAAAAGTGATGTCATCTTCCTCATTTAAATGCAGGTTATCCTTTGGAAGCCTGGCACGTATAATTCAGTCAATCTGTTAGACTGCACAAGCCCAGCAGTGTGCGCGAGGCATCCATCCAAGTTCACAATCCTGCCATCCGTCAGGTTGATAAGTGGACCCATGTCTGGGTGTCATCTGTCTCAGTGGTTGGTGTTGCTAAGAGCCTCCTAGCTTCCCAGAACGGAACGTCTGATTAATCTCAGGCTAAGCTGTTGTTTGAGTGGTACCAGCAGGAAAGTAAGTGCTCTCCAACACAACTGGTGGTCTGGGTCTTTTTTGAGAACAGTTATCCGGGGTGTTTGATGGAAAGTGACAGCCATTTATCACCTATGGACGGACGGGGTTCACCGCCCCCTGACAAGATGGTTGTCACTCACTGCGTCTCAGCGGAATGCTCTTTCAGCTGCTTTCAGACACAGTGGAAAAGCTCACACCCCTTTACCCATCAACAGCATATTGTTTGACTAATAGGACAAAATAAATCCTTCAGTGTCCACTTTGTACGGCCCGATGTAGTTACAGTTGCAGATCTCCACAGGATACACAACAGGCTCTCACATCTTAGGTACCATGTTTGGATACTGTAAGTCATTTCAGACAGGGTCACCCAAAGGTTTCCACACTACTGTATAGTCTAGACTCTAGAGAATGATGGAAACAAAATTATGGAGTACAGTAACTCTGATGGATTTTGGCTAGACTTTTTATTACCGTACTGTAACAACAGGACATAGCTCTCTGTCCATGTGGTGGGGTGTATTTTTCATGGAGTGGATTCACTTGTTGATGTACAAAGATCCTCATTCCACTGTTATAATTCCCTCTCATCACATAAACATTGTCTCCATGGCGTCAGCAAATCATCATGTGCCGACTGAGCTAGCTGGGCTCCTCTTCACACGGCTTGTTTCAAAGGGCTAAACCTTTTTAGGGAGATTTATTTCTCCCTAAATGTATGATTGTGTTAGATTTTTAGGATTTTTTGGTTTAGTAGTTAGTTAGAATTGTGTTGTTTTGATAGTGTACTTGACAAAAGTGTGAAAGAGTATTTATTTAGATTGTTACTGTGTTTGGTCTGTTCTTGGGCAGAGGGTAGTTGCCCATTGAGATGGGAGCATCCTGAGTCTCTGTTTCCAGTTGAAATAGTTAGGATACTCCTCCCACTTATAGCCATGTTTCCAAGGCAATGTGGAGTGTATCTGAAACAGATAATATATCGCCACA
>CM042420.1:15088451-15120951 GCA_023634145.1 Thymallus thymallus
ATGTCTCTTCAAACGGACAAACATAATACAAATGATAAAAACCTGCAGTGTGGGAAATGTACATACAGTGTGCACTCTTCCAAAAGGGTTCTTCAGCTGTCCCCATAGGAGAACCCTTTTTGGATCCAGGGAGAACCCTTTTTGGTTCCACGTAGAACCCTCTGTGGAAAGGGTCCTACATGGAACCAAAAAGAGTTCTTAAAATGGTTATCCTATGGAGACAGCCGAAGAACCCTTTTAGGTTTCAGATAGCACCTTTTTTTTCTACGAGTGTACTGGGTGTTCATTTTTCAGTTGCGTCAGTATGTAAATCGTATTATTGTGCGCTCATCCACTGTAACTCATGGCTCCTAATACGGTTGGTGTATTGTCTGTTAAAAACGTATTGTTTGAATTGTATATATCTCTATAGCATACATTTTACGTAATTTGGATGAGGTACAGTTGAAATGTACATAGGTCTACACGTGTTTAATAGCTATCTGAATGTTACCTTCCCTTCTCACCCTCCCTAATCCTAATATGATAATCCCTCACCCCTAATGTACAGTAATAATGTTAATGATTTCCTTTGCGCCATTAGTTGATTGTCTAATTGTTCTGGACAATGAAGCTGAGTGTTAATATCACTGGCCACTTTATGAAGCTGTAAAATATTAACCATATTCAGTGGATTTATTGTGCCATGTTCATTTTTGAAATCAATTCAAATAAAATGTATGAAAAGTGTTTCGTGGCATTTTGTGTCCAGATTATGGAAATGATAGTGGTGAAAACACGCACATTAGGTTTTTATTTAACTTTCAAATTAAGCTTCCATGATTTCAACTACTTCAATCAGGGTGAGTAAAAATCACACATATTTCGACATAATTTCCCCCCCAAAAAATGTTTAATGTCATCGATAATTAGGACAGGTCAACTCCAGTTGGAACTCAGAGTTCAACTGGAGAGCAGGGGAACTACAAAGTGAGGTATAATAACAGGAAGACCAGAACGAATACTGGACGCAATATCTTACACACTAACACATGTACAGTACGGTAGCTAATTTATACAGTCATCTGACAATAGTTTATCTTTCACTGTAGATAGGAAAGGAATTTACACCAATGAGTACTTGCGTTTCTTGTTAATGTATGCCCTCTAAAATGGTTACAAAAGTTGTTAGCAAATTTTCTGTTGAGGGTACCAACAAATTAACCTTTAAAACCCCAGTAAAGGAATGAGGTTTAAGCTTTAAGCTGCTTTAAATCAAGACATGCAAGAAATTATTTTTTATTTGATTAAGAATAATTGTCACCTCAAACAAAAAGTATGTTATGTAATATGAACTAAGATCCAACATTTTGTTTTTCCAAAAATGACCCTGAAAAACGTTATTATGTAAGCATTTTAGTAAGAAATGCTTAATTTGCATTATTCACACAGAGTATTAAATCCCCTACAAGATCTTCCTATGATCTCTTTGTTGTATAGCTGCTACAGGCCCCTATAAACCTACAGGACAAACACATAGGAACCATGTTGAGATAGGGCAGTATAAGCATCACCTTCCACTTCCTGCTTCCCATGATGCACCACTAGTCCATCGGAGTGCGCTCCCTCTTCTTCCCCTCTCGCTTCGGCTTCTTGGCGTCTGCAAGAACAGTTGGGCATCAGGTTAGAATCCACATCCATGCTGTCAGTTACCCTGCAGTCAAAAGGTTTTAAGTATGGGCCTTAGCTGGTACTCCACTTCAAACTCCTGTCTCTCTCACTCCTTCCCTGGGTGTGTTTGTTAGACACACACACACACACACAGACAGACAGACAGACAGACAGACAGACAGACAGACAGACAGACAGACAGACAGACAGACAGACAGACAGACAGACAGACAGACAGACAGACAGACAGACAGACAGACAGACAGACAGACAGACAGACAGACAGACAGACAGACAGACAGACAGACAGACAGACAGACAGACAGACAGACAGACAGACAGACAGACAGACAGACAGACATACATACATACATACATACATACATACATACATACATACATACATACATACATACATACATACATACATACATACATACATATATCTGTCTGTCTGCCTGCATTTAGTAGAGAGTGAGGGAGAAAGTAAACAACAAGGACAACAACATCTCCTAAAGTCTCTTTTCCCCCCGGAGCTCATTATAGATTACAGGGTGGGATGTTGTTGGTGGGCGGTAACAGACGAGGATGTCAACAGGCCAATCAACACCTCTGTACCTAATCTAAATCAAGTTCCCACTTGCCGCTAGTGATGAAAGTCTTGCCACCCTCTCTGGGAAAAACTTCCTCAACTTAAAACATTTTAAAAACACTACATGAATACTACTGTATGTCGCTGCTCCACTGCAAAATATGACAACGATTCAAACTGGATTTGAATTTGCAGCACATTGATCGACCTATTCACCATCAATGCAGCAATAGCCAATACAGAGCACCAACCCAATTCATATACACCACAATAAGCCATTCACCACAGCATTAAACATTAAAGTAATGTAAACATTGAGGAATCATTTGCTCATCCTTCACATGCCCTTTAATAAACTATGTGAAACATCCGATCAGCATTGGAGCATTAATGTGAAGGATGTGATGAGAAACATGGACATGCAATCCATCTGCAAATACACACGTAATGATTACTTGCTTGTATAGAATTGACAAATCATTAATAGGTGGGTATAAATGGGGCGGCAGGTAGCCTAGTGGCCAGAGCGTTGGGCCAGTAACCGAAAGGTTGCTGGTTTGAATATCCGAGCCGACAAGGTGAAAAACCTGTCGATGTGTCCTTGAGCAAGGCACTTAACCCTAATTTGCTCCAAGGGCTGTTCTTAACTGACTTGCCTAGTTAAATAAAGGTTAAATAAATAAAAATAAAGGGCCGTAAGGGCTGATATGCATCAGACCAATGCACAGACCCAGAGATGACACAAGTGTAACTGATTGATGATCGCCCAGCCATGCAACTAACATGCACAATCTGTGTGCAATCGCTAGAATTCTCCTCAAATATAATGCCCCAGGGATCTGGTATCTATTCTATACATTTCTCATAAACACACGTATTGCAATGAAACGGAAATTGGAGATTGGGATGTGGGTGTTCATACCAATGCACAGAAAATTGCTCCAAACTCCATTCGCTTGCCTGTTTTGATTTGTTTAACTGTGTTTTTGCCTATGCCGCTGTCAGCACATTTGGCTCCCTAGGGAGACAGAGAGAAACCCATTCCCTCTGCGAGCCCCGTCTGTGAGATTGGAGCTCTCACCATGCCGGAGTGCTTTCTGCTGCATAGGCACATTACTGTGTATTCTCTCCATTCTCATTTCTGCCGCCGCACTTTCGACACCGACTCATAATAATCAGAGCGGTTCGGAGTGAACGTATTTTGAAACGGGATGCCGTGAAACAGGCCCGGTGCAATAATGTCTGAATGGGCTGTCTCGTACACACAGACATAACAACACAGCCCTTCTCAGGGGAAGAATAAACCAATTGACGGCACCAAAACAACTCCTCGGGGGCAGTCGCAGGGTTTTCATCGCTATAAAGCCTTTTGTTTCCCCCAAAAATCATCTCTGACATTCTCCACTCCCCACTGTGGCTCCCCTGCTCATTCTTCTGAGTAAGGAGGGAGGATAACAGGAGAATTCTACAGGTTTTCATAATGTTTCATTTCTGCTTCATTTCTGTCACTCTCTGTTCTCCGGCCTTTGCGTTTCATTCCGTTGGGCCCGTCTCTACCTGAGGTTAGACAAGGGAGAAGCTGACACTGAATCACAGATGGCTCCCTCGCTGCCTCGCTGCATTGTCTCTTTAAGACTATGGGCCTGACAGATGTTTCCTCCATTGCTCCTGGCAGCAGCAGACAAGGTGTCTGTTTAGAATTGCAGATATGACTGGGCGGATATGGTGGCCTCAGCCGGAAGTGAGATAGTCCCTCACTCTGTAGCCGGGGGTTCATTACAAGTCCTCTGATCCCCTCCTCTGCGACTCTGCCTGGCCTGTAATCCCCTTCCAACACACACACACACACACACACACACATAGAGGCAAGCGCATACACACGCACTCACACGCACACAGACACACACACAAATATCATCAGCCTCTGTTTCCCAGTAACCCCTTAGTTTACCAGGGCTTATCTGTCAACTGGCAGACATGGGAAATCATACTCTCCGATAGCAGGTCTCTCTTTTCAGCTCTGTCCATTCTTCTTCTCCACTGTCATCCCTCCCTCCTCCTTTCATACTGTGGTTCTCACCCTCCCCAGGGCAGTTGGCCCGACTTGCCTCCATCACACAGGATTCATTTGGGAGTATTTGCTAATTCATACAGGTACAGTGCTATACAGTCCTGCTCATGTGCTTACACACACACACACACACACACACACTGTATAGAGATTACGATGAAATGTTAGTCACTGTAGAAATAATGTTATTTCTGTGTGTCACCTTGCTATTTCTGTCACTGAAATACATGTGCACCGAAGAAACACCCCAGCACAAACATGGTTTTAATTTGGATCAGATTCCTTACATGTGACATCCTAAATAGGCTTTGCTCGGTTTATCTGTAAAGATATTGTCGTTTTTCGAGAACCATTACTCAAACCAGGGGTTCCACTCCACTGTCAATCTGAGATGTTTTTTCCTTCACAGTGAGATTTATTTTACCAACTTTTTACCCTTTTGATTTCCCTAACTCCCAGGTTATTAGGATGTGAGGGAAACTTGAATTGAACCCAAAATCCCAATCAGATTGACAGGAGTGTTTTTCTGTCCTCGAGCAGGAAAACTGTCTTAACTGTTAGCCGCCTGTCTGAAGTACAATGAGGCGCTGGTCCAGTCGCTCCTGGAGATTCTGTTCTGTTCTGGCACACCCTCTCATATAGCAGATTACTGTCAAGGCTGCTGCCAAATCCACCCTGATTTCCGTTTCACACTCTCCACACATCACCACAGTAGCCTACTTCTCACAGGGCAGTCAGATTGGACATCATGTGCACACTAGCCTCATGAGTCCTTTATTGGCAACATCATGGAGCATTCATTTGATGTTTTAAAAACTTCTGCTGTCACTTGATTGGTTTTAACAGTGGGAGTCATCAGCTAAATAACGGACAAGTGGGAGTTGTTAATAAAGCCTTTATGTGGGGAAAACAGATGATAGTTTGTGTGTTGGCCTCTACATGTTGGTAACATTCTGTCACTGTCTTAATGATGGAGCATTGAACTAAGGTATTCATCTGATTTACTTTTGGAACATGAGGTATACATCTTATAACAAACTGAATTTCTTATGTTAAACAGTGTTTGAAGAATAATTTTTACATTTTACAGACACTCTTATACAGAGCGATTTACAGTTAGTTAGTGCATACATGTTCAAACTTTTTCAAACTGGTCCCCCATGGGAATCAAACCCACAACCCTGGCATTGCAAGCTCCATGCACTACCATCTGAGCTACACAGGACCAATAATGAATGGCAATGATCATTAGTGCATTTAATTAAGTAGTTAGACAAACAGGGACTTACCTAAATATTGAATATGCAATTGAATGTATATGTCATTGTTCGATTAAGATACTCATCTAGTTCATTGTATCCGACAGGTGAAATGAACCAAGAATAAATACATTACAAATCTATAATGTCTGTTGGGCAAATTGCCAACTAAAACCACAATCTCCAATCCTCCATGTCATGTTCTGTGATCAGTAGTTATATTCGGACTATCTCATATGACCATCTCAGTCCCACTCTTTTACATAATTGAAATAGAAAAAAAGAATTGTGTCTTGACATGACTCATATTGTCTTCTTTAAATGGGCGAGTACAGATGTCTGGCAGTTACTGAGAGAATGCAGAATTACATTTTGATACTTCGACTGCTCAATACTTGAATTTACCTTAGTTCGCCCTAGTTGGAGACTTATAGTTGGAAATCACTTCCGCTAAACTTTTTAGGCTCAGTGAAGGGGCTAATTCCACCATAGTGAAGACGGTTTAAATATGAATATCTGACAAGTCTAGCACTATCAAAGAAGGAATCATTCAGAGGATTTGGAGTCTTCAGCAGGATGTAATCGGTGTAAGCCGTGAAAGTACTGCCAAATAATATGCTAATGAATACACATTAGCAAGGTTATAAGGTGAAAAAAGTGTACTGAAAGTGGCAGCGTGCTTTAAATGTAAAGGTGAAAATTGTCCTTTTCTGACGGTTTAATTCACAGAGTAATATCCGTTTCCAACGCTTCCGCCCATTTATGGAGATTCACTCTCCAATGTATTGACTATTGTGCTTAAAATGGATCCTTGGACTACGTTTGTGTCCTCTCCAACCATGTACTGTATATATATTGACTGGTACCTACACCATTTCCGGGTATTGTAAGTCAAACATTCACTAAACATGTGTTCCTTTTGCAGTGGTTTAGTTTACCATCCAAATCCCTCAGGATATGTGGTAGTGGTGGAGACACATGTACCATATATGTAAATCCATGGCTCTGCTGGTATGCTGTCCCACACTCCCACTCAGCCTACCTTGCAGCTTGGTCTTGGGGATCTTGCCGCAGGGCTTGGTGGCGCTCACTGTGTTAGGACAGGTGGCGTCCATGAGAGCGCGTTTCAGCACCCCTGTCCGGTTCTTCTTCCCTGTCGTCATGTCACACTCTCCCCAGGCCTGGAAGTCATACTTGCATTCACCTACAGAGGGAGGGTTACAACGGACACACATGTACAATACAAAACACACATTTTACAGGATTGTTACCGCCACAGACATACCTATACAGGTTAGGAAACAATATCTGACATTTGGAAGGTTTGGTATTGTTACATAAGATAGAAGGTTACTTAAGGCAAAAACAAATGAAAAGGTGGATGGTAGGAGTGGATGGGTAGGCATATAACACAAACATCTAAGATCCCAAAGGTTGCGTGTTCAAATCTCATCATGGACAATTTTAGCTAATTAGCAACGTTGCAACTACTTCACATGTTAGAAAACCCATCCTAAAAAAATAAATCCTAAAGCCTAACCTTAACCCTAACCCCTAGCCTAGCTAATGTTAGCCACCTAGCTAATGTTAGCGTTAACCACCTAGCCAACTAAATTCCAATAGGAATTTGTAACATATCATACGTATTGCAAATTCATAATATATTATATGAATTGCAATCCATAACATATCATACAAATTGTCATTCGTAACATATCATACGAATTGTAATTCGTAACATATCATACAAAATGGATGATGGACATCCACAAATGAATACCATATCAAATATAACATATCATACTAATTTGAGTGTCCCTGATTTTTATTTACTATGTTACGTCTAACCCTGAGTCCAGGTTGCCTGTATTAGGGTGATTGTAGCACCCAGAAGATACGCTGTAGGTTGAATACAGCTGATCAAGCAGAAAATTAAATGTAATTACATTTTTCATCCTAGAATCAGCAATTAAGACCTGGACCCTCAAGCTCTGAGAGCTGATGTTGTGGAACATCATTTCTTTTACTGGGAAAGGGAATTACTTCATAAAATGTCTGATTTATTTTAGTTTTATCTATTAAATAGATAAAGACCTGGTGCATCGTGTTATTAGCAAGTGTATGACTTTTCCTGCCAAGGCCTGGTGCATCGTGTTATTAGCCAGTGTATGGCTTTTCCTGCCAAGACCTGGTACATCGTGTTATTAGCCAGTGTACGGCTTTTCCTTCCAAGACCGGATTGTCTCCTTTATGCTCCAGTTCTATTAAATAATCTGATCTTCTCATCAAAAACACCAGAACCGGTAATACATGCAAAAATATTTACATTCCAACTATTCTCACACCCAGGACTTTCTTTATCAACCACCAACTGCATCGTGTTATTAGCCAGTGTATGGCTTTTCCTGCCAAGACCTGGTGCATCATGTTATTAGCCAGTGTATGGCTTTTCATGCCAAGACCTGGTGCATTGTGTTACTAGCCAGTGTATGGCTTTTCCTGCCAAGACCTGGTGCATCATGTTATTAGCCAGTGTATGGCTTTTCCTGCCAAGACCTGGTGCATCGTGTTACTAGCCAGTGTATGGCTTTTCCTGCCAAGAACTGGTGCATCATGTTATTAGCCAGTGTATGGCTTTTCCTGCCAAGACCTGGTGCATCGTGTTATTAGCCAGTGTACGGCTTTCCCTGCCAATACCTGGTGCATCATGTTATTAGCCAGTGTATGGCTTTTCCTGCCAAGACCTGGTGCATCGTGTTATTATCCAGTGTACGGCTTTCCCTGCCAATACCTGGTGCATCATGTTATTAGCCAGTGTATGGCTTTTCCTGCCAAGACCTGGTGTATCGTGTTATTAGCCAGTGTATGGCTTTTCCTAACAAGAACTGGTGCATCATGTTATTAGCCAGTGTATGGCTTTTCCTGCCAAGACCTGGTGCATCGTGTTATTAGCCAGTGTATGGCTTTTCCTGCCAAGACCTGGTGCATTGTGTTATTAGCCAGTGTATGGCTTTTCCTTCCAAGACCGGATTGTCTCCTTTATGCTCCAGTTTCTCCACTCTGAAGATTCCATCTGTCTTTCCCATACACAGACTGTCTGGCGTTCTCTGCCTTTCAAAGAGGGCCTCCACTCTCTCTTTTTCTTTGCTTCTCTTTATGGAAAGAACAACCTTTAAGCAGTCTACAGATTATACTTCAACCTTTAAGCAGTCGACAGATTAGATTTCAACCTTTAAGCAGTCTACAGATTAGATTTCAACCTTTAAGTAGTCGACAGATTAGATTTCAACCTTTAAGCAGTCGACAGATTAGATGTCAACCTTTTAGCAGTCTACAGCAGTCTACAGATTAGATGTCAACCTTTTAGCAGTCTACAGATTAGATTTCAACCTTTATGCAATCTACAGATTAGATTACATTAAGGATCTTATTTTACATTATATTCAGAGTCCTCCTCAAACTCCTCCCCCGAGGATGCAGGGCTGTTCGAGCAAAAGACAGCGACGCCCCGTTCTTGTGTATAAGAATGTGTGTCTCCGCGTGCGTGCGTGTGCGTGTGTGTCATTCCTCCATCCCTGTTTCCCTTCTTTTTGTTGGGCTCTGGCGTAGCTCCCTCTTGGCTGTGACACTCGTTTCCCCATTCCTCTCAGATAAAAGCTTGGCCCGCTGTCACCTGGCTCTAAAATCCCAGGGCTCTCGGTGGAGGGGGGAGGAGGGGGGAGGAGGGGGATTTGGAGGGGTTGACAGGACCATTGTTCTGGGAATCCTACAGGGATCTTCAAAACAGCGGGCTCTAAAAGCGTGTGCCTCTGTACCTATAATTTGGCTGTGAACACGTGTAGCACATGAGGATGTGTGAAACGTACCCCTCAGCCTGAAGTGTCCCCACTTGTGCCACCGAATCGCTAGCTTTTCACGTGGCGCTGACTGGTAAGATGCTTCAGGAGGGTGGTCACAAGTGCTAGCAAAGCAGAGATCCTGGGTTCAAGCATCAGTGTGAGCCGAATCAGGAGAAAGTGGTGCTTGCTAAGTGAATAGGGAAAGAGGCAGGAAGTGGTGCTCGCTGAGCAAGCAGGGAATAGGGAAAGAGGCAGGAAGCCCATGCTCTGTTTGGAGAGGAAACAGATCTCTACTCTATATACCCAGGCTGTAATGTCCTGAACCAGGCCATCAATCTCTGGGGATGTCCATACATGAAATCCTACTCCATCGAGTGGCAGAATGTTTCCCATTCAATGGACATGAATACACAACAAAATATCTCTAGAACAGTCATGTCTGTGCTGTGTTGTAAATGTGTTTTGAGTCCACTCCCCACGACCACACCTCCAAACTGCTGTTTTGAGTCCGCTCCCCACGACCACACACACACCTCCAAACTGCTGTTTTGAGTCCGTTCCCCACGACCACGACCACACACACACCTCCAAACTGCTTCTTCCAGTTACAGGGGATCTTGCAGCGCTGGGTCTTGATGGTCTGCTTGCAGTCAGTGCCAGTGCGTGTGCCCTCCCTGGTGCCCAGGCCGCAGTCTCCCTCGTTGGCCACGCACACACTCCACTGCCATTCCCCACAGTCCGACTTACGCTCCTTCTTCCCTGCAGGATCACATAAGTGCACACACACATGAACACGCACACACACACACACACACACACGCACACACACACACACACACACACACCAACCTTATACCACAGTCATGTCTGGGACATAATTATGTGGGCTGCAATTAGGCCAGGCTAGAGCTACACCACCACAGTGAAAGGTCAAACTATTCAAATATATAAAGCATCGAGACATGCATCTGTCATTGTGAGTCTACAGTGAGCCCCCCTGCTTAAAATGTATTTATGCACAAATCTGACCTGATTTCAGATTTACATGAAATTACCATTCACACCTTGTAACAGGAACTGTAATAGGAGATCCCCCTCCATCCATCTGTCAGCTATCTGTCTGACTGCTACCAATCTGCCAGTGTTTCTCACCTTGTTTCTCAGCTTTCCCCCCCTCGCCTGCTGTCACTGTGAGGACCAGGAGGGCCATGACGGCCAGAAGCGTCCACTGCTGCTGTCCTGACATGCTGGGAGAGAGGGAGAACAGACACCGGTGAGCATTGGAGGAATAACAAGTACAGCAACACGTGCAACTCTGTGGGAGACATTCCATGGAAGACCTCCCGTTCCCCACCCTCTCATTTCTCGTTCCCCTACTTATGGTTCACAGTTACAGGTGAAGGCAAGCTCAGGCTATTTGTGGAATAAATGGCTGTTATTTGCTACAATGGCCTGCTGTGTGCTGCACTGTGTTCGTGTCTACAGATGTGTGTGATGGCATGGGGAAATTATAGGCTGTCAGACCATGATACAGAAGATTTGGCTATAGAAGTACCTTGTTATGCATGTCCTGTATGAATAGACTAATTGTTTCCCCTCCAGTTGCTCTCCGGCCTCCCAGCGACCCAATAAAGAGAAGCACCTTTCTAATCGCAAGTTCTGCTGTGCTAGGGAACTCTGGGTAGTGGAATTAGCGCTCCATCCCCGTTTCTCCTTCATACCCTCTTTTCTCTTTCTCCCTGTTTATTTTGGAGATATCCTAAAACCCACAGAAGGGGAATCAGCGTGAGGTTTAAGCAATTACCAAGTGTCTTGATGCCAAACGCTCCACTGTGCCCAAATTACTGCAAAAGGTACAGCCTGGCGGGGAAATCATTTACATTTGTCAATTTTAATTAATCATAAGCTGACTTGGCTCTGTATTTTTAGTCCTCTCCAGTTTGAGACTTTGCAGAAGTTGACGCACCACACGTCCATTAGCGATGTAGGAAATGAGGTAATCAATTTAAAGAGGTCCTTCAAACTCTCTCTCTTTATTTTATTATTAGCCATTATTAATAGAGCGTTCACTGGTTGAATTCACTTCTGCTCTCATTAGTGCATGTATATATAATGAGTCTACTCTGGGTTTAAACTCATCTGAACCCTTACAATACAGGGCTTGAACCCCCAACAGTGGAGGCGTACGACATGCCTACTTTAAATGGGAGGCAGAACCCCTTTAGACAGGCTGTTTTCTTGCCAGAAGCAGTTGTGTCAGTCAAACTGAGCAGCCAATGTTCCATTCCTCTCTCTATTCCAAGATAAAATCTTGGAGTCCAACTAAAAATAGACAACCTGCGAAGTCTAAAGTGTTTTCTGAGAAATTCCCAAATGGTACTCCTGGTTTTGGGAGCTACGGCATTGTGACTTCTCAAAGGAGTCTTCTCAAGTCTTTCCCCTCAGTGATTCATAATCAGTCTGCAGATGTGTTACAGTCCAGAACCAGGTGTAGCCGAAGTGTATGTTCAGACAGCATAGATCAACCTCCTGCAGTGTATGTTCAGACAGCATAGATCAACCTAGGAACCGGGCCCGGACTGGGCACCGGTAGGGTAAACGGCTCCGGCCATGGAGTGGGGAAGACAACCGGACCAGGGATGGGCACCGGTGAGGTAAACGGCTCCGGCCATGGAGCTGGGCAAAAAAACGGGCCTGGACTGGGCACCGGTGGGGCAAACGGCTCCGGCCATGGAGCTTGGAAAACAACCGTGCCTGGACTGGGCCCCGGTGGGGCGTCCTGCTCAGGCTCTGGAGCGGAGCAGACGGCTGGACCCGGATTGGGTACCGGTGGAGCGGACTGCTCTGGCTGCTCTGGCACTGCACTTGACTTTAGATGCTACATTTATTTACTTATTTTTATTTAACCTTTATTTAACTAGGCAAGTCAGTTAAGAACAAATTCTTATTTACAATGACGGCCTACCAACAGGGTCAGCTCTTGGAGCAAATTAGGGTTAAGTGCCTTGCTCAAGGACACAGACAGGTTTTTCACCTTGTTGGCTCGGGTATTCGAACCAGCGACCCCTAGGCTACCTGCCGCCTACATGTGGGTTTCCATTGCAATCTTTTACAAAAAAAGTCACACACCCGATAGGTGCAGTGAAATGTGTTGTTTTACAGGGTCAGCCACAGTAGTGCAGCGGCCCTGGACCAAATTAGGCTTAAGTGCCTCGCTAAAGGGCACATCGATTTTCCACCTTGTCGGCTCGGGCATTCAAACCAGCGACCTTTCGGTTACTGGCCCAACGCTTTAGCTGCTACATCACTACCATAGAGTGAATCGATAATACCTGAGTTCTCAGATACTGTACACACCATACATACTGTACCATACCCAGGTTATCATATTATATTTAACCTGTATTTGGGAGTAAAGTGAAGATTTTCTTCGGCCCAGCACGATGTGAAAATTAATGTGGGTTTGACTTCCCAAGGTGTTACTTCACCCGCATTGGCCCATAGTGAGATCCAAACTGAGGTAAATAACCTGACAGGGTAACAGTCAGGAACCACTGAGCCCAAAGAAAACAAATATCAATGCACCGTTGATTCCTGAATCAATTCCTGTTCTGTCCACTGCTCAAGGACAATTTTTTCTCACTCTCCCTCCCACCGACCATAGATAATTTAAAATGGTGGGATTTATATATCTCAAACAGAGACAACTATACACCCTATAACAGTGGGAATCAAAGTTGCGGTCGTGAACCTGCAGTTGGTTTATAGACCTTTTTTAAATGTTTTACCCAAAAATATGAGCACAGATTATTGTATGGGAAAGATTATAAAAAATTGGGGAGTAAATGTATTTGTGACTATTGTCCAATGTCTTCTGTCACATAAGCTAAAGTCTTGCCTGATTATGTATGTCCAGACATTGATTAACACCCATATATTATGAGAAGCACATTTAATGACTGTTATTGAAGTGGGGATATTAATCATGTGGAATGTATTACGTGAATGCGTTCGTACCTTTTTCATACCTTTATTGAAGTTGATTGTCAATTAGGTAATTGGTAGGGTTTGTTATGCATTTTGGGTAATAGGTATTGCTACAAGAAGCTTATAATATCTTTGCTTGTTAGACAAGACATACAGGTAACAGGTCGGCTTTCTTCTCGATAGTGCTGAGCGATGAACAAAAATGTATGTGATGTTCCGACATTATTTGAATTGCATTTTGTTCATTTTTTTGTTCTGTGAGCTCAATAGGCAAATTGCACAGTGTCTCTATGGAGTAATCAGATCCAGCCTGAACTGTGCAATGTAGTAGGGAGTTGTATTTTCCAGCAGGCCAATATTCTACATAGTTTAGCCCATAAAACATGGTAATTAACTACAATGACCACAATCAAATCTGTGTTTCCAAAGACAGTACAGTATGAAACTATGTATGTTTCTTTACGCCTGCTACGGAAGAGACAAGAATGAGCAATCGTGAGGGGATTTAGAGATCAGCTGTTGCTTGGCGAGGTATCTCTACCTGAAAATACATGATCAAAGTGATGGATAGTTGGTATTCAGCAGTCATAAAAGTATGCCTTATTTTCTTTGAAGAACTACTAAAATTGTGATTTTGTCAGACAGCATAGGCAGGAGCTCTATAGAGATGAGATGATGACTTGGAATGAAATAATAAAGTCATCAAATGTTATTTTTTGAATATACACAACAATTGGAATATTTTATTAATGTAAAGTAATGTGAATAAATTATGGTTAGTAAGTGATAAGCAGTAATGGGCAGTCACTACCATCATGGGACTTGTATTCATTGTTTTATTCTGTGTTGTTACAGCATTCGACACAAAATAATCAAAACCGAAATCCTTGATTATTTTTTTATAATCTAACCGAAACTGAACTGACCTCGAAAAGCACTAATGGTTAGTTTACAGACATAATTGAAGGCTGGGTTTTCTTTGGTTAGAGATTGATTTCATTCAACTCTGTAGATCTGCATTGTTGCAAATGTAAAATCCAAATGCATGGTCAACTTCACAGTATTTATTGGTTTCTTTTCATTTTGATGAGAATTGATGGCTACTTGTTGATTTTTACCGCTTTTAAGGTTGTCATTAGATTTGAGTAGGCCTAATACGATGAGTCATCGTTCCTATCTGTCACAATGAGGTGGGATTCGTTCCTGCGGCGCAGCGGGGAAGATCAGTGTGGAGTGCTGGGTAGGAGTGTGAGGACCAACCCCAACAACTCCATTAGAGGATGATGAGATGGCTTAGGGACCACAGGAGAACCTGCGGCGGGTGCACCTCAGTCCTTGACAGAAACCCTGTGGCAGACACAGTCCATGAGCCAGGCTGAATTAGTCCTATCAAACACTCCATTTCCCCATTGATCTGTGAACAGCGGTGGCGGCGCTCAGCGAGGGAAGCAATGGAGGATAACTAGCTAGACGCTAGGCCTGAAATCGATGGGCCCTCAATGACTCTCCAAGAGCTCCAGGGCTATGCACAAAAGGCTGTGCCACTCAGAGGCCAAGGCAGGGCTCACCACAAATTCCTTCCCCTCCGTTTCTGCTCGACTCCCTCGCTCATTGATACTGCTTCAATAGATAAAGCATCTATTCATATTATCTGATGCTTTCAGTAGCATTTGAACCGAAGGAAGAGCGGCAATACATTTTTTAGCTGTGGAAGAAAAGAGAGCCGTTAAAATCAATAAATTAAAAGACAGTAGAAAAGAGAACCGACTGGGGGGTATTAGCTTTCTAAAGTTAAAAACAATCATCCTCCAAAGAACGGAAATGTACACAATCTTTTTTCTATGAGATTTTCTTTTAATATTTTGAACGGAATAGATGATATGGTAATCCAACCATTACAACTCTCTACTGGTATGAAAAAGGGAAATATTTAAATATTGAAATAAATTGTGGGGATTTATGCGCTAGCATGCTGTGGTAAGTAGCCATGCATACAGCAAATAAAACATGCATTGAATTCTATCCCCCAGAAGGCTCAGAGGCAAATCCCCATTTTCTTAAACCAGCAAGAATGTAATTATACATAGATCCTGTTTAGAGATAAGTGTAGCCTTTCAAAGCATTGTTTTAGGTTGAAATATATGTACATTCCGCTGTTCATCCAACCTTAGCCGCTCAAAGATTACAAAAACAAGTAGGCCTAAACAAACCAGGAGTAGTCCCTCTCTTCCCTTCCCCGTGCCAAGTATTGTTGTAGCCAAATATAATTCATACATGACAATATTCTGTTATCTTAGTGAGAAGGTGACCTACAATAACAGTGTTTACGTAGACTAGAGAGATGGCTATCTAAACCAGGGTGTACAACCTAGTTGTGGAATCGACAGATTACAGTCCTATAACTGCCTGGTCTCTGGCGAGTTCCTATACTCCTTCAGACTTCATGTGATATCTTATTACTTACCAATATGAAAGCCGCAGAAGGTAGAACAACCACCAATGCCTGGTGCAGGGCTATGAGAGGGCCAGGAGTCTTTCCTGACTTTGTGAGAAACTCCAGGCCTTATTAAGAGCAGGTCATCACATCACCCTCAATGAGGTGATCCCTAGTTTAGTGCCAGACTCAAAAGAACACGATTCACTTGTTGGTTTAGCTGTTACTTTCTGTTAACGCTTCTTGAAAGGGAAAAGGAAGTTTGAGTATTGTTCTATTTGTCCTTGGGGAAAGTAGCATAGATATACACCTTTGAGATGATTTACTTATATATTTTAGAGAAGCAGAAAAATGCTTCACCCAGGCATTACTTGCATTAAAAGGATGTATTTCTTGTTGAGAGTCTGCCTGTTTTTGTTTCATAATCACAGCTTAAGAGAGATTTCTCTATTGACTAAGGAGAGCAGTGAAAGACTGGTTGCAAACAGTCACCAGGTATACAGTATGACCTGAACAAATGACCTGAACAAGAGTATGATCTTAACAACAGTATGGCCTGAACAAGAGTATGATCTTAACAACAGTATGACCTGAACAACAGTATGACCTGAACAACAGTATGACCTGAACAACAGTATGGCCTGAACAACAGTATGGCCTGAACAACAGTATGACCTGAACAACAGTATGGCCTGAACAACAGTATGACCTGAACAACAGTATGGCCTGAACAACAGTATGACCTGAACAACAGTATGGCCTGAACAACAGTATGGCCTGAACAACAGTATGGCCTGAACAAAAGTATGGCCTGAACCAGAGTATGACCTGAACAACGGTATGAGCTGAACAACAGTATGACCTGAACAACAGTATGACCTGAACAACAGTATGACCTGAACAACAGTATGGCCTGAACAACAGTATGGCCTGAACAACAGTATGACCTGAACAACAGTATGACCTGAACAACAGTATGGCCTGAACAAAAGTATGACCTGAACAACAGTATGGCCTGAACCAGAGTATGACCTGAACAACGGTATGAGCTGAACAACAGTATGACCTGAACGACATAACAAAGTTTACAAAACTCCAGGAAAACAGATAATTCTGCATTGTTGGATATTGCTGCTCTGTTGGAGCTAGAAACACAACCATTTCGCTGCACCCACGATAACATCTGCAAAACTGTGTACGTGACCAATGAACAGCCCCAAAACTCCACCAGCCAGAGGAAGATAGTCATAGTCAAGGTTAACGATGGAAGTGGGTAAACGTTGTCTCCATACATCAAGCCAGTGAGCTATCAAGCTGAGGGGGAGCAAGTCGTTACTCATGAGCCTACATCCTTCATTGAGGCTTTTCACAATTTTTCAGTGTTTAGGTGTGCATGGTGTGTATATGGTGTGTATATGGTGTGTGTATGGCGTGTGTATGGTGTGTGTATTCCGATTTCTCAGTTGGAAAGGTCAGGCAGTGACTAAGTGACTGTATGACTTTGACTGTGTGACTGTATGACTGAGTGACTGTATAATAGTGACTGCATGACTGTATGACTGTGATTGAGTGACTGTATGACTATTATTTTGTGACTGTGACTGTATAACTGTATTATTTTGTGACTGTGTGACTGTTGACTGTATTATTTTGTGACTGTGTGACTGAGTGACTGTGTAACTGGGTGAATGAGTGACTGTATGATTGTGACTGAGTGACTGAGTGACTGTATGACTGTATTATTTTGTGACAGTGACTGTTCGACTGTGTGACTGTATTATTGTGTGGCTGAGTGGCTGAGTGACTGAGTGACTGATTGACTGTGTGACTGTATTATTGTGTGACTGAGTGGCTGAGTGACTGAGTGACTGAGTGGCTGAGTGACTGATTGACTGTGTGACTGTATTATTGTGTGACTGTGTGACTGTATGACTGTATTATTGTGTGACTGTATGACTCTATGACTGTATTATTGTGTGACTGTGTGACTGAATGACTGTATTATTGTGTGACTGTGTGACTGTATTATTGCGTGACTGTGAGACTGTATGATTGTGTGACTGTGTGACTGTGTGATTGTAATATTGTGTGACTGTGTGACTGTATGATTGTGTGACTGTGTGACTGTGTGATTGTAATATTGTGTGACTGTGTGACTGTATTATTGTGTGACTGTGTGACAATGTGACCGTATTATTGTGTGACTGTGTGACTGTATGACTGTATTATTGTGTGACTGTATGACTCTATGACTGTAGTATTGTGTGACTGTGTGACTGTATGACTGTATTATTGTGTGACTGTAGTATTGTGTGATTATGTGACTGTATTATTGTGTGACTGTGGGACTGTGTTATTGTGGGACTGTGGACTGTATTATTGTGTGACTGGGAGACTGTATTATTGTGTGACTGTGAGACTGTATTATGGTGTGACTGTATTATTGTGTGACTGTGTGACTATTATTGTGTGACTGTGTGACTGTATTATTGCGTGACTGTGTGACTGTATGATTGTGTGACTGTGTGACTGTGTGATTGTAATATTGTGTGACTGTGTGACTGTATTATTGTGTGACTGTGTGACAATGTGACTGTATTATTGTGTGACTGTGTGACTGTATTATTGTGTGACTGTGTGACTGTATTATTGTGTGAATGTGTGACTGTGTGACTATATTATTGTGTGACTGTGACTGTATTATTGTGTGACTGTGTGACTATATTATTGTGTGACTGTGTGACTGTATTATTATGTGACTGTGTGACTGTATTATTGTGTGCAGACGGTCCTCACTATCTCTTTCAACAAGCATTTTGCTACAGCTGGCCATACTTTCCACCTGGCTACCTCTACCCCGGCCAACAGCTCTGTACCCCCCGTTTCTCCTTCAACCAAATCCAGACAGCTGATGTTCTGAAAGAGCTGCTAAATCTGGACCCCTACAAATCTGCTGGGCTAGACAATCTGGACCCTTTCTTCCTAAAATTATCAGCCAAAATTGTTGCAACCCCTATTACCAGCCTGTTCAAACTCTCCTTTGTATCGTCTGAGATCCCTAGAGATTGGAAAGCTGCCGCGGTCATCCCCTTCTTCAATGGGGGAGACACTCTAGACCCAAACTGTTATAGACCTACAGTGGGGCAAAAAAGTATTTAGTCAGCCACCAATTGTGCAAGTTCTCCCACTTAAAAAGATGAGAGAGGCCTGTCATTTTCATCATAGGTACACTTCAACTATGAGAGACATAATGAGAAAAAAAAATCCAGAAAATCACATTGTAGGATTTTTTATGAATTTATTTGCAAATTATGGTGGAAAATAAGTATTTGGTCACCTACAAACAAGCAAGATTTCTGGCTCTCACAGACCTGTAACTTCTTCTTTAAGAGGCTCCTCTGTCCTCCATTCGTTACGTGTATTAATGGCACCTGTTTGAACTTGTTATCAGTATAAAAGACACCTGTCCACAACCTCAAACAGTCACACTCCAAACTCCACTATGGCCAAGACCAAAGAGCTGTCAAAGGACACCAGAAACAAAATTGTAGACCTGCACCAGGCTGGGAAGACTGAATCTGCAATAGGTAAGCAGCTTGGTGTGAAGAAATCAACTGTGGGAGCAATTATTAGGAAATGGAAGACATGGTATGATATGATAATATCCCTCGATCTGGGGCTCCACGCAAGATCTCACCCCGTGGGGTCAAAATGATCACAAGAACGGTGAGCAAAAATCCCAGAACCACAAATGGGGACCTAGTGAATGACCTGCAGAGAGCTGGGACCAAAGTAACAAAGGCTACCATCAGTAACACACTACGCCGCCAGGGACTCAAATCCTGCAGTGCCAGACGTGTCCCCCTGCTTAAGCCAGTACATGTCCAGGCCCGTCTGAAGTTTGCTAGAGAGCATTTGGATGATCCAGAAGAGGATTGGGAGAATGTCATATGGTCAGGTGAAACCAAAATATAACTTTTTGGTAAAAACTCAACTCGTCGTGTTTGGAGGAGAAAGAATGCTGAGTTGCATCCAAAGAACACCATACCTACTGTGAAGCATGGGGGTGGAAACATCATGCTTTGGGGCTGTTTTTCTGCAAAGGGACCAGGACGACTGATCCGTGTAAAGGAAAGAATGAATGGGGCCATGTATCGTGATATTTTGAGTGAAAACCTCCTTCCATCAGCAAGGGCATTGAAGATGAAACGTGGCTGGGTCTTTCAGCATGACAATGATCCCAAACACACCGCCCGGGCAACGAAGGAGTGGCTTCGTAAGAAGCATTTCAAGGTCCTGGAGTGGCCTAGCCAGTCTCCAGATCTCAACCCCATAGAAAATCTTTGGAGGGAGTTGAAAGTCTGTGTTGCCCAGCGACAGCCCCGAAACATCACTGCTCTAGAGGAGATCTGCATGGAGGAATGGGCCAAAATACCAGCAACAGTGTGTGAAAACCTTGTGAAGACTTACAGAAAACGTTTGACCTCTGTCATTGCCAACAAAGGGTATATAAAGTATTGAGATAAACTTTTGTTATTGACCAAATACTTATTTTCCACCATAATTTGCAAATAAATTCATAAAAAATCCTACAATGTGATTTTCTGGATTTTTTTCTCTCATTTTGTCTCTCATAGTTGAAGTGTACCTATGATGAAAATTACAGGCCTCTCTCATCTTTTTAAGTGGGAGAACTTGCACAATTGGTGGCTGACTAAATACTTTTTTGCCCCACTGTATATCCATCCTGCCCTGCCTTTCTAAAGTCTTCGAAAGCCAAGTTAATAAACAGATCACTGACATCTTCGAATCCCACCGTACCTTCTCTGCTATGCAATCTGGTTTCCGAGCTGGTCATGGGTGCACCTCAGCTACGCTCAAGGTACTTAACGATATCATAACCGCCGTCGATAGAAGACAGTACTGTGCAGCCGTCTTCATCGACCCTCCGGGCGATACCTGGATGACCAGAGGAGAGTGGTGTGTGGGCCCACACGATCAGGCGGTCGCGGACAGCAGACGGAACGTACCTACGCCCAGCTGGACACTGAGTGGGAGTAGGCTCAGTACGCATCGCCCGCTCGATGTCCGCGTCCAGCTCCCATACTACCGGTGCCACCAGACAGGAGGCAGGGAGGATGGGAGTGGGATCGATGGACCGCTCCTCTGAGTCATACAACCGGGACAGTGCGTCTGCCTTCACGCTCTGGGAACCTGGTCTGAACGATAGGGTGAAGTCAAACCGGGTGAAAAACATGGCCCACCTTGCCTGGCGAGGGTTCTGTCTCCTCGCCGCCCGGATGTACTCCAGATTGCGGTGGTCAGTCCAGATGAGAAAAGGGTGTTTAGTCCCCTCAAGCCAATGCCTCCACGCTTTCAGAGCCCTCACGACAGCCAACAGCTCCCTGTCCCCCACATCATAGTTTCACTCCGCCGAGCTGAGCTTCTTAGAAAAAAAAACCCAGTAGTGGTCCAACACCGCGTCGTCCTCTACCCATATGGCGTTGGCCCACTCCAGGGCTTTCCCAGCTAAACAGGAGACGAGGGCAGACACGCTCTAGCATCCCGATGGAGCCATGTGAACGGTTGCCAGGTAGAGCTCCAACTGAAGTAGGAACCCCTGGCACCCGGCAGCCTTCCCATCATACTCCCTCGGGAGCGAGAGCCGAATCCCACTGGGACCAGATGACGAAGGGGAAACCAGTGGGGAAGGTTGAGGTGCGGGTAGCCCTCCTAGCTCCCATCGCTCCATGGTAAGTGCTGCTGGACGCGCTCCTCTACCTGGAGAGGAGGGCTGGGTTCACCTGCTGCTTCCATTTTCGTGGTCCGTGATTCTGTCAGACAACTCGATGAGGTCGGGTGGTGGAAGCAGGCGCAGGGAAAACAGTGACGGGAAAATTACTCTATTTAATCTCTCACGGAGTACAATAAACATGGAACAATCACGGACAAGAACCAGGGGGGAACAGAGGGATTAAATAGGTCACATACAATTAGTGGAATGGGAACCAGGTGTGAATGAAACAGGACAGACATAAAATGTGAACTGGATCGGTGGTGGCTAAAACTCCGGTGACGTCGACCGTCTGTGGCCGCCCGAACCAGGAGAGGGACCGACTTTAGCGGAAGTCGTGACACCACCCTACTGCCTCATCCCCATATTTATTTTGTTATTTTCGCTAATTTTGCACTCCAGTATCTCTATTTGCACATCATCATTTGCACATTCCATCATTCCAGTGTTAATTTATTTCGCCACTATGGCCTATTTATTGTCCTACCTTCCTAACCTTACTGCATTTTGCACTACATTTGCACTCTGTATATAGATTTTCTATTGTGTTATTGACTGTACGTTTGTTTATTTCCCATGTGTAACTCTGTGTTGTTGTTTTTGTCGCACTGCCTTGCTTTGTCTTGGCCAGGTCGCAGTTGCAAATGAGAACTTGTTCTCAACTGACCTACCTGGTTAAATAAAGGTGAAATAAAATAAAAGCCACGTACTACCAACCTTCAGAGATATCCTCTTATGAACACAAACAGTGTGTGTGTGTGTGTGTGTGTGTGCGTTGCCGAATAGAGCAGGACTCAACGTAGCCGGGCTTGTTTAATGATAAAAACACATTAATAAGGATGACAAACAGTGGCTCAGTGAGTGCATCAGAGCTGAAACGACTAAAATGGAAGACATCAAATTACACGTGAATGCCTCCATTACTTTCAACAAATTACATTTAGCATCTAGACACCCACTCTCTGTATCCCACATCCTAAACCCCTCTCTATTTTATCTTCATCAATCGCTCTCTCTTATACTTTCAAACACACACACACACACACACACTATCCAAAGATCCTAGGATCTCTCCCATGCAAAAGGTATACAGTCCATTAACCACCACTAGAGTATAAACTTTCCAAACAAACAGCCCCTCTTGATAATAAACAGTCTCAATGCAAATATCTCTTGTTAAGATCTTTTTTCACTTGACTGCCGGTATATCTGTTGAGCTGTGAGCTGTTTGAAGTAAGACAGATGGGAATCCCATGTCTGTTTTAGAAAAGTCTGCTCTACCTAACTGTCTCTCTCAAAAAAACGAGGAGTTTTGTGCTCAAGTAGATTGTCTCACAAAAGATAAAATCGAAGTAAAAAGATTTCCTCTGTGCACCCCTGCAGGTTAGCGTGCAGCTCGAGCATGTTAAACACTGTAATGGTGAATTACCATTAGTCCTCCATACCATTAGTCTTCTGCATTCAAAGGCTTTACTCAACAACGATGACCATGTTTGTTTGTGTTTTGTTTCTGGCTCGTACAAATTAGCATATTTTATGAATATTCATTTTCAAAAAGGGACTTGGGGACTTGAGATGGCGGCACTAGGGCTTTTACCCCCTTTTCATTTTGATCAGAATTCACCAAAGTGAGACGGGTGGAAGTCACACTTGAATTACGCTGTGGGAAGCCTCTGGCTATTGGGGAGATGTTTTATCTCTCTCTCTCTCTCTGACTAGGTATCCCTCTTTCCCTTTTCTTTCGTCTTGTTTTGGTTCCTTCTTGTTTGCTGGAAATCGCTGCTTTTTTTGCTCACTTTAGATCCTGAGTCTCTCGCCAGCTGTGCTCCTCTGATCCTTATCTCACATGCAGGCCTAACTGACAGCCAAATGACAGCGGCCTCTCTCTCTCTCTCTCTCTCTCTCTCTCTCTCTCTCTCTCTCTCATCAAACTTTGACTCTATAGTTATGATGAATCTGCAACGAATCAGTAACTGAACATTTTTCACTTAAGTAGAAAAAAATATTGAATTGAAAGTACAGCCAACCCTAAGAGGACTGGATTAAAATGATGGGACTGTTAGGTTCAACGCGCAATCTATTTTAGAAGCTTTGCTTTGAGCAGTGAAGCCTCATCCACAATACAGTCTGTTCATTCAAACCGATACATTCACAGAGCAGTGGAGGCTGCTGAGGGGAGGACGGCTCATAATAATGTCTGAAACGGAGTGAATGGAATGGCATCAAACACATAGAAACCATGTGTTTGATACCATTCCACCTATTCCGCTCTAGTCATTACCACGAGCCCATCCTCCCCAATTAAGGTGCCACCAACCTCCTTTGTCACAGACACACCACTTCCGCAACCATCCCCACCACCTTCTCAACGACTGCTTGGCGTTATAATGCGAAGGGTTTCACAGCGCGAGACAAGATGTAACCAGCCTGGCTAAAGCTGCTGGAGGAGATATAAGGCTGTCAGTCACCTGTAATCCTGTACTACTTTCATACCTATTTAAACCACCATCCCAGGCCTACAACTCAGGGCACAACAAAGAACAGCTCCCACAAATGGGAAAACCCATGGATCGAGCAAGGGAATAGAATATGGAAACCAGTGTCCCAAATGGACTTTTGACATTCCGAGCATAACCATGTCTTGGCAGTGTCTCTACCTTCTCCTTATTAGAGCCAGGGGTGCTTAGGAGTCTTTAGTCAATGCACCATGGTCCTCTAGAAAACTGGCCTGTAAAAGATAGACAAGACACTAAGCTAGGCGAGGGAACGAGGCTTAGGTGAAGATTACAACACACACAAAAGCCAACAGTAGTAAATTCCCTTCGCTTAGTGTCTCACCTCAGCTTACCCTGACAGGAGACTGCTACTGTGTGTGGGATATATAAGACCAATGCAGTGGAGGCTGGTGGGCGGAGTTATAGGAGGACGGGCTCTTTGTAACGGTTTCCATATGTTTGATACAGTTCTATGTATTCCATTACAATCATTACAATGAGCCTGTCCTCCTATAGCTCCTCCTGAGGTGGAGGACTGAAAAGCATATTGGTTTGTGCTCACTTAATCAAAGTAAATGCCTGTCCTGTGTCGTATTGATTTCAGTCCTCCACACAACCTATATTTTTCAGTTCCTTTTCAGATAATTAAAACTTTGCAATTTAGTTTGTAATCACTAACCTGTTTGCTTTTGTGCAAGAGAATTGTGTCTGGTCATTTTCAGTCGTTTTCTCCTGGGACCCTTGTCACTGACTTCCTAATTGACTACAGATGTACCCACATGCTAGTAGCAGGTGTGTGGAGTGAAATAATTAGTGCTTGTGTCCAACATTCAAACACCTTTTCCAAGTTTTTTTAAATTAATATTTCCCACATCTGTCTCAGGTTAGATACCCATTGAGGGATTATTTTAACTCAATATGAAAGCATTCCTCTATTGTACTGTGTGGATGTGCAATATGTTCTGTTCAGTTGTTTCTGTTTGTTAGATGGAAATGTACAGATCGGAGTTAATATTGAAGAGTAGATAAACAGCCGGGGATGATGTCGTGTCTGTGATGATCTGTCTAGGTGGATAGTAGTCTAGACTAAACAGGATTGAACATGTTCTTTGAACTCTTGATCAATAACTGAATTTTAATAGCCCTCAAAGGTTAATCAAGTTAATGTGATTTGATCGTAAGCAAGTTGTTAGCCTAGCTTGGAGTATAAATACGAGGAGATGAAGGCAGCATTCATATCGGCATCAGGAATAAATGACTACAGTAAACGTCTGCATGCTGATGGTATATAGTGGGTGTGCTGAATTATAGCTCTTACCATCCTTCCTATAACTAAACCCTCATCCTCTTCTCCCACCAAGTGTTAGAGTACTCATGTATCGTACACCTTAATATTA
The DNA here is from genome assembly GCA_023634145.1 of Thymallus thymallus. Lineage (NCBI taxonomy): Eukaryota > Metazoa > Chordata > Actinopteri > Salmoniformes > Salmonidae > Thymallus > Thymallus thymallus. Next base: position 15,113,970 of record CM042420.1, read on the forward strand.
TAACGTGACATTCTCATTTATAAAGGCATTTATCATATAGTTCTACAGAAACTGTTGGTGCTTTTGTGTTAAATACACCTCAATACTCCACCAATACTCACATGTACAAAATGCTCTTACGGTTCCAGAACATATTTAGTTCATTATGATGGGGCAGGGATCTTCCAACTGTATGACGTAGAGATCGAATTGTTTTTTAATGAGCATTGATTGGAGTCAACTGACAGACAGCAGAGGGATCTCGTGATCTGTAGTAGCTGCAGACAGACAGCGACCCCTCTCCCCCTCCATTCTGTTGTGCAATCCTACGAGATCCAGGGCTTTGTTCAATAGGCAACCCTTATGGAACGTTGCAGGTAGAAAGTCAAGAATAGAGCGGACGTTGTTCCTTCTTCTACATGTCAGAGAGGCGTGTTTGTTCTACGGTTTATATTTCTATCAGTTTATATTTCTTCTAAAAAGTTGTGCCTTGCTGAATGCAGCCCACATCCCTTCTCTCCTCTACTGAAAGACGGAACAGACTCTACTGTCTTCTTCTGCTAATACAGGCAGCAATGGCCTCGTACTTCATCATGCTTACATCTCTCTGTCTTTCTTGGCTTCCACACATCTGGAGTCTTTTTTGTCTTAGTATAGCGGGTGTTTCCATTGATTTCTCTTCATGATATTTCCCATTCTAGCGGCTTAAATGATATCTATGGTCACAACTTCACTGAGACTATGTGTATGGTTTTTTTGTCTCTTGAGAGAACTGCTTTTGTCGCATTCACAGTCATGGAAACGGTTGAGTTCTCATCCCTCTCATTAACTACACACTGCCCTCTTCTGGGCTGTCCTATGTACTGCCTGGAGAAATGAGGACCAGTGTTATAACATGTATGACAGTTCCTGTAAAAATGTTTATCCTCCTAGGGATAGAGGGCTACTGTATGCATTCACATATAGGACGTCTCCAGTAATTCATAAATAGGCAGGTTCAGTACTATGGCTGAACAACATGAGATATTCAGATTATGTATTCCCTTATGCGTGGACTATGAAGGAGTTGTTATATCTGGCATGTTAAGGGTGTTCTGTGCCCTGGAGCTAAAACTGTTATTCATCTTTGATAACAAATCATTTAGTCAGGCTTTGATATTACACCAAGTCTCCACTGAGCCTGAATCATTCAAATGTCAGTCCTTTGAGACGCTGATCCAATGCAAGTAGGGGCGGAACAGGAATTTGACACTGGTGCTTCTCCTGAGTGCCCGCCATTTTGGATTAGACACTAAACATCAAAGACAGACAACACAGTCTGAATGGAGAAATACGTCTGGCCATAGTGCCCAATCAATCAAAATAAGTATGCAACAGTAGTCAAAGTAAAATGCTTCGCCTCTGTGGTACAAGCACCAGATTATCATGAGAGAGAAAGAGAGTCACGTCTGCCATCTACATTTAATACATGTCCATTTAAATCTGTCGGCAAACAAACACTGGGTTATGACTGGGCTCAGACGTCAATTCAACGTTACTGAGCACAGACGTCAGTTTAATGTTACCACTGGGCTCAGATGTCAGTTCAACGTTACCACTGGGCACAGACATCAGTTCAACGTTACCACTGGGCACAGACATCAGTTCAACGTTACCACTGGGCACAGACGTCAGTTCAACGTTACCACTGGGCACAGACATCAGTTCAACATTTCCACTGGGCACAGACGTCGGTTCAACGTCTTGTTTTGATTCGCATTTGGTTGAGATGTCAACTAACGCGAATTCAACATGAAATCAACAGAATTTACTGACATTGATTGCTTTTTTCAAATCCAATCAGTTTTCCACGTTGATTCAACGTCATCACATTACATTTTTTGGTTGAAATGATGTGAAAACATTGTTGATTCAACCAATTTTTGCCCAGTGGGTGCGTGTGTGTGTTTTGAATATAGAACCAGAAAGCCATTTAATTCCAAGGTATTTACAGGCACGTGGATGGAGCGCTGTCTCTAAACAAACCTGAACCCAGCCACATATTTAACTACTTGCACTTCTATTTCTGACTTTCTCATTTAAATTAATTACACCATCTGTCATGCTGGATGCACTATATCCCAGGTTTCAGAGACAATCTTATTTTTATCTCCCTAGGATGTAGAGAGGGAGGTTATTTATTAAAAACGGTGGGTGTGACCAGATTGGGCAACCCTGTTACGTCAAGGACATGACTCCAGGCCAAAACAAATGTTGTTGCATTGTCTTCGGGGCTATTTGGATGGAGGGCCATGGGATGGGTAACAGTGGTTAATAGCCTACTCACTCCACCAGCCATGCCTCCAGTATACAATTATGTTCCTCAAATCCTGTGTCTTATCATAAGTTGAATGATAATGGCAAGTAGAAGTTAGCAAAAAAAAATATTAATAGATTTGGTAGAAAGATTCATTATTTTGACCTCCCCACAGTTCACTGGAAGTGTAAACTCTAACATAGCCTATTAGCTAGAAAGGTATCTTGGCGGCTGATAACATTTTGCTGTTGTAAAGCAATTCTTTAGCAATTCTACATATTTTTCCATTGAGAGCTGATCATTTTTTTGCAGTTTCGAAGCTAATTTCCAGCAATTCTACACAGTTTGGCATGAGCTGAGAGACAATTTTGCAGTTTTAAAGCAAATTTCCTGCAATTCTATGCATTTTGCCATGGCTAATGCCGTGTTGTTCTGCTCAAACATTATAACAAAGTCAGTGGGCAGGTACCCTAAAACTTTTTTTATTATCCCTGACTGTCTAGCTTTTACTTCTCTGTTAGTTCTCAATTCTCAAAGATTATTACAAAAAAAGATATATATATAAAATGACTGTAATTTCCTCCATATTAAAGGGATAGTTCAATATTTTGGCGATGAATATACAGTACTTCCCCTGTTCCTGTAGACTTTGTCATTGTGCTAACGTTAGTTAGCATTGGTTTGTGAAACTACCTTTAACTTCCTTTAGTCTGTCTATTAAGTAAACTATTATTACCCTCGCTCATATCATACGCATCTTTAGCTACTGAAGTATTTCTCTGCCATCGACCTGTATAGTATAGTTAACCATCCAACATCCACCAATGTATAGTGTACATATTCAGCCAACCACTCATACTATGCAATGTCCTTTTATAGCTTTTTTTTTTGCACTCCAGATATCTTGTATTTCTATACTTTTTCATACTGCCGCTCTATGTATCATGTACCGTGTATCTGTCTTTTGTGTACTTTTCGTTGTGGCATTTTGCACCTGCCCTGTGTTTTGTTGTAGCTGCTTGACAATGAAATTTCCCCCCCGGGGGATCAATAAAGTGCCTATCTATCTATCTATCTATCTATCTTCATACTGGATGCAGAAAATGGTATTCATTATGATATTCTGTTGTAGATAGTTTCACAAGCCAACTAACTAGCGTTAGCGCAATGACTGGAAGTCTACAGGAACAGGGAAAGTACTGTATAATCATTGCCAAAATCTTGAACTATCCCTTTAATATGGAGGAAATTACAGTAAAACCATTTAAATATATATATTTCCACCACCCCAAAAAACACCAAAATAAATCCCAGACCCCCTGCAGTTCCTCCACAGGCCACAGTTTGAAAACCCCTGTTGTAGCCTACTCAAGCCCCCAAAACTACTACCGCCTGCTCTGTCTGTTCACAGACCATCTCATTAAGATTGAGGTAAGCACCAGGATCGAACTAGGGAGTTTTTCCTAGCGACCATGCTTCTACATCTGCATTGCTTGCAGTTTGGGGTTTTTGGCTGGGTTTCTGTGTAGCAATTTGTGACATCTCCTGATGTAAAAAGGGCTTTATAAATACATGTGATTGATTGATTGATTGAAGGCCAATATTGGGTAGTATAGGCCAGCCGGCGTACTTGACACAAAGCCTGGGTTTCTTTACAGCTTTAAATGTCTAGCTAATATCAGGACTTACACATCCTTCAAACTGGTTAGCTTTAATTTGATCTGAAAGTGATTTGCACAAATTGATTGAAAGTGCACATTAATAGGTACACTAATTAATATGTAAAGTTGTTTTGATAGTGGATATCTTCAATATTACAACCTGTAATTTAATTTACAAGTTTTCACTGTGATTTAATTTCCCCCAAATGTCTAAGCTGTGGGAGGAACTACCTGCACATGTCCAATAAAAAACATTTTTGACGTTTCAAAGTAGTGTGCTACGAAGTGCCCTACTGAACACAACACAGATTTGCTAATGTAGAGATATAGGGATACTAGATCTGTTGCATGATCTGCTAGTCTATAGATATAGGGATACTAGAGCTGTTAGATGAGCTGCTAGTGTATAGATATAGGGATACTAGAGCTGTTGGATGACCTACTAGTGTATATATATATAGGGATACTAGAGCTGTTGGATATCTGCTAGTGTATAGATATAGGGATACTAGAGTTGTTGGATATCCGCAAGTGTATAGATATAGGGATACTAGAGCTGTTGGATGACCTACTAGTGTATATATATATATAGGGATACTAGAGCTGTTGGATGATCTGCTAGTGTAGTGATATAAGGATACTAGAGCTGTTGAATGATCTGCTAGTGTATAGATATAGGGCTAATAGAGCTGTTGGATGAAAAGCATGCAGCCAGCCAGCCACTGTCGAAAACATGTGCAGCAGAGCCATGAGAGATCCAACGCCTGAGGCCCTGTGACGTCAGTCAGCAGAGAGGGCTGATGGGAATTCAATACACAGCAACGCTGTCTAATTTATTCCACAATAAAACCGACAGTGGCTTGTTTGTCTGTTTCTGTGTGCACTGGCTGTGGAATGTGCTACAGTATATGCACACATCATTTGCTGATGCTGAAAGATTAATCTGAGGAAAAGGTATTCGGAAAAAAATGTTTTGCATTGATTTGTCATTAAAGAGATTCATATGTGTATGCACTGTATGAAGTCAAGTCCAAGCCTTTATTTTGAAAATGTTCCAGCAGCCTAAAAGTGATATTAGTTAGCTAGCAGTGGAGGCTGCTGAGGGGAGGACGGCTCAAAGTAATGGCTGGAATGGAGTCAGTGGAATGGTATCAACCACATGGAAACCACATGCTTGATACCATTACATTGACTCCATTCCAGACATTATTATGAACCATCCTCCCCTCAGCAGCCTCCACTGTTATTGTGAATGTTATTGTCTCAAGCCATACTAACCAGAACTATTCTGTCATGACACAATTAGTGTTACCTTGGCATATTTTAATCTGTTGAATCAGAATACCACACAATAAAAGACAACATCAATTCCACAATGTCTTAGTCAGATTTATAAACTCCCATTCCCAAAAACCAAAGGTCCCAAACACGCGTACACACACACACACACACACACACACAGTCGCACACACATACACACACTCAAATGGGTAAAAGCATTTGCATGTGAAATTCTTGCCTCAGTTTCTTTTCAGAGGCTATTTTATTTATTCTCATACAGAGGAACATTCCGCCAACACTGTCTACCAATTTCATCTGTTCACGTCACAGGCCTCATCCTCTTCAACACATGCTAAGCCAAGGGCCCATGGGAACAGGGTGCCATTTGGAATGCACACCCTGTTGACCCACCGACATGAGTATCTGTAACGTACGCGCAGAGAGTCAGGAAGCAGGTGCAGAAGGTGAGTCTAGTAATAATAAACATGATGCTAATCTAAAAAAGGAGACGCCTACTGAACATAACCAAAACCAATACTGCCTGATGACTGAGGCAACTGAGGGCTATGAAGGGAGAGTAATCAGGGTGGTTATGAAGTCCAGGTGTGCTTAACAAAGAACCGGCGGTTAGTAGACCGGTGACGCCGAACGCCGGAGCAGGAGTAGACGTGACGTTATCTATGTTTTCCTCTCATTCATCTACTGCTTTATTCCAGTTTTTCTTAACTCTAAATACATGCTACTTTCCAACTTGCAAGTAAATTGAGGAACTCTTTTTTGTTTATAGCTTTCTACTGTCGTTCTCCTCAAAGGGAATAGCAACACTCCTGGGAGCCAGCAAACATGACAACCTCCACTCAATCCCTACGTTTCTTCTCAGAAAAGCTAAATGTTTCTGGCAGTGTTCCCGTCACTGTCTATGGTCATGGTGGGGTTCAAGATAGTTTTCGGCCACCTGCTCACAGACATGACACAGCACAGCCCAGAGCACTGACTGGGCCCTTTCAACATGCCACAGAACATTACGCCAGACAGTGCAGAAACACCCTCCTTTTCCGTGAGTTGAAGTGTGGTTGGTTGTGCAACGTGTCATGACCTCTCTGACCACCTCTGTCACACTGAACTAGGTCACACAAACAAACAGGTTATGGCATAATGTGGTTCCCCCTCAGAGAATACAACACAATGGCTCAGCACATGAAAACAACTGAAGAACTCATATCAAATCACGTTTTATTTTTATGATCTTGACCTGTCTGTCTGGGTGTATGTTTGTTTAGTTATCTAATACCGTTTACATCCTTTTTGTCTTCTACTCATGCTTCTTAAAGGGAAAGTAATCAGATTACGTTGCTGTGTTTGGGTAATCCTAAAGTTACGTTACTGATCATTTTGAACAAGCACTGTAACTAGTAACTGTGAAGGCTTACATTTAGAAAGTAACCTACCAAACCCTGGTTGTTGATGTCGGTTTAGCTGTTGGCCCCATCTTACAACAGTCTGACAGTGTCCACAGTGCAGCATCAGTGTGCAGTTCACGATTCACTGGCCTAATTAGCCCCCAGGGGCTCTCTCCGAACAGCTCCAGGGGGTGTCTGGCCTGGATGACCAGAACAGGGTGAGGACATAAAAGCCCCCTCAACCAGCAGACTCAAATCACCAGCGGCATTCCCGAGTTACATGTACGGGAGAAACCGTTAGTGTTCATCAGAGCGGTACGAGAAACAAGCTTGCTTCAACAATTTCCTCTACCTGCCCGACTGAT
>CM042420.1:15125951-15398960 GCA_023634145.1 Thymallus thymallus
ATAGTAGAGAGAATGATTTTTTTCAGCTTTTATTTCTTTCATTACATTCCCAGTGGGTCAGAAGTTTACATACACTCAATTAGTATTTGGTAGCATTGCCTTTAAATTGTTAAACTTGGGTCAAACATTTCGGGTAGCCTTCCACAAGCTTCCCACAATAAGGGTGAATTTTGGCCCATTCCTCCTGACAGAACTGGTGCAACTGAGTCAGGTTTGTAGGCCTCCTTGCTCGCACACGCTTTTTCAGTTCTGCCCACAAATTTTCTGTAGGATTGGGGTCAGGGCTTTGTGATGGCCACTCCAATACCTTAACTTTGTTGTCCTTAAGCCATTTTGCCACAACTTTGGAAGTATGCTTGGGGTCATTGTCCATTTGGAAGACCCATTTTCGACTAAGCTTTAACTTCCTGACTAATGTCTTGAGATGTTGCTTCAATATATCCACATAATTTTCCTTCCTCATGATGCCATCTATTTTGTGAAGTGCACCAGTCTCTCCTGCAGCAAAGCACCCCGACAGCATGATGCTGCCAACCCCTTGCATCACGGTTGGGATGGTGTTCTTCGGCTTGCAAGCCTCTCCCTTTTTCCTCCAAACATAACGATGGTCATTATGGCCAAACAGTTCTATTTTTGTTTCATCAGACCAGCGGATATTTCTCCAAAAATTACGATATTTTTACTGTGGATATAGATACTTTTGTACATGTTTCCTCCATCATCTTCACAAGGTCCTTTGCTGTTGTTCTGGGATTGATTTGCACTTTTCACACTAAAGTACGTTCATCTCTAGGAGACAGAACACGTCTCCTTCCTGAGCGGTATGATGGCTGCGTGGTCCCATGGTGTTTATACATGCGTACTATTGTTTGTATAGATGAACGTACCTTCAGGCATTTGGAAATTGCTCCCAAGGATGAACCAGACTTGTGGAGGTCTACAATTGTTTTTCTGAGGTCTTGGCAGATTTCTTTTGATTTTCCCATGATGTCGAGCAAAGAGGCACTGAGTTTGAATGTAGGCTAGAGGAAACATAGATGTTCTAAGAAGCCTTGAAGTTTGCAACGAAGCATAGTCCTACAGCATACTAGGTATTTGGATAAATGCTACTTTTGGGGTGAGTCACTTAGTGTAATACGAACACTAAATATTACAGGGAGACGGCAAATACATAAAGTCCTGCAGCTATCATTTCCTCATGAGCTTGTTTTTAGCAAAATTGTCCTTTTATGTTCACTGTTTTCTTTGTCTCCCGAAGAGTAAATATATCCTATTTAAATTATAAATCCTTTGTTAATTAAAAAACAAGAGCTTTTATGTTCATATACCTGAGCCTCTGAGCCTTCCACCTTCAGAACTGAAGAAAACATAGAAAACACATGGACAAGCAAGATCATTTACAGCAACAGTGTGCTGAAAGGCACACAAAAACAACACCCATAGCTTGTGGTGATTAGCATCTTCAACCATGAATTAGAATCGAGATATCCAGGAAATAAATCTTCATAGAAAGGCTCTTGAGCTATACATTTGTTTGTCGCAGTGCTTTATGTATTGTTATCCTGGGACGTGGCACGACATCCAAAACAAAGCGAGCCAGAGAACACTTACTACACAGAGAGTTAATAATGATGCTGCCAACTCAAAGACACCAGTTCCACTACCTCATAGCACAAACATTCCCCCTACGCTCCTTCTGCAATCACTAATTGTCCATATCTGTCTAGGCTACAGTTGGACTCATCTGAGTCTCGGCCCACTCCTACTCCACAGACTCCCAGCAACGCTAGTCCCTGTCTGCCTCTCACAGTCTTGAGATCTCCCTCCTCATCTCAGCCCCAATAGCTCCACACGCCACATCTCTCCTGCTCACCCAACTACCACCACACAAGTGTGCACTGTGCCCCGGTTATAAGTACTTACTTTGAACTGAAGCTCTGGTGGCTGTTCCAACGCTTTGCAATAGTTTGTGAACTCTCCTCTCATCTGTTCCTCACCCCTGCTGTCAGTCACTCTGTCTCTCTAATTTTCTCTCTATCTCCCTCTCTTTCACTCTTGTCTCTCCACAAGGCTGGGCAAATGATAGCTGTTTTCCCCCCCTCTCTCTTTCTTTCTCTCTCTCTCTCTCTCTCTCTCTCTCTCTCTCTCTCTCACTCTCTTTCTCTCACCCTCTCTTTTCTGTTGCTGAGAGAGGAGGGCGTGCTGAAACGCTTGGTTTCCTGACTCGTGATCAGGATCTCATTGCCACAAGGTCACTCCAGGGACGGCCCAATTGGCAGGGGAGCAGCACTCAGGGAGAGAGGGAGAGGAGAGAGAAAGAGGGGGTAGAGAGAGAGACAGGAGGGAGGAGAGAGAGAACTTAGAGACAGAACTGGAGCTAGGCTAGAGAGTCACACTGGGGACCTAGAGAGAGAGAGAGAGAGAGAGAGAGAGAGAGAGAGAGAGAGAGAGAGAGAGAGAGAGAGAGAGAGAGAGAGAGAGAGAGAGAGAGAGAGAGAGAGAGAGAGAGAGAGCGAGACGCACGCTGGGATTTGGGTTTGGTTGGGGTGGGGTGAGCTACAGATGGGCTCAGACAGGACAGCCCCAGTCAACTAATATACAGTAGTTATACAGTATAAACAACATGAAGAACAAAATGGATGGACAAAAAAAGCATGGAAAACAGTACCCAGTCATGCCTGACAATATTCCAGAAATTAATGGCTTTTACATCTAGCACAGTGTGGTCAAAGTGGTTCCTAAGTCGGCTTCTTAAATTACTAATCACGTATTGATCGATGGAGATAAAACATTTTGTTGGGTCACCAAGCCCAAAATGATCTCCATTGATCAATACGTAATTAGTCATTTAAATTGTGATGGTGAGTAAAGAATTTACTTTTGATTTCACCAAATTTTTACATTCTGTCATAAAGAGCATGTTTATCTTCATAAAATCATATTTTCTCATGTCAAAAGAAGGCACTAAGCTGTTTAAAAATATATATATATTTGAGTTATCGGTTTAAATGAAAACTATACTTCGTACAACGCAATATGTCAAAGTGTAGGTCTAGGTCTTGTGCTTCAAATGAGTGGTATTATATGGATCTACATTGGACAGTTAACTGTGTTATGGTGTGTTCGTATCCAAGTGGGGAGTGGGAATTTACCACATCTGGGAAAAACGGCCCTCAAACTGGTAATTACTAGTTACTAGTTAAATCAGCCATGAATCCCCTTGTGACAGGGGGAAAGAAAGCTAGTTGATTGCAGCAGGGAGGGGCAATTGAGTAACAGAGTTGACGTGTTATGCTCGACCCGCTCAGTTTTTCACCACAAAACACCAGAAAATGGCCAAAAAGAGTAGAACCAGCTCACCTGCTTTTACACTATGATTTGAATAATACATGTTTAAAAAAAAGAATAGTTTCTTAAAACAAGTAATAGGGTTGACCTTAAAATGAGGGACAGATGTAAATGATTCACTTATCATATGAAATAAATACAAATCTTCAAAAAAACTTTGTCAAAGCAACTAAATAACTAGGGCTTTACAATGATGGTGAAAACTTGTAGTACTTTGGGGGGTTCGTGGGTTAAAATCTTTTCAGAATGTATTTTGAAATATATTATATACATTTTCTGATGCATTTAACAGATATTGTGATTTACATTTTACATACATTTACATTACATTTTAAATACATTCAGTAGTATATTTATGAATGTATTTAAAATGTATTAAATAAAATACAAATTATACATTATTTGGCAAATTTTTTATATTGAATGTATCCTAAACATGTATCTAAAAATACATTTTAAATGTATTTTTTTGTATGTATGAAGATACTCAATATACTGAGGGATAGGGGTTTGGATCAGTTAGACTTTTAACTGGCACCATTCTCATTCGACAGCACTGTACTTCTATCGACTACAACTGTGTTCGACAGAGAAAGCAACTTTCTGAAAACTCTCCCTCTTCTCCTTTCATATCACTTCTAATTTGCGGTGGGATCCTCTTAATGGTGGCACTTTAACAAGTGGTAGGAGGATAACCACGTCCGCTGAGGAGCAGATGGCTGCAGATGACCTTATAGGAAGCATCGCCCCCTGTTGCAGCTGGCTACGACCGGTTTCAACAGATTACAGCACACTGAATCAATAACCTGTGTCATTAATGCTGGATGTCCACAGCCCATGTACAATACTGATGTCAGACTAACACTCCCTATACAGACAGTCACTTCAGGCACAAACACAAACATTGATAACAAAGCCTTGTGTTCCATAACAGGAGCTTGAGCCTAGACATATTACTGAACATGCCTTTGATGCTGGATGTTTGTTTAATGTCTGTTTTATCAATCCAGGTTCTCATTTAGATCAAATATCTGTTTGAAAATATCTAATCTCTTTAAGAAATGTAATCAGATTGCTGGAAAATGCCTTTCTCTACCACATTAGACAAAGTGAAAGGACTGAGTGTTGTCCAGTCTTAAGCGGAGGACCAACCCTGTGTTGTTGGTAGAGGAAGAGGCTGCATTATATGCTTAAAATGCCAATTTGAACCACCAGCTCACATGCAGCCAGTATCACACAATATCAGTATCGCACAATAGTTAAAGTAACTCTGGTCATTGGTCAGTATGAGTCATGGTCTCAGGTGGTGATGTGCCACTCCACCATCCCCTTCCTTCTCATATTCCTCTCATCAACAATGAACTCACTCCATTTGCTCCCCTCCCCTACGTGTGTAACATGCCTCAGTATGTCCCTCTTGAGCTCTTTCAATGATGCCATTTTCATCAACTTATTGATTGAGAAATGACACAGGATGAATTCGAGACGCAGTGAAAAAGGAAATGGGTCATCACCAGACGTTTTATTCTATTCCTTCAATCCAGAACGTTAGTGGATTCACCGTTATCTCAGGGCACCGCTCTCAAAAGTATAATTCACAAGCAGAGGACGTTGAAAATTGCTCTCTCCCAAAGGTCCAGTTCCTACCTCATTTTTTTTCATCAGTTTAAACTGGTTGTTGGCCCTATGAACCTGGCAGAGAATATGAGCTGTTTCTAGCAATAGGTTAGCCACATCCCACCCCATCCCTGTTATCACCAGTAGGTTAGCCACATCCCACCCCATCCCTGTTATCACCAGTAGGTTAGCCACATCCCACCCCATCCCTGTTATCACCAGTAGGTTAGCCACATCCCACCCCATCCCTGTTATCACCAGTAGGTTAGCCACATCCCACCCCATCCCTGTTATCACCAGTAGGTTAGCCACATCCCACCCCATCCCTGTTATCACCAGTAGGTTAGCCACATCCCACCCCATCCCTGTTATCACCAGTAGGTTAGCCACATCCCACCCCATCCCTGTTATCACCAGTAGGTTAGCCACATCCCACCCCAACCCTGTTATCACCAGTAGGTTAGCCACATCCCACCCCATCCCTGTTATCACCAGTAGGTTAGCCACATCCCACCCCATCCCTGTTATCACCAGTAGGTTAGCCACATCCCACCCCATCCCTGTTATCACCAGTAGGTTAGCCACATCCCACCCCATCCCTGTTATCACCAGTAGGTTAGCCACATCCCACCCCATCCCTGATACTACCATTACTGTGTGTGTGTGTGTGTGTGTGTGTGTGTGTGTGTGTGTGTGTGTGTGTGTGTGTGTGTGTGTGTGTGTGTGTGTGTGTGTGTGTGTGTGTGTGTGTGTGTGTGTGTGTGTGTGTGTGTGTGTGTGTGTGTGTGTGTGTGTCGAGCGCCTGTCTGATGAAACCAAATGAAATCCCCTGGTAACGCCGTCGTGCCGCTGCCTCTATGACATATGGAACACCTACCTATCCGAGGCCCAGAGACCCGGCTGCCGTTCACTCTGTCATCTCCCAGACACAAATACGCTGGGAGAAAATTGCTGAGCAGATAGCAATAATGTTGGGGAAACGTTGCTAAAAGGGAGCCGGAAAGAGAGAGTGACTTGTTGTTTTTTTTGTTTTTTTCTTGCAAATGTTCAATTTCTGCTTTGTCTGACTGGAAATTGAGATTGAACTTATTACTGGGTGGAATAAAGTCTAAACTCCTCTACCTTGATGGAAGCGAGAGTCCATTCTGAGTTAAGGAGAGGAAATGGCATAAATCAGCCACGCAGACAGAGCCAGGCTGACAGCTAACACTCTGGCCATTGAGGACAGGTAACTCCATGCATCTCAATCAAACTAGCACAGAGACGGGCTGGGCTGCCGCTGTCTGGCAAGCTAGTCCTCTCCAGTGTCGCACAACGCAGCAGAACAGCAACAAAGCATCACACTGTGTTTAGATAGAACTAGAACACAAGCAGGATTCTCATATCTTCTTTCCTGGATCCATACTACACAGTGGTCCTTATCCAATTCATCTTATCAACTTTGGGTCCAACAGAGACAGCAAGAGAACAAAAGGAGGGAATGTCTAGACCAGTGTGTGTGTGTGTGTCCCACATCTAATTTCTTTTACACACAAACAGACACACTTCATACATCAGCCTGGTGATTAAATGTCAGTGTCCTTCGGATCTTTGGATCCATTCATTTATTATCTATTAAGACGCTCAGAATCCGATGACATCTGCTCTTCACTTCATAATTGCCTCCAGGACTCTCCAGGCTGAGACGATGGCCAAATTAGTATCTGGCTGACTACGTTAGTGGTCAGCTACAGTAAGCTCCAAAAGTATTGGGAGAGTGACACATTTTTTGTTTATTTTGCCTCTGTTCTCCAGCACTTTGGATTTTAAATGATACAATGACTATGACTTTAAAGTGCAGAATTTGAGGGCATTTTCATCCACATCGAGTAAACTGTTTAGAAATTACAGCACTTTTTGTACATAGTTCCCCCATTTTAGGGGACCAAAAGTACTTCACTTATATGTAAAAAGTTAAGTATTTGGTTCCATATTGAGAAACGCATTTGCTGTTTGTTTTGGTTGTGTTACAGAAATGTTTGGTGCTCAATAGAAATTCATGGTAAATCATTTGGAGTCACTTTTATTGTAAATTTATAAACACTAATTAATTAATTAACATGGATGCTACCATGATTGTGGACAATCCTGAATGAATCGTGAATAATCATTCTTTTGGAGCACACTGTATGTGATTTGAAGGTCTGATGGCTAGCGAACAGGCTGAATGTGTCACAGGACACACTCCAGTCCTGAAAATCCTCACACAATCTGACAGGTTGGCAAACGTGAGAGACGAGGTTCACTCAGTTCCATGTTGTTGGATGTATCACCGGCTGGAAAACAAATGGGTTCAAGTCCTCTCCAACGCAGTTTAAACTCCCACATTTTTCTATGGCCCTCATTAATTAAAAATGAAATTCTATTATGCCGATTTAATTTCACAAGACGCTCAGTTGCATAAAAATATCATGAGCTCTTGGTTGAATATTAATATTTATGCGTCTGTGCCACTGCTTATAAAAAGTAAAGAGGGTTTATTCTAACCAAGATCATCCCTATCTGTATTATGCTCCCTATAATGAAAGCCTTCACAGTGCATTCTCAGAGGAACATTTAATTGTTCTATATTATACAAAAGTCTTTCAGGTAGGTATATACTCTTGCTTGAATATACTTCAACTACTACTGCTGTATACTACAACTACTATCACAACTACTACTGCTGTATACTACAACTACTATCACAACTACTACTGCTGTATACTACAACTACTATCACAACTACTACTGCTGTATACTACAACTACTATCACAACTACTACTGCTGTATACTACAACTACTATCACAACTACTACTGCTGTATACCACAACTACTATCACAACTACTACTGCTGTATACTTAAACTAATATCACAACTACTACTGCTGTATACTTAAACTAATATCACAACTACTACTGCTGTATACTACAACTACTATCACAACTACTACTGCTGTATACTACAACTACTATCACAACTACTACTGCTGTATACTACAATTACTATCACAACTACTACTGCTGTATACTACAACTACTATCACAACTACTACTGCTGTATACTTCAACTACTATCACAACTACTACTGCTGTATACTACAACTACTATCACAACTACTACTGCTGTATACTACAACTACTATCACAACTACTACTGCTGTATACTTCAACTAATATCACAACTACTACTGCTGTATACTACAACTACTATCACAACTACTACTGCTGTATACTACAACTACTATCACAACTACTACTGCTGTATGCTACAACTACTATCACAACTACTACTGCTGTATACTACAACTACTATCACAACTACTACTGCTGTATACTTCAACTAATATCACAACTACTACTGCTGTATACTACAACTACTATCACAACTACTACTGCTGTATACTACAACTAATATCACAACTACTACTGCTGTATACTTCAACTAATATCACAACTACTACTGCTGTATACTACAACTACTATCACAACTACTACTGCTGTATACTTCAACTAATATCACAACTACTACTGCTGTATACTACAACTACTATCACAACTACTACTGCTGTATACTACAACTACTATCACAACTACTACTGCTGTATACTACAACTACTATCACAACTACTACTGCTGTATACTACAACTACTATCACAACTACTACTGCTGTATACTTCAACTAATATCACAACTACTACTGCTGTATACTACAACTACTATCACAACTACTACTGCTGTATACTACAACTACTATTACAACTACTACTGCTGTATACTACAACTACTATCAGACAGCAGACACCATGAATCCTGGTCTGGTGCTCCCAGTGAACTGATTCCTGATGCATCTGTGGACTTGGGGGAATCTGACAGCTCCTGATGTGCTGCCCTTCTCCGCTGTCTCGAGAACCCAGAGCCTGGAAAGCCCTGGCTGTTTCAGGTTGCAATTGGATGGAAGGAAAGTTAATTTAGCCCTGACAATTAATCTGCAGGAGCCAAACACCCTGTCTGGGTGTTGAAGTGTGACAGCGCTGGCAAAGCATTAGCAACAGCCATCCTGGACGGGTGCGATCTGTCTCTCAGCTCGACACTCTCACCCAGTCGCCAATGCGCTTATCCACCTACAGACACTTCACCTCAAAAACTCATGAATTTTTAATGGGTTATTTCAATGTGCAAGGATGCCACGTGTTTGTTCTTATTAATGGGTCTCCAATCATATGTGGCAGAACTATAATTCTAAATGTTTTATTTGAAGGTCAATTTTAGGCACCAAAATTGATTTTGCAGTGAAACAAAGCTAATTTGCGATTCCTCCCGTGCTTTATTTGTTTTTTGTCATTCTGCTTCAGTCCTCTGGGATTGGGAGGATGATCTACCTACAGTAAAATAATGACTAGAGCTGCACCGCAGGACTGTGTGTGAGAGGGAGAGGGGGAGAGAAGTAGAGAAAGAGAGGCAGAGAGAAAGAGAGGCGGGGAGAGAGAGAGAGAGAGAGAGAGAGAGAGAGAGAGAGAGAGAGAGAGAGAGAGAGAGAGAGAGAGAGAGAGATTGAGAGAGAGCGAGAGAAAGAGAGAGAGACAGGTCTTGCAGTATTCTGTCAGTGCTGAAATCTATACCCTGAGGTGACGAAAACCTCCAATAGATATGTGATTTATACGTGTTCCGTCTTCCAGACTTTTCTGGACCAAGCTCGAAACTGCTTTGTACATTTCAAATCAATGGAACTCAACACATGGCTATCAAAATGGCAAGAACATTTCTCAAAGAAATATGAGATATTTCAATAATGAAATATTGAAAACAACTCGTATTTTGTATGTGGGCTCTGATTATGAATCCTCTGTTTAGAACAAACTTCAGACATCTTGTCTACTATCATGATGCCACATCCCCCTCTTTCTCTCCTTTTAAAGTGTTTTCATTTTCACATGAATCTGCCTAATATTGTGTTCTCAATCTCGGTTACCAGCAATAACATCTGCTAAACACGTGTATGTGACAAATAACATTTGATTTGAATACATACATAGATAGATAGATAGATAGATAGATAGATAGATAGATAGATAGATAGATAGATAGATAGATAGATAGATAGATAGATAGATAGATAGATAGATAGATAGATAGATAGATAGATAGATAGATAGATAGATAGATAGATAGATAGATAGATAGATAGATAGATAGATAGATAGATAGATAGATAGATAGATAGATAGATAGATAGATAGATAGATAGATAGATAGATAGATAGATAGATAGATAGATAGATAGATAGATAGATAGATAGATAGATAGATAGATAGATAGATAGATACATACATACATACATACATACATACATACATACATACATACATACATACATACATACATACATACATACATACATACATACATACATACATACATACATACAGGTTACTGTGGAAGCCTGAACTGGAGCCATGTGGTAGAAACCCATACGAAATGCTTCACTTTGTCATTCTAATAAGAAGATAATGGTTATACCTCCTACAGTATGCATTGTAACTCATGTCATCTAGGAATGTCCTTCATTGACCCACATGACTACATCAGTCATGTCATAGCAACAGAGGTAGTGAGCCATTGATAAACAATAGGGTTAAAAGTGTTCCCAGTTGTCTGCTGAACGCATACGGACACAGACAGACAGTAGCCTTAAATCGTGGATGAGGAAAACCTCTGTGTTTCTCTGAGGGAACTGTCAGTGATCTTGGCAGCAGACTGAACACTGAGATTAGTGCCAGTCGGAGTGAACACTAAGCGGAGGGTTAAGGTGGATCAAGCCTGACTTGGGCTGCTACAGATGATGGAACCTTGGGCCCTCAGGGGAGCATTCCACAAGCTCTGTGTTTGGTTTGGTCATTTTTGTCTGTTGCCACTGTGTTTGGCAGTTTGCTCTCAGGTCTAGCCTTTTATCTTGCCTGTGTAAAGCGCTGGAGAGTGAGACAGAGATGTAGCTGTGACCAGGAAATGAACCCCTCCATTAAGTATCACCTGAGGACATTGAGGAACTGTCTCTCTCTAAAACAAATAATGTTGATAGCTATCGCGGGGCAGAAGATGCCAATTAGACACACGACTTCCTCACCACACCCTTCCCCCCCCCTCCGTTCCTGCCACAGAGGCAGACAGAACAGTGACCCGTAAACGGTGTGATACATACTGTACCACTCCTTCACGTTGCCTCGCTGCACTTTTCTATCTTTCCATGCAGTTTATATAGACAGCCATACCCCCATAATAAAACGCTTCTGTCTCACTCCAGCTGGTCACTGGACATCAGTGATAGGAGAGAGGGGCCTGCGGTGGAAATCGATTGGAAGATAAATGATCACCGGAGGCCTGAGGAGAAAGAGGTTGAATCTCCACTCCTTTTAAGCTCCTTTGTGGGGAAAAATGTAAAAAAACGTTTGAGAAAATACTACTAAAAATGTGATAAGAAACCAAACCTAGCTAACGTCAATAATCAGATGGGGACAGTGTTAAACACTGGCGTTATTTATGGCTTTCGTTCACTACTAGGGCGCCTGCTTCTTCGGCAGACACTGAATTGTTTTTGATTGGCACGGGGAGCAGGCCCTCTTTTCTCCTCTCGCAGACTCCTCTCTGAATCAACAGAGTGTGTAAACAGATCAGTTCACAGGTTCTCACTGTCAATCCAGCCAGTACAAAAGTAAATAAAAATCCATAGCATTGACACACAGCAAGTGCCTCGGTAATCTGCAATCAGTCTTCCTCAACCAGCAGTTTGGGTTAGATTCAAGAACAGACTAGAGCAGATTCATATTAATGCATACTATAACAGCTACCATTACAATGGAAATTAAAATTGGTGGATTGTGTTTACATACAGATGTCAGACCTTAATTAGACCTATATTGTCACAGCAAAAGAATCGTGCAGCAACAGGATTGTAACGGTTAGTCCATAATATGTTGCTTGATCGGTGTTTAGGCTATTAGCTGGACAAAAAAGTAGGCTACAGGAAAAGTGAAGTACTGTTAATACAACCGCGTGTTAGTGTGAATTTTTAGTGAATGAATGGAAATCACAGAAGCTCATCTGCATATCCGGAGGCGCAGGAAAACAAAAGAGTGATCAAATGAAGATCCTGTATCTGTACTTGTGTTATCTATAGGTACATGTATGGAGGTGGATGTAGGCTATAGCATCTGGTGAAGGTTATGAAACAACCTGGGACGTCAGAGCGAGTGACATAATCTCTAATCTAATGGCATTGATTAACAAATAATCCCATATAATCCACTGTAATTACAGACAAAAAATCTATTAACTCTTTAAACACAGATTTTAACTTTGTCACGGCAGGGTGTGTAAAGAGACCAAGGTGCAGAGCAGTCTTAGTTCAACATATATATTTAATTAAATAATATCTATTACACAACACTCACAACACATAGAAGACAATGAACCACACACAGGTGTGGAACATACAAACATAAGTAGGCTCCCCAATTAGAGACAAAGCTTAGCAGCTGCCTCCAATTGGGGACCCAACACAAAACACCACACAGAACTAGATAAACTAGATCTGTCAGGCTCTGACCATGGCTAAATAGATGAGCCAAAGGCTTCTCTATGGCCAGAGCCTGGCACAGAGCTCATTTCGACCAACATGCATTATTAATGAAAATCTATTCGCAACTCAAATTTGAATGTTTTGCAGTGCGCTGGGTGTGCACTAATTCCCATGGCAATATGGAGCATGACATTCCAACTGATGAAGAGACATAACCCTTAAAGATTACACATTATTGTACAATAGAAAAAAAAATGAAGGCAGATTTAACATTAATCCCCAGTTTGATGAGAATGAAGCACCACAGAGTTGCTTTATTTAATTTCATTTGAAACTTCTCTCAGGGCTGAAATATACTGTAACTACTATATTAATATACTGTTAATAATATATCTAGTGTTATTACTAGTGTTAATATCCATTCAGGATACTGGAACTTGACGTGTTCCCATCAAATTTAAGTGGGGTCACTCGTGGTCATTTTGATTTCACTAAGACTTTCCTCCTCTGGTGTTCAATCTGCAGGTGTTGTTAGAATGATACTCTGTTTGTGTTCAATAACGCAAACAGCTTTATGAAGTGATTTTTGCATACTGGGGGTCAGACAGGGCAGCGTTCCAGACACATTGACGTGTTTATTAGTCTGTTAGCAGACAGATGAGGTTGTCTGGTGCTGGCGGCAGTTCTGTGCTCTTCTCTAATGAGGTTGAGAGGAGGTCTGCTCTGGGCAGGTGAGTTCCACACCGCGTTGACCTTTACACCCCAGACAAAAATCCATCATAAGGGTCTGTCTGACTGCAAACAACCATCCCACCATCCACCCAGTGGATGCCATACATCAATCACCCTGTACTGGCGAGTGACAAGACTCTATCAGAGAGGGAGGTCACTGTGAAGCTGTAGGGCTGAGAGTGTGTCAGAGACTAGCAAGGTGCCACATCTGTTTGTGCTGTCTACCCTAGTACGGTGGTCGTTACGCCTGCTATGCCTGCAACGCCTGGCATATCAACAAGCATAGGAGTTGGCTTTACAGCACAAACATACAGATCTGGGACCGGGGCTAGGCAGAGACAGAGAGACAGGAGTGGCAGCGTGAGCGGTTGAAGCTCTCTCTACAGACACTGATCAGCCCAAAGAGACTGCATAACTGTTGCCATGATGATTATGTCACCTCCCTCTCTGCTCCACTGTCTGAGCAGCAGTGGACTGCATCATCCAGAGCTGCCTCACAGCAACGAGACGTCAACCTCTGATGTCCATAACTACAAATGGAATGACACTTACCTGACACCTATTACCGTTTCAGTAAACCATTGAATATGTATCTTTTACTCCCCCTCTATGGCATTGCATTAGAATAATAGCAGCCTCTACTCCTCTTGTCAAATGGACAGGTTTTTATGTCACCTTGAGTGGAGAAATTCATTTTAGAACTTGAGTTGCATCTTTATGGGCTGCGTTGAAGGAAATTAAATATACGATCCCTGCAATCGCTAGAATCAATAGTGCTATTATCCATAGTTTCGTGTTTCAAGTATGGTTATGGATAAAAGAGCTGACCATAACTCGATAAAGCATGACCTTCACTGGGCACCATGGACGACGGAGCGAACACCAACAAAACAATTATCTCGCTTCGTTTCCCCCGTCTCTATGCATCGGCTCATACATCATTGTTTATCAAAATTTAAACCCTAGCGTTATATTGAGCCGCTGCAGGGCCGGCTCCCTCTCCCCCCCTCGTCCCCCCTCGCCCCCCAGATCAATGGTTGATTGCACTGCTACTATTTTAAACAACAACCCGCCTCTACTCTCTCTTCTCCACTCAGGGCCAGTCCACTCCTCATGTCCCAGCCCCAGTCGATAAAGATGGCAGTCAGATTATGGCCGTCGTTTATCACGTTGCAGAGGGTAAAACAGGCGACTGTCTTTAATAACGACCCTATTAGAATGATGAAAGGGGACTTTGTTGTTTTATGAACGGTGCAGGCGCACTAATATATGCCTGATGTGTAGGTACTTCGGCCTCGTCCATCTGTGACAGTCATGAACTGGAGCCGTCACACGCTGGATGGTCGATGGTCTGTAATGAGCAAGAAAAGGAGTGACTACAAACCAGGATTTAAGACTATAACCCCAGTTTGATTTCCTTGTCATTTTCTCCAAATACAAGTATTACAAAGCCTTCTAACTTCCTCTGAAAACTCACATTATGTCACATGGCGATAAAAAAAAATAGACCTTATCAGTTTCTCTCCACACTCTGCCATCTACTCTAATGGACTGGTTTCTCTCTACTTTTATGGACACATTAAAACACGTCAACGACTGAAAATCATTAGGCCTTAGAGTTGACATTTACTGGCAGCAGTTCTGCAAGTCATTCAGGGACACATCCCCGGTCCCCTGGGTAGAAATGCCATTGCGAATAAGGTACAAAACTAGTGGCATCATCCGCACGGTTGTTAAATGGGAGACACAATGAAGCGGAGCGTTCCACTGCCGTAGCCTGGCAACGGGACTATGTCTGTCCAGCGTCCACCCACAGAGGAGGAGTAAGGGGACGGGCTGGTTGCCGGGAGCGACGGCATCCCGTTTCATTCTTCGGCTCCACTTTGGCTCCTTGCATGACAAAGAGGATGTAGGCTACTGTACACTGATGACTGAAACCCTGAATGGACTTGAGCTATGAGTAACTGTCGGTTATACCAGGGCACCACAATGATGCTTACTCCTCATTATCTATTGGTTAAAACTCCCTGATGACTCACTCAAACCTTCTACTTCCTCATTGCTTACTGAATGGTACTTTCTCTGCCATCTCCCCCCAGCAGTTCAAAGTATCCTACGCTAACACACTAGTATGAAGGGTCAGTGCTTAAAGACTGGGCTGATGCACTTTGGGAGGCTAATTTACTGAATGGTACTTTCTCTGCCATCTCCCCTCGGTAGGAGGCCAGTGCACCAACAGATCAAATTTAAAACCTCAAAGAAAGGACTAATAAAAAGCATTAGAACCTCAAAATGTCTACGAGCCTGAGGCATTTCACATGGGACAAAGGGTTGTGTGAGTTGTGATGTGATGAGGGATGCAGGAGGGCGCCTGTGAGGCTGTGACCGACTGCTAAGTTTAAGGATTATTTGCATTCTCGGTCCCATGGAAACTGTCGAATTGAAGACGGTAACAATCGCTTCCTGTAAGAAAATAGGTTTTATTAATTAAACCCCCCCCCCCATGATCAGGATGGAAATAGACATATGCAGAGGCCTCACGTCATCTCTTACTCTCAATGTAATCACATATAACAGTGACGTCTCAGAGGAAGATGTAATGTAGTGTTATTGTATGGCACCATCTACTATCCACCGTCTCCAAGGACCCATTCATGTCATGATTCAACCCCACACACGTCACACTATTTCCAGCCAGCGGCAGCGGATGTGCACCCTGAACTCCACCTCTGCTCTGAGACGGATGCAGGGTGCTCGTAGAGGTCAATGGAGGACTATATAGCGCCTTATAATCATTCCCATATTTGATATGCCCCGCTAGTGCACAGGCTATGAGGGCAGGGTCTTTTCTCCAAGGGCAGTGCTTAATATCCCCAATCATGGGGACAGAGGCCCTGTTGTGCCATGATGGAGCATCACAACCATCCATCTTGGCTCTAAAAAGACTCCCAGTTTCCTCTAGCTACTATCTCCTTATCTGCCTGTGGTGTGAAGCTGGCCCTCTTCTCTTCCCAGTGCGGCCCAGAGCTTAGAGCCTATCCCAGCATGCCACAGTGGATTAGGCCCCTCGCCAGTGACAATGACCATTTCTACACTGTAGGCCATGTCCTTGGAGATGGTGAATGTGTGACATTGGTTTGGCACCAACCTTTTAGATCAGCCCTTATAAAATGGTCGCTACCGTAAACACCGTCGTCTGGAGATGTCTACGTGATATGATGTAGTGCCAGTGTCTGTGATCTGAATCACATTGTAAACGTTTCTTCACTCTCCAGTAGGGGTATTTCCATAAATGTCCCCAGTCACCGTTTCAGGACGCTGGGAAAAGAAAACAATCCATAACATGAAACACAATTTCAGGAAAGCGATTGTGAAAACCTTCCTGACACCAGGAGCGCTTTCCTCGCTCGTACCATCACAAAGCCAGAGAAAAAACGAATAACGATTTGAGTCATTGCTGAGCACAAATTCATCTCCCAGAAACAACCTTGTAATCATTCTCTCCCTCAGCTAGAGTTTAAAGGAAAGATGGGAAATGGAGAAGAAAAAAAAAAGAATTCGATTGGGGAGTGGAGAGTGGAGAGTGGAGAGTGGGTGTGCTGTATTGAACTGTCCCCGTCAGGTGTGGGTTATTGAATTGATGTTGCTCCTTTAAACTATATTTGCGGCCGTGGAGGGGGAGGTATGCGGGGCTGCACACCCAATAACAGCTGGGCTCCCAGTGAATCCTGGAGATCTGGTATGTGAGGCCTGGTGACCTTCCAGAGCCCCAAGGTGGATGGAGTCTGAGTCCCAGGCTTCTCACCAGCCTCTCCAAATAAGATTGACCTCACCTCTCATTCATCCCCATGCAAGCCGTGGGCAAGACGTGTGTGTGTGTGTGTGTGTGTGTGTGTGTGTGTGTGTGTGTGTGTGTGTGTGTGTGTGTGTGTGTGTGTGTGTGTGTGTGTGTGTGTGTGTGTGTGTGTGTGTGTGCGTGTGTGCGTGTGTGCGTGTGTGCGTGTGTGCGTGTGCGCGCGTGTGTGCGTGTGTGTGTGTGCGTGTGCGATCAACACACGTTTGGCCTCTGAGTATAAATCCATAAATCAAATTGTTTCTGGGTAAACCTTCGAAACTGTTTGCACCTAGAATATTTTTTCCACGTTTTATGCCTTTTAATGTCGGTCTGAGATTGTTGTCAAGTTCCTCCACCAATACAGAGAAGGGAGAAAAAAGAAATGTGACTGAAAAGGTAACTGGTACTTGGTAAGCAGCCATCCTGGCCAGTCTGGTGATATTGTGCATTTAAATCCAATTTATATGGATGCCTCAATTCATGTGTGAAAAGCAGAAATTAAATTTTCCCTGATTAAATGATGTGCTTGAGGTTTATTTACGTTGACGCTGGTGGTCCTCTACTGCTCAGAACGTGAAGGGCATGGAAATGATTGGTCGACACGTCACAACTATTTTTCTCTGAGTAAGAAATATTGATAAAGCATGACATACAGTCCAAGCACCATGCCTTATTCCATCTCTGGGCTGTAGCAAATAAAGTTATGTTTCAACTTGAGGATATTCATCTGCTAATGTGTTCTGCTATTTACCCAAGGACTACTCTACAGGCATGTTCCATTGGTAGGTATTCACACTTCTGTGACCATTTTAGTCTCCCTCTCCCTCTCCCTCTCTCCCTCCCCCTCTCTCTCTCCCTCCCTCTCTCCCTCCCTCTCTCTCTCTCTCCCTCCCTCTCTCTCTCCCTCCCTCCCTCTCTCTCTCTCCCTCCCTCCCTCCCTCCCTCCCTCTATCCCTCTACACCTTGCTCTCTTCAGTCCATAAGCACCGTAATAACTAATGGTCCCTCTTCTCACTAGTTACCATCCACAATAACTGCGTAGCACAGCAGATTAATAGCCTATTGAAACGGTTTATACGAGGCTGCAATAAATGTGACACCGTTATGCTCTATTGATAACAACATTTAATATGCTCTCTGAGCCATCGGCATCAATACCTTCTATCTCCCCAGAGGCCGTGTTACAGGAAGGAGCATTGAGACATCGAACCAAGAGGAGGGTGGGCATTTTGGGACAGGTACTAGCACCCTGTTCTCTCCCAGGACACTTGGGAGTAGTGCCAGTGTTGTAGTACTCGAGTCCAGGTTAGTGACCTGACTACAACGCTGGGCAGTGCTTAAGAGGAAGAGGACATTTTGGGACAGGCGTGGGGAACTAGCACCCTCTCCTCTCCCCAGGACCCTTGGGGAAGTGCACCGCACACTCACTCTGTACTGCGGAGAAACACTCTTTTCACACCACTTTGATACAGAAGTGACTTTTTCACTGCAGGTGAGGAGAACTTACGGTGCAGGTTAGGATAATTAATGTAGCTGTTTAGGAGACTGAGGTTTAAGGTTAGGAAAAGGGTTAGGGCCAGGAAAAATGCTCTCCTAATCTGCTATGAAAATCACATTGTATCGAAGTGGCGTGAAAACATTCTGTCCCATGGAGGGATCCTGATGCTCTCCAGAAGGCATCCGTCACTGAGACGAGTCCCAGGGAGGATAGTAAGAGAGAACACTGCATGTCAAACTGCCCAAGCTCATTAGAACCGAGAGTGATTCACAGCCATCCTCAGACCCAATGAGGCTCCTAGTTGCCTGGCTGCCTGGGAGAACATTGGAGACTATGAGAGAAATAATGAATCACTAAGCCTGTGTCCATCGCAATGCCTCCCTGCCACTCTCCATCTTAGAGAGATAGAGAGAGAGAGAGAGAGAGAGAGACCACAGACAATGACAGTTAGTTGAAGCTGTTTGAATTGCTTGCTAATAACCCTGGTGTCTTAAAGGACATATCTAAAGCAACTTTCATTTACTGTAGGACACTTTTTTGACTAGATTTGAACATATGTAACATATAAAAACAGCATATATCACTGACTGACCATGTCTGTATGCTTTTAAGCAATACTGACATGTCTTCACCAGCAGTAAGTAACAGTCTACAATGTAGTTTTACAGTAATAACTTCACAGTGATAACTGTTCCTCTTTGCAATGTCTGGACACTTACTGACATCTAGTGGTGAAGTACTGTTCTCACAACACAGTTACTAGTACTGTAGGTACATCACTACAGTACTTTGATTAGATTTGTTATTATTATTATAATTATTATTGTTGTTGTTGTTGTTTTATGTCACTCTAGTCTGTACAATATATTTCCTAATAGATATTGCAAAGGTGACAGCTGCATATTTACCGTATACCGTACAAGACAATACTTATTATCTGACTGTTAGATTGTCATACTGTGGGTTGGTAGCACAGGAGGTTGGCGGGACCTTAATTGGGGAAGATGGGCTCATGGTAATGGCTGGAGCGGAATAGGTTGAATGGTATCAAATACATTAAACACATGGTTTGATGCCATTACATTCTCTCCATTCCAGCCATTATTAAGAGCCGTCCTCCCCTCAGCAGCCGCCACTGGTTGGTAGTATTGTGTACACACCCCTGGGCCTGAGCCTTAGTTTCTGTCTGGAGCAGGCAGAGTGAAATGTGACTATAAGTTTTGGTTTTGTTGCCTGGCAACTCTCCATAATGGGATTGACAAATAGAAACTGCTGGTGATTGTGGGTGGAGTCCATTTCAACACTATCAACCTGCACTTTGATCCAACAAGTCACCACAACAGACTGTACATTGGCACGTTGATCGATTCTAACATCGAACCAAGAGGAGGAGGGCATTTTGGGACAGACACTGGGCCCCAGCACCCTGTTCTCTCCCAGGGCACTTGGGGGCAGTGCACAGCACAATGACACTCTGTACTGACAGCTCTGTAACACACTGAGAGTGGTGTGAGACTGGTGGAGGGGTCCTGATGCTCTCCAGAAGGCATCCGTCACTGAGACGAGTCCCAGGGAGGATAGTAAGAGAGAACACTGCATGTCAAACTGCCCAAGCTCATTAGAACCGAGAGTGATTCACAGCCATCCTCAGCCCCAATGAGGCTCCTAGTTGCCTGGCTAACTGGAAGAACATTGGACACTATGAGAGAAATAATCACTAAGCCTGCGTTCCATTCTCTCCATCTTAGAGAAAGAGAGAGAAAGAGAGAGAGAGAGAGAGAGAGAGAGAGAGAGAGAGAGAGACAATAACATTTAGTTGAGGCTGTTGGAAATGCTTGCTAATAAAATGACAGTAACCCTTGGTGTCTGACATATTTAAAGCAAATTGTATTTACTTTAGGACCATTTTTCATCTAGATTTAAAAGTATGTTGTATACAATAACAGCATAGCTTATTGGGTGAATATGTCTGTATGCTTATACACTATTAAGCAATACTGCCATGTCTTCACCAGCAGTAAGTAACAGTCTACAATGACAGTCATGGCCAAAAGTTTTGAGAATGACAGTATTGATCTCCACAAAGTTTGATGCCTCGGTGTTGATGATGTCAATTTGCATATACTCCAGAATGTCATGAAGAGTGATCAGATGAATTGCAATTAATTGCAAAGTCCCTCTTTGCCATGAAAATGAACTTAATCCCCAAAAAACATTTCCACTGCATTTCAGCCCTGCCACAAATGGACCAGCTGCCATCATGTCAGTGATTGTCTCGTTAACACAGGTGAGAGTGTTGACGAGGACAAGGCTAGAGATCACTCTGTCATGCTGATTGAGTCAGAATAACAGACTGGAAGCTTTAAAAGGAGGGTGGTGCTTGAAATCATTGTTCTTCCTCTGTCAACCATGGTTACCTGCAAGGAAACATGTGCTGTCATCATTGCTTTGCACAAAAAGGGCTTCACAGACAAGGATATTGCTGCTAGTAAGATTGCACCTAAATCAACCATTTATCGGATCATCAAGAACTTCAAGGAGAGAGGTTTGATTGTTGTGAAGAAGGCGTCAAGGCACCCAAGAAAGTCCAGCAAGCCCCAGGACCGTCTCCTAAAGTTGATTCAGCTGTGGGATCGGGCCACCACCAGCGCAGAGCTTGCTCAGGAATGGCAGCAGGCAGGTGTGTGTGCATCTGCACGTACAGTGAGGCAAAGGTTTTTGGAGGATGGCCTGGTGTCAAGAAGGGCAGCAAAGAAACCACTTCTCTCCAGGAAAAACATCAGGGACAGACTGATATTCTGCAAAAGGTACAGGGATTGGACTTCTGAGGACTGGGGTAGAGTCATTTTCTCTGATGAATCCCCTTTCCGATTGTTTGGGCCATCCAGAAAACACCTTGTCCGGAGAAGACAAGGTGAGCGCTACCATCAGTCCTGTGTCATGCCAACAGTAAAGCATCCTCAGACCATTCATGTATGGGGTTGCTTCTCAGCCAAGGGAGTGGGCTCACTCACAATTTTGCCTAAGAACACAGCCATGAATAAAGAATGGTACCAACACATCCTCCAAGAGCAACTTCTCCCAACCATCCAAGAACAGTTTGGTGACGACCAATGCCTTTTCCAGCATGATGGAGCACCTTGCCATAAGGCAAAAGTGATAACTAAGTGGCTCGGGGAACAAAACATCAACATTTTAGGTCTATGGCCAGGAAACTCCCCAGACCTTAATCCCATTGAGAACTTGTGGTCGATCCTCAAGAGGCGGGTGGACAAACAAAAACCCACAACTTCTGACAAACTCCAAGCATTGATTATGGAAGAATGGCCTGCCATCAGTCAGGATGTGGCTCAGAAGTTAATTGACAGCATGCCAGGGCGGATTGCAGAGGTCTTGAAAAAGAAGGGTCAACACTGCAAATATTGACTATTTGCATAAACTGAATGTCATTGTCAATGAAAGCCTTTGACACTTATGGAATACTTGTAATTATACTTCAGTGTACCATAGTAACTATTGACATAAAGATCTAAGAACACTGAAGCAGCAAACTTTGTGGAGACCAATACTTGTGTCATTCTCAAAACTTCTGTAGTTTTACAATGTGTTTCACAGTAATAACTGTTTCTCTTTGCAATGTCTGGACACTTACTGTCATCTAGTGGTGAAGTACTGTTCTCACAACACAGTTACTAGTAGACACGTCACTAGTTTGATTAGATTTGTTAATATTGTTGTTTTATGTAACTCTAGTCTGTACAATATATTTCCTAATATATATTGGAAAGGTGACAGTTGCGTATTTACCGTATATACGGATACCAGTTGCTTTGACAAGACAATACTTGTTATCTGACCGTTAGATTGTCATATTGTGGGTTGGTAGTATTGTGTATACACCCCTGGGCCTGAGCCTTAGTTTCTGTCTGGATCAGGCAGAGTGAAATGTGACTGTAAGTTTTGGTTTTGTTGCCTGGCAACTCTCCATAATAGGAATGACAAATAGAAACTGCTGGTGATTGTAGGTGGAGTCCATTTCAACACTTTCAACCTGCACTTTGATCCAACAAGTCACCACAACAGACTGTACATTGGCACGTTGATCGATTCTAACATCGAACCAGGAAGAGGAGGGCATTTTGGGACAGACACTGGGCCCCAGCACCCTGTTCTCTCCCACAGCACACTGACACTCTGTATTGTCAGCTCTGTAACACCCTGAGAGTGGTGTGAGACTGGTGGAGGGGTCCTGATGCTCTCCAGAAGGCATCCGTCACTGAGACGAGTCCCAGGGAGGATAGTAAGAGAGAACACTGCATGTCAAACTGCCCAAGCTCATTAGAACCGAGAGTGATTCACAGCCATCCTCAGACCCAATGAGGCTCACAATTGCCTGGCTAACTGGGAGAACATTGGACAGTGTGAGAGAAATAATCACTAAGCCTGCGTCCATTGCACTGCTTGCCTGCCACTCTCCATCTTAGAGAGAGAGAGAGCGAGAGAGAAAGAGACATAAACAGAGAGAGAAAGAGAGAGAGACTGCAGACAATAATATTTTGTTGAGGTTGTTGGAATTGCTTGCTAATAAAATGACAGTAAAACTGGGTGTCTTAAAGGACATATTTGGATTTACTGTAGGACAATTTTACTTAGTAGATTTTAAAGTATGTAACATATAATAACAGCATATCTCATTGGGTGACCATGTCTGTATACTTATACACTATTAATCAATACTGCCATGTCTTCACCAGCAGCAAGTTACAGTCTACAACGTCTTTTTGCAATGCTTTTCACACTAATAACAGTTTATCTTTGCAATGTTTGGACACTCACTAATATCTAGTGGTAAAGTTCTCACAACACAGGTACTAGTAGACACGTCACTAGTTTGATAAATACAAAAATGTCACTCTAGTCTGTAAAGAGTATTTCTTAATATATATTTGAAAGGTGACAGCTGCAAATTTACTATGTACATGTATTACGTTATATGGGTAAAAGCTGCTATGACAAGATAAGACTGTTATTAATACTTGGCTGTGTTAGATTACTCATTATTGTGGGATTGTACTCTACACACACCTGGGTTTCTGCCAGGAAGCAGAGGGAAATGGGATAGATCTGGTTTTGGTTTCGTTTCCTGGAATATGAATGTGGGTGGAGTTTTAGTCTGTAACCAGTATGACCTGCCCCTTGAGCCACCACCCAGTTAACCTGCTTGATGGATTCTAGCCTTAACCAAGACAGAATAGCACACTGAGTGATACATAATAATGGACGCCAGCTTGTCTCTCCTGGAGGAACACCTCTCTTGTCCCATGTGTTGTGACATATTCAGCAACCCTGTGGTCCTCAAATGCAGCCACAGCTTCTGTGAGGAGTGTCTACAGAAATGCTGGAAGGACATGGAGATTCTCCTGTGTCCTGTATGCGGCAAAAATGGTTATTCTGAGGAACCGAGCAGAAGTGTGGCCTTAAATAGTCTCTGTGAATCGTTCCAGAGAGGGAGTGAAAAGGAGAAAGGATCTCAGGGTATCTGCCAGCTGCATGGAGAGACATTCAAACTCTTCTGTTTGAATGACAAACAGCCCATTTGTATTGTCTGTCACACATCAAAGAAACATAAAGGCCATGACTGCTGTCCCATGGAGGAGGCTGTGCCTGATTTGAAGGTGAGACAGGTTCATACATATGTTTGCTTTTATTTAACTGATCATTTGGTAATTTCATATGTTAACTTTGCATTTGTTTAGAGAAAAATGTCTCCCTCTCTGACTGAATAAAGACATGACTAGCTGAGTATGACAATGAACGGCCAACTGACTCAGTTTTGAGTACATAAACATTTGGCAAGGTTGACAAGTTCACTTCTTATGTCATTCTAGAGTGAAATCAAGACTCCTTTGCAGAACAAATTGAAAAAAATGAACACAGCCAAACTGGACCATGAAAACTGGGCAGAACACTTAATGGTAGTACACAGTAATACAGAATATTTTTTATAGTATAGATAAAAACACTTGAGCAATGTTTAAATGGATAGTTTACATAATTTGCAAAGTTACACATTGGTTTCCTTACCCTGTAAGCAGTTTATGGACATGGTATGACAGCAATCCATGCTTTGGTTTAGTTTCCCTGGAACTGTTTCCACATGCTAACGTATTAGCATTTGTGACACAAATTCCATTCAAATCATGGGACTGATATTAGCATTTTTCCTGTCCAAATCAATCCAAATGTATCAAATGATGCATTTTTAAGCTCAACAAAGTCACGTATAGATGTTTTGAACATAATGCACAAACTATTCTAATATCGGTCCCATGATTTGAATGGAATTTGTTAGCATGTGGAAACAGTGCCAGGGAAACTAAAACAAAGCATGGATTGCTGTCATACTTTTTCCATAAAGTGCCAGGGAAACTAAAACAAAGCATGGATTGCTGTCATACTTTGTCCATAAACTGCTCACAGGGTAAGGAAACCAATATGTAATTTTGTAGTTTGGGTGAACTATCCTTTTAAGTTTCCTTCTTGTCTATGGTAGGTCCAGGCCCAACTTGGAGAGGAGCAGATAAGGGGGGGGTTTAAGAAATTCTATCAGTTCCTTGAAGAAGAAGAGGCTGCCAGGATAGCTGCTCTGAAAAAGGAACACCAGCTGAAATATGAAGTGTTGAGAGAACGAACGGAGACGTTGACCAAGAATATCTTGACGCTTTCTGAGACTATAGGAGATATCAAAAAGGACATGGAGACTGATGATATCACATTCCTGCAGGTATGTCAAGGTATTTTTTAACTGATGTACATTGTTGCTGAATACAATTGTTTCACAACTGTCACTGTACACACCTGTAAGCTATGAGGCACAGAAGCATATTTGAAATGATTGACCGGTTTATGGCCTTCTATCTCACTGCCACCTCTTACTGTCACAGTGTAATTTCTCCTTGTTCTTTTTATAGAACTACGAGGCCATACTTATCAGGTTAGTCCCATTTTATGTTATCTCCATACTTATCAGGTTAGTCCCATTTTATGTTATCTCCATACTTATCAGGTTAGTCCCATTTTATGTTAGCTCCATACCTTTCCATTCTATTGAATGGAGTTACTAATGTTTAATTATTACCCTAGAGCCGATTGTACACCTCCAGACACTGCTGCAAATGCTGACATGGGGCCAGGAGCACTCCTTGACATGGCCAAGCATGTTGGATGTCTGACGTTCAAAGTCTGGGAAAGTCTGATTAAGATTGTTGACTACAGTAAGTCCTGGATTTTTCAAAATGTATTTCACCAACTCTCCAACATTTGTGAACAGAATATATCTTTCAATAGTTCTGTGAAATGGTTTATCTGTATCTCCCTAGATCCTGTAACCATGGATCCAAACACAGTGTCCACAAGGATCATCCTCACTGATGACCTCACCACTGTGACGTGCTGTGAGGAGAAGCAGAGTCTCCCAGACAATCCTGAGAGATTTAATGTCGGCGTATTGGGGTCTGAGGGCTTCGATAAAGGCAATCATTTCTGGGACGTGGAGGTAGGAGACAGCGATAATTGGTCTCTGGGAGTAGCCAAAGAGTCCATTGTGCGGAAGAAGCTAGTAAAACTGGATCCTCTGAGTGGATTGTGGAGCATCAGATATATTAGTGGGAAATACAAAGCAGGTGTGAAATCAAGCCCAGAGATCAAGGTAGATGAACGCCCACGAGTGATCCGAGTACGTCTGGACTGTGACAAGGGGGAGGTGACATTCTGCGACCCCACTAAGAGCACTACTATGTACACCTTCACTGACACATTTACTGAAAAGGTGTTCCCATACTTTAGTATAGGCAGTCTTAAAAGCACACTGCGCCTTTGTAAGAGATCACTCACTAAGGTATCTTTGAACTGAGACGTGAGCTCTCTGCTCCAGCCTCTCCGACCTAAACAGAAGACAAATATGGACTAATAAAGTATATATTATCTTATCTTATTAAATCATTACTAAACATAATAGAACATTAGACAGTATCATCACAATCATTGTTGTGTGTATTCAACAGATTCTGCATAATGCAGTTGATTATGTTAGTGTGTTCAGCATGTGTATTCTAAATAATCCAATTCCATTTGAACTTAATGTTGTGTCGTCCATGTAAATGTACATTGTTTTGCAGCTACTGCCATGTCAAGTTCTCACCACTAGACAGAGATATCAATCTACACAGAGAATATGCTACACAGTAGTTTATACAGAAGATCTATACAGAGAATATGCTACACAGCAGTTTATACAGAAGATCTATAAAGAGGATATGCTACACAGCAGTTTATACAGAAGATCTATACAGAGAATATACTACACAGTAGTTTATACAGAAGATCTATACAGAGAATATACTACACAGTAGTTTATACAGAAGATCTATACAGTGAATATACTACACAGTAGTTTATACAGAAGATCTATACAGAGAATATACTACACAGTAGTTTATACAGAAGATCTATACAGAGACAGCCATTCAAACCCAAATGGACTCTAAACTGACATTTTGAAAACTGGAAATTACATCATTTTGATCTGAAACACCAAAGTCCAGATGGTTGTCCTTTACACTGCTGCTACTCGCTGTTTATTATAATAATAATAATAATAATAATACATTTTATTTGGAGGACGCCTTTCAAGACATCTTACACAAACGGCCTATATAGTGGTTCAACATTGACAACATTGCAAATTAAAACAACGTATAAATCAAGGGATCTTACAAATTAAAACACTCAAAGACATCCTACGCAGTTGGCCTATACAGTGCTTTAACAACATTTGCAAGTTAAAACAAGGTCTAGATCAAGGGATAAAGCAAACAGTACACAAAGGAAAAGGGGAAAGGCTAGAGGTCAAAGGCAGTGCGGAAAAGATGTGTTTTCAGCAGTGTAGTAAATGAGGTGACTGTGTCGACCTGTCATATGTGAGGGGAATGTGCATTCCAGAGTCTGGGTGCAGAGCAACTGAAAGCACGGCCTCCCATGGTGGAGAGGTGAAAAGGAGGGGTGGCAAGGAGACCAGCTGAGGAGGAGCGTAGGGAGCGGGCGGGGGCATATGATGGGAGAAGGTCAGAGAGGTAGGTGGGTGACAAGTTGTGGAGAGATTTGAATGTGAGAAGGAGAGTCTTGAATGTAATCCGGTATTGCAAAGGGACCCAGTGGAGTTGGATAAGAATTGGAGTGGATTATCTATGCATAGTCACTTTACCCCTACCTACATGTACATATTAACTCAACTAACCTGTACCCCCACACATTGACTCTGTACGTTTTTATTTTTAATGTTTTCCTTTAGTTAATTTAGTAAATATTTTCTTAACTCTATTTCTTGAACTGCACTGTTGGTTAAGGGCTTGTAAGTAAGCATTTCACGGTAAAAAATGTTTTATTTGACGTGGAGAGAGAGAGAGAGAGAGAGAGAGGCTACAATAGCATTTAGTTGAGGCTGTTGGAATTGTTAATAGGATGACATCTAACTTTGTGTCTTGAAGGACAGGTTCAAAGTAAATGGGATTTACTGAAGGATTTTTTTTTTACTTGATTTGAAAGTATGTAACATATAAAAACAGCATGTATCATTGGGTGGCCATGTCTGTATACTTATACACTTTTAATCAATCCTACCATGTATTCACAAGCAGTAAAAAATACAGTCTACAATATAGTTTTACAATGTGTTTCAAACTAATAAAATAATCAGCCAAAAAATGATGTCCTTTCTAAAATTATCCGCCAAAATTGTTGCAACCCCTATTACTAGCCTGTTCAACCTCTCTTTCGTATCGTCTGAGATCCCTAGAGATTGGAAAGCTGCCACGGTCATCCCCCTCTTCAAAGGGGGAGACACTCTAGACCCAAACTGCTATATCCATCCTGCCCTGCCTTTCTAAAGTCTTCGAAAGCCAAGTTAATAAACAGATCACCAATCACTTCGAATCCCACCGTACCTTCTCCGCTATGCAATCTGGTTTCCGAGCTGGTCATGGGTGCACCTCAGCTACGCTCAAGGTACTAAACGATATCATAACCGCCATCGATAGAAGACAGTACTGTGCAGCAGTCTTCATCGATCTGGCCCAGGCTTTCTACTCTGTCAATCACTGCATTCTTATTGGCAGACTCAACAACCTTGGTTTCTCAAGTGACTGTCTTGCCTGGTTCTCCAACTACTTCTCAGAATGTGATATCATCAGTGTGTCAAATCGGAGGGCCTATTGTCCGGTCCTCTGGCAGTCTCTATGGGGGTGCCACAGGGTTCAATTCTTGGGCCAACCCTTTTCTCTATATACATCAACGATGTCGCTCTCGCTGCTGGTGACTCTCTGATCCATCTCTACGCAGACGACTCCATTCTGTATACATTTGGCCCCTCTATGTGTTGGCTAACCTTCAGGCGAGCTTCAATGCCATACAACACTCCTTCCGTGGCCTCCAACTGCTCTTAAATGCTAATAAAACTAAGTGCATGCTTTTCAATCGAACGCTGCCCGCACCCGCCCACCGGACTATCATCACTACTCTCAACGGGTCTGACTTGGAATACGTCGACACCTACAAATACCTAGGCGTCTGGTTAGACTGTAAACACAACTTCCAGACTCACATTGACCATCTCCGGTCCAAGATTAGATCTAGAATCGGCTTCCTATTCCGCAACAGGGCCTCCTTCACTCATGCTGCCAAACATGCCCTTGTAAAACTGACTATCCTACCGATCCTTGACTTTGGCGATGTCATCTACAAAATAGCCTCCAACACTCTACTCAGCAAATTGGATGTAATCTATCAGAGTGCCATCCGTTTTGTTACCAAAGCCCCATATACTACCCACCACTGCGACCTGTATTCTCTTGTTGGCTGGCCCTCATTACATATTCGTCGCCAAACCCACTGGCTCCAGGTCATCTATAAGTCTTTACTAGGTAAATCCCCACCCTATCTCAACTCGCTGGTCACCTTAGCAACACCCACCCGTAGCATGTGCTCCAGCAGGTATATCTCACTGGTCACCCCCAAAGCCAACACCTCCTTTGGCCGCCATTCCTTCCAGTTCTCTGCTGTCAATGACTGGAACGAATTGCAAAAATGTCCCTCTCTAACTTTGTCAGAGATGCTTATCGGTCACTGCACCTGCATATAGCCCTTCTGTAAATAGCCCACCCTACTACCTCATCCCCATATTTATTATTTTTGCTCATTTTGCACTCCAGTATCTCTATTTGCACATTATCATTTGCACATCTATCACTCCAGTGTTAATTCTAATTTGTAACTTATTTCGCCACTATGGCCTATTTATTGTCCTACCTTCCTAACCTTACTGCATTTTGCACTACATTTGCACACTCTGTATATAGATTCTCTATTGTGTTATTGACTGTACGTTTGTTTTATTCTCATGTGTAACTCTGTGTTGTTTTTTGTCGCACTGCTTTGCTTTGTCTTGGCCAGGTCGCAGTTGTAAATGAGAACTTGTTCTCAACTGGCCTACCTGGTTAAATAAAGGTGAAATAAAAAAATACAATAAAAAAATAACAGTTTCTCATTGCAATGTCTGGACACTTACTGACATCTAGTGGTAAAGTACTGTTCTCACAACACAGGTACTAGTAGACACGTCACTATTTTGATAAACACAAAAATGTCACTCTAGTCTGTAAAGTGTATTTCCTTATATATATTTGAAACGGGATCGGCTGAAATATTTACTATGTACATGTATTACGTTATATGGGTAAAAGCTGCTATGACAAGATAAGACTGTTATTAATACATGGCTGTGTTAGATTACTCATTATTGTGGGTTGGTAGGCTACACACACCGGGGTTTCTGCCAGGAAGCAGAAGGGAAATGCGGTAGTTCTGGATTTGGTTTAGTTTCCTGGAATATGAAAACTTAAATGTGGGTGGAGTTTTAGTCTGTGTCATGCCTTCATAACCAGTATAACTGGCCCCTTGAGCCACAACCCAGTTAACCTGCTTGATGGATTATATCCTTAACCAAGACAGAATAGCACACTGAGTGATCTGAGTGATACATAATAATGGAAGCCAGCTTGTCTCTCCTGGAGGAACACCTCTCTTGTCCCATCTGTTGTGACATATTCAGCATCCCTGTGGTCCTCAAATGCAGCCACAGCTTCTGTGAGGAGTGTCTACGGAAATACTGGAAGGACATGGAGATTTTATTGTGTCCTGTATGCAGGAAAGAGTGTTCTTCTGAGGAACCGAGCCAAAGTTTGGCCTTAAAGAGTCTCTGTGAATCGTTCCAGAGAGGGAGTGAAAAGGAGAAAGGATCTCAGGATATCTGCCAGCTGCATGGAGAGAAACTCAAACTCTTCTGTTTGAATGACAAACAGCCCATTTGTATTGTCTGTCACACATCAAAGAAACATAAAGGCCATGACTGCTATCCCATTGAGGAGGCTGTTCCTGATTTGAAGGTGAGACAGATTTATAAATATGTTTGCCTTTATTTAACTGATCATTTGGTAATTTAATTTGTTAACTTTGCCTTTGTTTAGAGAAAAAGTAATCCCTCTGTGACTAAATTAAGACATTAATAGCTGAGTAAGGTATAATGGACGCCTAACTGACACAGTTTTGTGTCATCTACATAAATGTTTTGCAAGGTTGACAAATTTCACTTCTTATGTCATTCTAGAGTGAAATCAAGGCTCCTTTGCAGAACAAATTGGAAAAAATGACCACAGCCAAACTGGACTATGAAAACTGTGTAGAACACTTAATGGTACTTCTCAGTAATAAATAAATACATCTACAGTGGGGAGAACAAGTATTTGATACACTGTCGATTTTGCAGGTTTTCCCACTTACAAAGCATGTAGAGGTCTGTAATTTTTATCATAGGTACTCTTCAACTGTGAGTGACGGAATTTAAAACAAAATTCCAGAAAATCACATTGTATGATTTTTAAGTAATTAATTTGCATTTAATTGCATGACATAAGTATTTGATACATCAGAAAAGCAGAACTTAATATTTGGTACAGAAACCTTTGTTTGCAATTACAGAGATCATACGTTTCCTGTAGTTCTTGACCAGGTTTGCACACACTGCAGCAGGGATTTTGGCCCACTCCTCCATACAGACCTTCTCCAGATCCTTCAGGTTTCGGGGCTGTCGCTGGGCAATACGGACTTTCAGCTCCCTCCAAAGATTTTCTATTGTGTTCAGGTCTGGAGACTGGCTAGGCCACTCCAGGACCTTGAGATGCTTCTTACGGAGCCACTCCTTAGTTGCCCTGGGTCGTTGTCATGCTGGAAGACCCAGCCACGACCCATCTTCAATGCTCTTACTGAGGGAAGTAGGTTGTTGGCCAAGATCTCGCGATACATGGCCCCATCCATCCTCCCCTCAATACGGTGCAGTCGTCCTGTCCCCTTTGCAGAAAAGCATCCCCAAAGAATGATGTTTCCACCTCCATGCTTCACGGTTGGGATGGTGTTCTTGGGGTTCTACTCATCCTTCTTCTTCCTCCAAACACGACGAGTGGAGTTTAGACCAAAAAGCTCAATTTTTGTCTCATCAGACCACATGACCTTCTCCCATTCCTCCTCTGGATCATCCAGATGGTCATTGGCAAACTTCAGACGGGCCTGGACATGCGCTGGCTTGAGCAGGGGGACCTTGCGTGCGCTGCAGGATTTTAATCGATGACGGCGCAGTGTGTTACTAATGGTTTTCTTTGAGACTGTGGTCCCAGCTCTCTTCAGGTCATTGACCAGGTCCTGCCGTGTAGTTCTGGGCTGATCCCTCACCTTCCTCATGATCATTGATGCCCC
Source organism: Thymallus thymallus (assembly GCA_023634145.1). Taxonomy (NCBI): domain Eukaryota; kingdom Metazoa; phylum Chordata; class Actinopteri; order Salmoniformes; family Salmonidae; genus Thymallus; species Thymallus thymallus. The sequence continues at coordinate 15,158,440 of CM042420.1, forward strand.
ACGAGGTGAGATCTTGCATGGTGCCCCAGACCAAGGGAGATTGACCGTCATCTTGAACTTCTTCCATTTTCTAATAATTGCGCCAACAGTTGTTGCCTTCTCACCAAGCTGCTTGCCTATTGTCCTGTAGCCTATCCCAGCCTTGTGCAGGTCTACAATTGTATCCCTGATGTCCTTACACAGCTGTTTGTTTGAGTGTGTGGAGTCCGTTTGATTGAGTGTGTGGACAGGTGTCTTTTATACAGGTAACGAGTTCAAACAGGTGCAGTTAATACAGGTAATGAGTGGAGAACAGGAGGGCTTCTTAAAGAAAAACTAACAGGTCTGTGAGAGACGGAATTCTTACTGGTTGGTAGGTGATCAAATACTTATGTCATGCAATAAAATGCAAATTAATTATTTAAAAATCATACAATGTGATTTTCTGGATTTTTGTTTTAGATTCCGTCTCTCACAGTTGAAGTGTACCTATGATAAAAATTACAGACCTCTACATGCTTTGTAAGTAGGAAAACCTGCAAAATCGGCAGTGTATCAAATACTTGTTCTCCCCACTGTATATATATATATTCTAGTAAAGATACAGTGCATTCAGAGAGTATTCAGACCCCTTGACTTTTTCCACATTACAGCTTTATTCTCAAATCGATTAAATTATTTTTCCTTCTCCTCATCAATATACACACAAGGCTACATAATGACAAAGCAAAAACACACGTTTTTAGAGGTGTTACATAAAATATTTCAATAAAAACTGAAATATCACATTTACATAAGTATTCAGACCCTTTACTCAGTATTTTGTTGAAGCACCTTTGGCAGCAATGATAGCTTTGAGTCTTCTTGGGTATGATGCTACAAGCTTGGTACATCTGTATTTGAGGAGTTTCTCCATTCTTCTCTGCAGATCCTCTCAAGCTCTGTCAGGTTGGATGGGGAGCGTCGCTGCACAGCTAGTTTCAGGTCTCTCCAGAGATGTTTGATCAGGTTCAAGTCTGGGCTTTGGCTGGGCCACTCAAGGACATTCAGAGACTTGTCCCGAAGTCACTCCTGCGTTGTCTTGGCTGTGTGCTTAGGGTAGTTGACCTGTTTGAAGGTTCTCCCATCTCCACAGAGGAGCTCTGTAAGAGTGACCAAGAATGATGGAGGCCACTGTGTTCTTGTGCACCTTTTTCTCTAACATGCACTGTCAACTGTGGGACCTTATATAGACAGGTGTGTGCCTTTCCAAATCATATCAAATCAATTAAATTTACCACAGATGGACTCCAATCAAGTTGTAGAAACATCTCAAGGATGACCATGGAAAAAGGATGCACCTGAGCAAAATTTTGAGTCGCATAACAAAGGGTCTGAATACTTATATAAATAAGGTATTTCTGTTGTTTGTTTGTTTTAAATGTCGAAAAACCTGTTTTCCCTTTGTCATTATTGGGTATTTTGTGTCGATTGATGAGGGGGAAAAAAATAGGCAGTAACGTAACAACATGTGGAAAAAGTAAAGGGGTCTGAATACTTTTCCGAATGCACTGAATTGTTTTTATTCTTTTTTATTGAACTTTTATTTAACTCAAGTATAAACACTTGAGCAATGATTATAGTTTCCTTACCCTGTAAGCAGGTTATGGACATGGTATGACAGCAATCCATGCTTTGGTTTAGTTTCCCTGGCACTGTTTCCACATGATAATGTATTAGCATTTGTGGCACAATTTCCATTCAAATCATGGGACCGATTTTAGCATTTTTTATGTCCAAATCAATCCGAAAGTATCTCAAATTGATTTTGAATCTCAACAAAGTCACTTAGATGTTTTGAACATAATGCACAAACTATTCTAATATCGGTCCCATGATTTGAATGGAATTTGTTCCATAAATGTTAAATTGTTAGCATGTGGAAACAGTGCCAGGGAAACTAAAACAAAGCATGGATTGCTGTCATACTTTGTCCATAAACTGCTCACAGGGTAATGAAACCAATATGTAATTTTGTAGTTTGGGTGAACTATCCTTTTAAGTTTCCTTCTTGTCTATGGTAGGTCCAGGCCCAACTTGGAGAGGAGCAGATAAGGGGGGGGTTTAAGAAATTCTATCAGTTCCTTGAAGAAGAAGAGGCTGCCAGGATAGCTGCTCTGAAAAAGGAACACCAGCTGAAATATGAAGTGTTGAGAGAACGAACGGAGACGTTGACCAAGAATATCTTGACGCTTTCTGAGACTATTGGAGTTATCAAAAAGGACATGGAGACTGATGATATCACATTCCTGCAGGTATGTCAAGGTATTTTTGAACTGATGTAAATTGTTGCTGAATACAATTGTTTCACAACTGTCACTGTACACACCTGTAAGCTATGAGGCACAGAAGCATATTTGCAATGATTGACCGGTTTATGGCCTTCTATCTCACTGCTACCTCCTACTGTCACAGTGTAATTTCTCCTTGTTCTTTTTACAGAACTACGAGGCAATACTTATCAGGTTAGTCCCATTTTATGTTATCTCCATACTTATCAGGTTAGTCCCATTTTATGTTATCTCCATACTTATCACGTAAGTCCCATTTTATGTTATCTCCATACTTTGCCATTCTATTGAATGGAGTTACTAATGTTTAATTATTACCCTAGAGCCGATTGTACACCTCCAGACACTGCTGCAAATGCTGACATGGGGCCAGGAGCACTCCTTGACATGGCCAAGCATGTTGGATGTCTGACGTTCAAAGTCTGGGAAAGTCTGATTAAGATTGTTGACTACAGTAAGTCCAGGATTATTCAAAATTCATTTCACCAACTCTCCTACATTTGTGAACAGAATATATCTTTCAATAGTTCTGTGAAATGGTTTATCTGTATCTCCCTAGATCCTGTAACCATGGATCCAAACACAGTGTCCACAAGGATCATCCTCACTGATGACCTCACCACTGTGACGTGCTGTGAGGAGAAGCAGAGTCTCCCAGACAATCCTGAGAGATTTAATGTCGGCGTATTGGGGTCTGAGGGCTTCGATAAAGGCAATCATTTCTGGGACGTGGAGGTAGGAGACAGCGATAATTGGTCTCTGGGAGTAGCCAAAGAGTCCATTGTGCGGAAGAAGCTAATAAAACTGGATCCTCTGAGTGGATTGTGGAGCATCAGATATATTAATGGGAAATACAGGGTAGGTGTGAAATCACGCCTTAAGATCAAGGTAGATGAACGCCCACGAGTGATCCAAGTACGTCTGGACTGTGACAAGGGGGAGGTGACATTCTGCGACCCCACTAAGAGCACTACTCTGTACACCTTCAAAGACACATTTACTGAAAAGGTGTTCCCATACTTTAGTATAGGCAGTCTTAAAAGCACACTGCGCCTTTGTAAGAGATCACTCACTAAGGTATCTTTGAACTGAGACGTGAGCTGGGGCATGAGTCAAATCTGCTCATCGCTGAGGACTCCCTCTGCTCCAGCCTCTCCGACCTAAACAGAAGACAAATATGGACTAATAAAGTATATCTTATCTTATCTTATTAAATCATTACTAAACATAATATTAGAAATTGATACAGAAACATTGTTAGGTGTATTCAACAGATTCGGTATAATGCAGTTGATTATGTTAGTGTGTTCATTGTGTGAATTCTCAATAACACAAATGAATACATCAAATTCCATTCAATCTGGACTCTGGTGTTTTCGAGTATTATGTCATTTCCAGTTTGCAATTGTTCAGTTTATAGTCCATTTAAGTTTGAATGGCTGTCTCTGTATATATCTTCTGCATAAACACTTAATACATCATTGGTGTTTCAAAGAGGCAACATATTTGTAAATCCAACCATTACAATAATTTAAAGGATGTACTGATGGATGTGGAAAGTGGTCAAGATAAGAATACAAATAAATGTGAACAACACTAAGCCTGCATTCATCACACTACCTCCCTGCCACTTCATCTTAGAGCGAGATAGAGAGACAGAGACAGAGAGAGAGAGAGAGAGAGAGAGAGAGAGAGAGAGAGAGAGAGAGAGAGAGAGAGAGAGAGACTGCAGACAATGACAGTTAGTTGAGGCTGTTTGAATTGCTTGCTAATAACCCTGGTGTCTTAAAGGACATATCTAAAGCAACTTTCATTTACTGTAGCACACATTTCTGACTAGATTTGAACATATGTAACATATAAAAACAGCATATATCACTGGGTGACCATGTCTGTATGCTTTTAAGCAGTACTGACATGTCTTCACCAGCAGTAAGTAACAGTCTACAATGTAGTTTTACAGTAATAACTTCACAGTAATAACTGTTCCTCTTTGCAATATCTGGACACTTACTGACATCTAGTGGTGAAGTACTGTTCTCACAACACAGTTACTAGTACTGTAGGTACATCACTACAGTGCTTTGATTAGATTTGTTATTATTATTATTATTATTATTGTTGTTGTTTTATGTCACTTTAGTCTGTAAATATATTTCCTAATAGATATTGCAAAGGTGACAGCTGCATATTTACCGTATACCGTACAAGACAATACTTATTATCTGACTGTTAGATTATCATACTGTGGGTTGGTAGCACAGGAGGTTGGCGGGACCTTAATTGGGGAGGATGGGCTCATGGTAATGGCTGGAGCAGAATAGGTTGAATGGTATCAAATACATTAAACACATGGTTTGATGCCATTACATTCTCTCCATTCCAGCCATTATTAAGAGCCGTCCTCCCCTCAGCAGCCTCCACTGGTTGGTAGTATTGTGTACACACCCCTGGGCCTGAGCCTTAGTTTCTGTCTGGAGCAGGCAGAGTGAAATGTGACTGTAAGTTTTGGTTTTGTTGCCTGGCAACTCTCCAAAATAGGAATGACAAATAGAAACTTCTGGTGATTGTGGGTGGAGTCCATTTCAACACTATCAACCTGCACTTTGATCCAGCAAGTCACCACAACAGACTGTACATTGGCATGTTGATCAAGTGCAGTAGTGCAGTAGTGCAGTAGTTGAGGCTGTTGGAATTGTTTGTTAATAGGATGACGTAACTTGGTGTATTGAAGGACAGGTTCAAAGTAAATGGGATTTACTGTAGAACTGTTTTCCGACTAGATTTGAAAGTACATTACAGTCGTATGAAAAAGTTTGGGCACCCCTCTGAGGCTGCGTAATAATTTACTCTGTAGTCACAGAAAATGATCACAGTGGCATGCCATTCATTTTCTAATAAAAGCTGAGTACTGGGGTATTGTCCAGACAAAGATTTTTAGTGTAGCAATATTAAGTTGTATGAAATTAAATCAGATGTGAAAAATAGGCTATGCAAAAATGTGGGCACCCTTGTCATTCTGTTGATTTGAATACCTGTAACTACTTAGCACTGATTAATTGGAACACACAATTGGTTTGGTGAGCTCATTAAGCCTTGAACTTCATAGACAAGTGCATCCAATCATGAGAAAAGGTATTTAAGGTGGCCAATTGCAAGTTGTTGTTCTCTTTGACTCTCCTCTGAAGAGTGGCAACATGGGGGCCTCAAAACAACTCTCAAATGACCTGAAAACAAAGATTGTTCAACATTATGGTTTAGGGGAAGGCTACAAAAAGCTATCGCAGAGATGTAAGCTGTCAGTGTCCACTGTGAGGAACATAGTGAGGAAATGGAAGACCACAGGCACAGTTCATGTAAGGCCAGAAGTGGCAGGCCAAGTAAAATATCGGAGAGGCAAAGGCGAAAACAGCCCACAGACCCCCTCCAAAGACCTACAACATCATCTTGCTGCAGATGGTGTCACTGTGCATCGTTCAACAATTCACACTTTGCACAAGGAGAAGCTGTACGGGAGAGTGATGTGGAAGAAGCCTTTTCTGCACACACGCCACAAACAGAGTCGCTTCATTTTGGAATAAGGTGTTGTGGACTGATGAAACAAAGATTGAGTTATTTGGTCATAACAAGGGGAGTTATGCATGGCGGAAAAAGAACACAGCGTTCCAAGAAAAACACTTGCTACCCACAGTAAAATTTGGTGGGGGTTCCATCATGCTGTGGGGCTGTGTGGCCAGTGCCGGTACTGGGAATCTTGTTAAAGTTGAGGGTCGCATGAATCCAGAATCCAGACACTCATTAGAGGCTATAGGAAGCGTCTAGAGGCTGTTATTTTAGCAAAAGGAGGCTCTACTAAATATTGATGTGATTTTTCTGTTGGGGTGCCCAAATGTATGCACCTGTCTAATTTCGTTTTGATGCATATTGCACATTTTCTGTTAACCCAATAAACCTAATTTCACTACTGAAATATTACTGTGTCCATCAGTTATTTGATAGATCAAAATTAAATTGCTGATCCAAACACCCAATTATTTATAAATGGAAATCATGGAAATTGTCAGGGGTGCCCAAACTTTTTCATACGACTGTATATATAATAACAGCATCTCATTGGGTGTCCATGTCTATATACGTATACACTATTAAGCAATAAGTTACAGTCTACAATGTAGTTTTGCTACACAGTAATAACCGTTGCTCTTTGCAATGGCTGGATACCTACTGATATCTAGTGGTGAAGTACTGTTCTCACAACACGCAAGTCTTTTTAGTAAATAAGAAAAAAAGGTTGTTTTATGTCCCTCTAGTCTGTGTTAGATCATTCATTATTGTGGGTTTGTAGACTACAAACACCTGGGTTTCTGCCAGGAAACAGAGGGAAATGGGATAGATCTGGTTTTGGTTTAGTTTCCTGGAATATGAAAACATCCTTTTAGTCTTTATCGTGCCTTTATAGCCAGTATAAACTGCCCCTTGAGCCCTTAACCAAGACAGAATAGCACACCGAGTGATACATAATAATGGAAGCCAACTTGTCTCTCCTGGAGGAACACCTCTCTTGTCCCATGTGTTGTGACATATTCAGCAACCCTGTGGTCCTCAAATGCAGCCACAGCTTCTGTGAGGAGTGTCTACAGAAATACTGGAAGGATATGGACAAGCTGCTGTGTCCTGTATGCAGGAAAGAGTGTTCTTCTGAGGAACCGAGCCAAAGTTTGGCCTTAAAGAGTCTCTGTGAATCGTTCCAGAGAGGGAGTGAAAAGGAGAAAGGATCTCAGGGTATCTGCCAGCTGCATGGAGAGAAACTCAAACTCTTCTGTTTGAATGACAAACAGCCCATTCGTGTTGTCTGTCACACATCAAAGAAACATAAAGGCCATGACTGCTATCCCATGGAGGAGGCTATGCCTGATTTGAAGGTCAGTTAGTGAAAGTATTTGTCCACTTTGTTTTTATTTTATGTGACTGAGTAGAGAATGACTGGCTGGATTAAAGACTGGTCTGTGTAACATACATTCCTGATTGAGTTTTAACAGGTTTACAATAATCACTTTTATTTTTAATGATTTATCTTTAAAGTGAAATCCAGCATGTGGTTTCTACTTTGAAGAAGAAATTTGAAAAAATGGGCACAGCCAAGATGTGTCATCAAACCTGGGCGGAGCATATACAGGTATCTGTCATAACATGTTTTTTTTGTTTTAAATATACAATAATTAAAAAAAAAATGTAATAAAGAAACATTTCAGCAGTGTTCAAGTTTAATCTCATCTATTAGGGTCAAGCCCAGCCCAGAAAGGTTGAGCAACAGAAATGTCAAGTGATGTGAGAAAGAGCAGAGCTGTTGACCAAGCAGATTTCAATAATAGAGACTATTCAAATGATCAAAGACATGGAAGTTGACAATATCACATTCCTTCAGGTAAGGGTAAAATACTTTTTGAATAACAAAGATGTAAATTCCCAACATGATCTCATGAAATCACTGCAAAAACTGATGTTCGTCCAAAAGACGCAAGCGTCAAACTGCTAGGCTGCAGTCAAATGTCATATAACACCTTAAAATTCACAACCAGGTCGGAAATTGCTGGTGAATAATTTCACAACTGTACATTTGTTATTCCTCTGTGAGTTTTTTCCAAATTATCTCAGTCATCTGACATGACATAGTGAGATATGTTTTTCTTTTTGTAGAATTACAAGGCCATACTTAATAGGTATGTCGTAAATTAAGTCCCATTTCATCCCTACTGAATACATGTTACGCTCCATTTACAACGCCACTGATGTTGAATTATTCCCATAGAGCCGAATACACACCAACAGACACTGCAGATCCTGAGATAGTGTCAGGAGCATTCATTGACATAGCCAAGCATGTGGGATCTCTGAAATTCAAGGTCTGGAAGAAGATGCTTGGGATCGTTTACTGTAGTAAGTCAAAGTTTTTCCACAAATGTTGTTTTTTAATATCTTGAATATCTTACTGTATAAAATAAGGCTGTAATACTTTGGAAAGAAATGTATTTTTCAATAGATATTTGAAATGGTTTTATCTCCCAACACACCCACACACTTCAGTATTAAAGTTCAATAATAAAGTACAATAAACTTTCTCCTTAAGCTTCAGTGACCATGGATCCAAACACAGTGTCTGCAAGGCTCATACTGACTCATGACCTGACCACAGATAGATAGATAGATAGATAGATAGATAGATAGATAGATAGATAGATAGATAGATAGATAGATAGATAGATAGATAGATAGATAGATAGATAGATAGATAGATAGATAGATAGATAGATAGATAGATAGATAGATAGATAGATAGATAGATAGATAGATAGATAGATAGATAGATAGATAGATAGATAGATAGATAGATAGATAGATAGATAGATAGATAGATAGATAGATACTTTATTGATCCCCCGGGGGGGAAATTTCATTGTCAAGCAGCTACAACAAAACACAGGGCAGGTGCAAAATGCCACAACGAAAGTACACAAAAGACAGATACACGGTACATGATACATACTGTGACGTACAGTGAGGAGAGGCAGAACCTTCCAGAAAATTCTGAGGCTTAAAATGGGAGTGTTGAGTTCTGAAGGGTAATATAGAGAATGTATAAAACCACGCATCCAGATCAAGGTGGATGAGAGCCTGCGGGTGATCAGAGTCTGGACTGTGACAAGGGGGAGCTGATATTCTGCACACTACTCTGTACACCTTCAATGATACATTCACTGAAAAAGTGTTCACATACTTTTACAGTACCAATCAGTTTGTCTCACTGCATCTTTGTCAGTTAGCCCCAACTTTCATGGGCAAAATATACACATTTGTGGATTAGTTTATGTATCAACTGGAGTGACCCCATTGAGTGAACTTTAGTTGAATCCAGCTCCATTCAAATAGCTCTAAGACTTGCCACAACACAAAGCATACTATGGGCATAAGTAGTGTACTTTAATTGATGGCCATAGAATGCATATATATATACACCTTCTATATGGTAACAACTTTCTATCATAATTATTGTACACGTATTTAAAGCAGTTGTTACAGTATGTAAAATATGTAAAGTACAGTGTCAATAATCTAAATAAATATGTTATGTTTCTATTGCATTTCGTGTTGTGCTTTTTTATTTAACTGAATGGACCTTCCTAATTATTTAAGTGGGTTTAACTCGTTACTAATTTACACATAAAATCACGTTTCAATTCCCTAGCATTGCAAATATTCACCACTAGATGAGGATCTCCAACTACCGGTAAACAGTAGAGACCACTGTTGCTCAATGTCACACTGTAAAATGGGCATACAGTCAAAGAGTGGGCCTGCAACAAAAAATTAAATATCAATGGATTACATACATCCCACGGCTATGACATGTTCACATTCAAATAGTAGTTGATTTCTATGATGTATTTGTAGTGCTCATGGCATGACAACTCATTAGTGAAACATTACTTTTATTTGAATAAATAATTTGTTTACAAACTCAACAATGACAACAAACACAAACAATATAGTAACAGTAGTACCACCAAATAATGAAACCAATGTGAACACAAAGTGGAACTGGTGGAAAAGTGTTAAATGGTCTGTCTGGCTCCACCCCCATAAGGGTGTGTCACACCATAACAGGAAGAAGGAAGTCAAAACAGCTCTTTGCGTCGCAGATAAAACAAGGCGCTAGTGACGTGTGTTTGGTGGCAGTTCCCTGTAGACGTGCCTTGGGTATCAGGTGAGTGTCACTCTAACGTGTGCTATTAAAGCACTCCCGAACTAAACATCGACTTGTCCTTGGACCTAGGCAGTAAGTATGGCCATTTTGAAGTTCAGACAGTATGTTGTTGAGCCCGAATATCCATAATGCACCTTATCTTACTGAGGCTATTAGCTAACTAGAACACAAACAAGGGCTGGCGCTGGCTGTGTTTGTCTAATGCCTACTGCGTTGAGCCTTTCCTTGCCCTACATTCCCTTACAGAGGAGGAGTCACTTTCGTGTGAGGAACGAATGGCCGCCCGATTCTCTCTCCCAGAGGAGGACCTCTGTTGCCCTGTGTGCTGTGACATCTTCAGGGACCCGGTGGTCCTCAAATGCAGCCACAGTTTCTGTGCAGCCTGCCTACAACAGTACTGGTCTGGGAAGGGCTCGGGCCGGGACTGCCCTCTCTGTAGGAGGGAGTTTGTGGACGAGCCGGTGGCTAGCCTCACCCTGAAGAACCTGTGTGACTCCTACATCCAGGATAATGGAGCGCTTGGGCTTACAGGGGAGCTGTGTGAGCCGGGTGAGCTGTGCTCCCTGCACGGGGAGAGGCTGAAGCTGTTCTGTCTGCAGGACAAGGAGCCCATCTGTGTGGTGTGTCACACCTCCAGGAAGCATAAAAACCATGAGTGCTGCCCGGTGGGAGAGGCTATAGGAGACATGAAGGTAATCTGATGTTGTGATAGACGGCTCTAGCTAACATTTTATGAGTTCAGAGATTAACATTAAGGTAAAGGGAAATGCTGAGAGTTTGAGTTTATCTGTTTTATGCCTCTGCAACTGTTTGCCTTTGAAGAACTGCTATGTTTAGTTTACACTATTCTTAGTCCAATTCTCTAATGTTCTTTGTAGGAGGAGATGAAGTCTGTGCTTACTTGTTTGCAAGAGAAGAGGGAAGCTTTTGACAAAATGAAGCAAAACTACGAAAATACAGTGACACACATTCAGGTAGTGATGGTGGTTGGCCATATTATGAAAACATAATATAATATAATATGCTAAAACCGAATCCTAACAAAGGTCTCATTTCAGGTCCAGTGCCGGTCTGCGGCGAAGAGGATTCATGAGGATTTTGAGACGCTCCACCGTTTCCTCCAAGCTGAAGAGGCTGCTAGGCTTGCAGCCCTGAAAGAGGAAGAGGAGAGTAAGAGTGAGATGTTGAGGCAGAGTATGAGGGAGATGGACAGAACCCTGGCCTCCCTCTCCGACACCATCAGAACCTTGGAGGAGGAGATGGCTTTGGAGGATATTTTCTTTCTCCAGAAATGCAAGCAGACAATGAGAAGGTGAGTACATTACAATCCCTGGTGGTTTCACTGTGTACAGAACATTAAATGATGAGTACTAACTCATACTTGTTCTGGCTGTATAGTGCTCAGTGTAGCACACTGCAGGACCCAGTTATGGTCTCGGGAGCACTCATCGATGTGGCCAAGTACCTGGGCTCACTTCAGTACAAAGTGTGGGAGAAGATGCAAGGGATTGTTAAATACAGTGAGTACTAACTGCAGAGTGTGTTGAACATCACTCGTGTGTCAAGACTAGTCTATTTTATTACATGACAGACTCACTTTTTAAGCACTTAAATGTGTATTGACACAGCAATTACAGTGTTGAGAACCTCTACATCATGTTAACTTGCTGTACTTTCTCCTCAGCTCCAGTGACTCTGGACCCCAACACAGCTGCCCCCTGGCTCCTGCTGTCTGAAGACCTGACCAGTGTGAGGGACAGCGACGACAAACAGAAGCTTCCAGACAACCCCGAGAGGTTCGACCCCGACACAGGCATACTGGGCTCTGAGGGCTTCAGCTCAGGGAAGCATGTCTGGGACGTGGAGGTTGGAGAGAACACCGCCTGGGTACTCGGCGTAGCCAAAGAGTCCATCCAGAGGAAGAACAAAGTCTCCTCCGTGCTGAAGAATGGATACCTGTCCGTGTACTTTTACCACAAGATGTATTTTGCAGGGACCTCACCACTGACCCGACTCAATCTGAAGAAGAGCCCTCAGAGGATCAGAGTGCAGCTAGACTGGGAGAAGGGGAGAGTGTGCTTCTCTGACCCTGCTGACAACACACAGATCTACACTTTCAAACACACCTTTTCTGAGAGGGTCTTCCCCTATTTCTGGGTTGGCTGTAAGCAGTGGCCTCTGAGGATTGAGCCATTAGAGGTCTCGGTGAAAGCTGTAGATCACACCTGAGAATGTGTTGACACATGATAATGTGTTATTGAATTTTCTGTCTCTCTAAAAAGTGGCTGTTGATTTTATGTCATAAGAAAAACATTTAATGGATAAATAACATTTTAAAATCTGCCACTCTTTGCCTATAAATAAACACTGGCATTTGATTTTCTAATGGACAAGTGTAGTGTATGGAATAACAGTTTAGTTATTTTTTTCTGTGTGGAATAAAAATGGAATATACCAAACCTGCTGTTGTGATCTTTCTTTTATTAGAAAATACTAAGATAACTTTGTGTGCAGTCGTCATCAATTTCAAATAGTTGGGCTAAACCATTCCTGTAATAAGACCTTCAGATGGTATCCCCTGAAATCTACAAACGACCCGGTAAGAATATTGTTTGAAAAAGACTACTTCCAGATCTGTTTTATGCTTAATTTAAAGCATTATTTAGTTACTCACCAATCAATTAATTTTTCGAGTAAAACAAAACGTGGACAGATTAATTAAGCCTGAAACACTGCAAGTTAACAGGTAAAAAGTAAGTTCATGTTCTGCTTATGCATCATGCGATGCAAGTAATTTAGCTAGCAAGTCGGTGCAAATTCGAGGACAAATTCGACGACCGGAGAAACACGGGCAAAAAGCATTCAGATAAATACGTAACTTTGCATTAAATGTCTACTACAAGATATCTAACATTTTTAGGATTTCAGCAAATTAGAATTTGTTTATGAGAAGTGTTTTGCTTTAAAAATTATTAGGCTTTTGTCAGACTGGGGATAGGATTTGGACATTTATTTGGGGGCGGCCGGTAGCCTATCGGTTAGAGCGTTGGGCCAGGAACTGAAAGGTCGTTGGTTCGAATACCCGTGGGGGGGGAAACCTGTGTCCTTGAGCAAGGCACTTAACCCGGTAGGTAGGCCGTCGTTGTAAATAAGAATGTTTTCTTAACTGACTTGCCTAGTTAAATAAAATAATATATTTAGTCCTTCAAGTACCTTGCTTTACCGACATAAATTGACTATTTACCCTCAAAAGATATTGAAGATGACCGACCTTTCGTCAATCAAAGGGAGGAAGAGGGGGTCTACATTGATCACAGAGGCCTCGCCAAAGTCTGCCAAGGTCAACTTCCTCACTCCTTCTCTACTGGTCATGGAGGTCCCTTCTGACACCAACACCAGTCTGCCGGTGTGGGACGCCATGCACTCCCAACAGGTGGACGCCGTCTGGACTGTGACACCATACAGTATCAATGTCCGCTTCACTCCTCTCCCCTCCAAGTCAGGGAAGACTACTAGTACCAGCAATACTCCTATCTGCTCTCCTGGCAAAAGCAGCAGCACCACCAGGATCATCCAGTCATCATCAGGCCCATCCTCAGCCCTAAGCCAGACCCAAATGATCATCCAACCTCTAGCACAAACAATGACCCCAACCAAAAGCAGCCCCAGTGTGCTCTTCACTTTTCCTCAAAGCACCCTCTTTCCTCAACCTGGAGCGGTCACCATCTCACCTCACAAGCCCCAGAACATGGCACCGGGCCCAGTCAAAAACACCTCTATCATCCTCCCCCTGCCTGTCATCATCACCCATTCCCAGCCTGTCCACCAGGCTACCACGCCAGCCCAAGCCGCTAGCACTAATCAGCCCCCTAGTCCATCCAAGAACTGTCAGCCGTTCCACACAAACACCTCCGGCGACATCCAGATCTGCGACAACTTTCTCACTTACTTCTGCTGGACGGGGAGCAAGTGCAAGCAGCACCACACGCCATACCCCTTCCACTGGCAGCTGTGGCACGTCAACAGTCATCAGTGGGTAGACTTCACCCCGCGCGCCCAGGTTAAACTAGAGAGGGCCTACTGCGATGTCAACCGGCAGGAGATTGGAGTCAAGGAAGGGTGAGTAGTAGATGTAAATAATAACACTGCCCCTCAGTCCTGAAAATCTGTGTTTTCCATGCTTGTTGTTCCTCATAGCACCATTAGCTCTGATTAATTTAAATTACACAATAGTTTATCAATGTATAAAATATTGCACATTTACAGAGTATATGAAGAACAAAAATACAGGAACTGAGACCCCCACACACACACAGGAAGTGCCAGAGATTTGATACCGGTCTTTTTAATGTTTTTTTCTTCTTCTATGTTTGTGTCAGTACTGATTAGAACTGGGAATTGGCAGGTACCTCACGATACCATACTTGCAATACGAAATGTGCTTTTTTGGGGGGGGATTCGATGTTCCAAACATATTGCTCACGATATGTCTGCTGTAGAGGGACAAGAGAGCCATGAGAACGAGTTTTGATCAGTCATGGAAATAAAAGTGAAAAAATATATATATTTATCCCAATTTAAAAAGAAGATGGAGAACTATGAAGGAAAAATACTGGAATTTTGGTGCAGATACAGTGTCTTCAGAAATTATTCATACCCCTTGACTTATTCCACATCTTGTTGTGTACAGCCTGAATAAAAAATGAATTAAATTGATATTTTTTCTCACCCATCTACACACAATACCCCATAATGACAAAGTGAAAACATGTTTTGAGAAATGTTTGCACATTTATTTGCAAATGAAATACAGAAATATCTCATTAACATATAGTTGAAGTCAGAAGTTTACATACACCTTAGCCAAATACATTTAAACTCAGTTTTTCACAATTCCTGACATTTAATCCTATTAAAAATTCCCTGTTTTAGGTCAGTTAGGATCACCACTTTATTTTAAGAATGTGAAATGTCAGAATAATAGTAAAGGGCTTCGTGATGGCCACTCTAATACCTTGACTTTGTTGTCCTTAAGCCATTTTGCCACAACTTTGGAAGTATGCTTGGGGTCATTGTCCATTTGGAAGACCCATTTGCGACCAAGCTTTAACTTCCTTACTGATGTCTTGAGATGTTGCTTCAATATATCCACATACTTTTCCTTCCTCATGATACCATCTATTTTGTGAAGTGCACCAGTCCCTCCTGCAGCAAAGCACCCCCACAAAATGATGCTGCCACCTCCGTGCTTCACATTTGGGATGGTGTTCTTCGGCTTGCAAGCCTCCCCTTTTACCTCCAAACATAACAATGGTCATTATGGCCAAACGGTTCAATTTTTGTTTCATCAGACCAGAGGACATTTTTCCCAAAAGTATGATCTTTGACCCCATGTGCAGTTGCAAACTGTAGTCTCCATATCAGCAGACTGTGATATGGCCATTTCTTGGAGAGACTCCTTCCCCACCAGGAGACTGTCAAACATGATGACGACAACACCCCAACGGGTGTTGCTGGGCAGCTTCAATGTGTGCTCTTATTCTTCTCACTTTGCTAGTTGAGGTTGATTGCTGCTATAACCTAAACATTTTCTTGGCTCTCTTGTAGAGTGTATTCATTGTTTTCAGTGCCATGATGTCCTTGAGGAGCAGATTCAATGCATGAGCAGCACAGCCAATGGGTGTGATGTGAGGGTAGGACTCCTCCACTTTAGACCAAGCAGCCTTCATGTTTGCAGCATTGTCTGTCACCAGTGCAAATACCTTCTGTGGTCCAAGGTCATTGATGACTGCCTTCAGCTCATCTGCAATGTAGAGACCGGTCTGTTGTCCCTTGTATCTGTGCTCTTGTAGAGTACTGGTTGAGGGGTGGAGATGATGTAGTTAATTATTCCTTGCCCACGAACATTTGACCACCCATCAGAGATGATTGCAATACAGTCTACTTTCTCTATGATTTGCTTGACCTTCACTTGAACTCTGCATCCAGCAAATGAGTAGATAAAGCATGTCTGGTTGGAGGGGTGTATGCTGGGCGAAGAACATTCAGAAATCTCTTCCAATACACATTGCCTGTGAGCGCTGAGGGAATTTTATGCACATGGCCAGATGATTCTGCATCTTTGATTTGGCACAGTATTTGCAAATGTACACAGCTTTGCCTTCTACATTAGCTGCAGTGAAATGTCTCCACACATCAGATAGTGCCTGTGGCATTTTCCTGTATAGATTAGAAAAAAGTGTAAAAAAAACAACAAATACATTTCCATGTACAGATAAATAGATTAAACAACTCCTTTGTAAGATACATGTTTTAAAATGAAACATGTATGGAAACAGGTGAATTAACACTCCTCAGTTAGCAGTCTCAAGCAAGCTAAAACCCACATGGTAGCAAAAACTAACTAGCAGACATTGTTAACAAGTTAGAAGTGATTTAAACACACTTTGCTGTAGGCTACTATATACTAGTTAACATAAAATGATGTATGTCATATAAAATATATTCACCCCACCCAGTATTGTAATCAAAACTTACCCAAATGCATTTAGTCCTTGGCTCAGACAGTGTAGTAGTGTGGGCTCAATAGCATCTCATTAGTGTGGAAGATCTTGAGAATCAGATGTACATGTGATGGAAGAGTGCACTGTGCATGCAGAGCGTTGCAATTCCGTTGAATTGGGGATAGTTTAACCAAAATATGCCACAAGACCTAGAATTGCCTTATGTGTATCCCACAAAATGTTCACTGTTATAAGCTAACTTTTTTGATGAATTTAAGCAAAATTCCCCAAATTCCAGGGATTAACTTCCCATGGAAATTTACCAGAAAGTTTCCGACCCTTTGCATCCCTGTTGTTGATCATTGTTAGACAGCCATTTTCAAGTCTTAACATAGATTTTCAAGCCGATTTAAGTCAAAACTGTAACTAGGCCACACAAGAACACTCAATGTTGTCTTGGTAAGCAACTCCAGTGTATATTTGGCCTTGTGTTTTAGGTTATAGTCCTCCTGAAAGGTGAATTTGTCTCCTAGTGTCTGTTGGAAAGCAGACTGAACCAGGATTTCCTATAAGATTTTGCCTGTGCTTAGCTCTATCCCCAAACGCTCCCTAGTCCTTGCCGATGACAAGCATACCCATAACATGATGCAGCCACCACCACGCTTGAAAATATGAAGAGTGAAGTGTTGGATTTGCCCCAAACATTACAATTTTCTTTGTTCATTTCTTTGCCACAGTTAATTTCTTTGCCACCTCTTTTGCAGTTTTACTTTAGGGCCTTATTGCAAATAGGATGCATGTTTTGGAATATTTTTTATTCTGTACAGGCTTCCTTCTTTTCACTCTGTCATTTAGGTTAGTATTGTTGAGTAACTACAATGTAATTGATCAATCCTCAGTTTTCAATCACAGCCATTAAAGTCACCTTTGGCCTCGTGGTTTCCTTCCTCTCCAGCAACTGACTTAGGAAGGACACTTGTATCTTTGATTCACCATCCAAAGTTTAATTAATAACCTCACCACGCTCAAAAGGTATATTCAATGTCTTCTTTTTTTGCTTGGACCCATCTACCAATAGGTGCTCTTCTCTGTGAAGCATTGGAAAACCTCCCTGGTCTTTGTGGTTGAATCTGTGTTTGAAATTCACCGCTCGACTGAGGGACCTTACAGATAATTGTATGTGTGGGGTACAGAGATGAGGTAGTCATTCAAATATAATGTAAAACACTATTATTGCACACAGTGATTCCATGCAACTTATTGTGCGACTTGTTAAGCAAAGGTTTCTCCTGAACTTCTTTAGGCTTCCCATAACAAAGGGTTTGAATACTTATTGACTGAAGACATTTCAGCTTTTCATTTTTGTTTATAAACATTTCTAAAAACAAAATTCCACTTTGACGTTATGGGGTAGTGTGTAGACTAGCGACACAAAATCTCAATTTAATACATTTTGAATTGTATATCGTTATATCCCGATATGTAACTCTATCAAATGTTTTCCCGATCACTAGTACGGATGTGTTCGCCCTACAATTTGACACCATGACGTTGAAGGACGGGGAGAAATACGACCAGGTCAGAAGACTCCAGAACACCACAGACCCAACCAAGAACCCTCACCTCTACACCAGGTGGTGCTTCTTCTGGTGGAATAACCTCAGCTGGACAAAGTTCAAAGACGTGCGTGCTTCAAACCTCTCTCTCATACCCTCAGATTTTCACGGAACTTTCGCTATGGCTGACTGTGTTTTGTTCATTGCAAAAGAGAATTCCCTTAAAAATGGTTACCTCTGTTTCATGTTGCACTATGTAAGCTTTGACTTACCAGGTTGTCTTGTTGTTAAGGATGTGTCCAAGATCCTTCTGGACAAGATGGATGCTGGAGAGCTGGATTGTCGTTTCCACATCTTAGCGGTGGAATACAAGGTGGACTTCATCAGTATGATCCAGACCAACGTCACCACCGGGTTTCAGCGGGCCATCCGACGGAGACCCCACTACCGTTCCCTTAAGTCCCTGGGAACACATTTGAGGTACGCATCCATGTTTTGTTTTAACCTTCGGCTGGTTGATTGGTTCAGTTGCTTTATGAGCTCTTTTGAACTGTGTTCAATTATCTTACATCTCATTCACATGCACTTGTTTATGTTATACACTACAAAAGTATGTGGACACCTGTTTGTGGATCCACAAATATGGAGGACAGACGATTTTTTGCGCTTCAGCATTCGGCGTTCCCGTTCTGTGAGCTTGTGTGGCCTACCACTTCGCGGCTGAGACGTTGTTGCTCCTAGACTT
Organism: Thymallus thymallus; assembly: GCA_023634145.1. NCBI lineage: Eukaryota > Metazoa > Chordata > Actinopteri > Salmoniformes > Salmonidae > Thymallus > Thymallus thymallus. The sequence continues at coordinate 15,177,315 of CM042420.1, forward strand.
TTCCACTTCACAATAACAGCAGTTACAGTTGACCGGGGCAGCTCCAGCAGAGCAGAAATGTGACGGACTGACTTGTTGGAAAGGTGGCATCTTATGCCAGTGCAACGTTGAAAGTCACTGAGCTCTTCCGTACAGGCCATTCTACTGCCAATGTTTGTCAATGGAGAAGCAATGGTTGCGTGCTCAATTTTATACACCTGTCAGCAACGGGTGTTGCTGAAATAGCCAAGAACACTAATTTGAAGGGGTGTCCACATACTTTTGGTCATGTAGTGTATCTCATAATTGGGTCCAGGAGAAATCCCCCACTCTTTTTCTAACCAGTAGTCCTCTCCTACACCACCAAAATGTTGATGTCATTTCAAGCCACCTATTGGAATTTAGACTCTAAAGGGGATGCACCTGTGTGGGAGGGGCTAGAAAGACATTTCTGATTTGGGGAAAAAACTAGCCATTTGGCTGAGGCTGTAAAAATGATGGAACTGCAGGTTAATGTCATAGGTCAGGTGGTAGAGAATTTCTCAGGGTCCTACTCATAATGCTGCAATCACACCATATTAGTTCTAGTTCATCAATAATAACATCAACTACATTCACTAAAACAATCATCTACAGAAGTCGGAAGTTTACTTACACTTAGGTTGAAGTGGTGAAAATAAAGTGGTGATCCTAACTGACCTAAAACAGGACATTTTTATTGGGATTAAATGTCAGGAATTGTGAAAAACTGAGTTTAAATGTATTTGGCTAACGTGTATGTAAACTTCCGACTTCAACTGTACTTGTCTTGTATAGGACAGGTATCCTGCTGGATGGTCTGGCTGGCACATCTACTGAGCCTTCCCCAGCCAACTTCAGTGTAGACCCCCTGGAGGAATTCAGCACCTGGTACCCACCAGTGTGGACCCCTAGCCCCACCCCAGACCAGGACTACAGCATGGTGGAGGTACCACCCAGCACCCAGGCCTTCCAGAAGGTCCACAGCCTGTTCCACAAGACCCTGTCAGAGACCCGGGTGGAGATAGTCAGCGTCCACCAGATCCAGAACGTCCTCCACTGGGACAAGTTCCAAAGGTGTGGGTGGGGACTCCCTCTGTCCCTCTTTGATATGTATTTTATCATTGTGAGAATAGCATTTAGTTTCCTCGTGTACTGTATATGACCGTCATGTGGGAACAGGGTAAAGGAAAGGAAAAAGGTAGATGACATGGTGCAATATTGCATCACACATTACATCACACATTACATCACACAACAGATAAATATAATTTTATTGATAAGGGTTATCCAAAGGAGATGGAGGCTTTTTATTATCCTGCGCCATTTGACCATGAATAAATGTCATACTGGTATAAAACCTACTGAATTGAATTTACGATGAAGACATACATTAGGTGGCGTTGTTTGTGTTGTAGGTACAAGGAGCACATGCAGAAGCGCGGCGACGCCAAGGAAGACGAGACTCTGGAGAGGCACCTGTTCCACGGGACCGTCAGGGACTCCACCGAGGACATCTGCCACAACAACTTCGACCCGCGCGTCTCCGGAGTCAACGGGTTCGCGTACGGCTACGGCTCCTACTTCGCCCGCGATGCCTCCTACTCCAACACATACGCTGCGGTGTCACCTGACGCCAGGGTACGCCACATGTTCCTGGCCAAGGTGCTGGTGGGAAAGGTGAGCGTGGGTAAGCACACATACCGCCGGCCGCCACCCGTCAGATCCCAGAAGGAGGATTACAACCTGTACGACACCTGTGTGGACCAGCTGGTCAACCCCACCATCTTTGTAGTTTTTGACCGGTGCCAGTGCTACCCCTACTACCTGATCAAATACAAAGACTTGCTAGAGGTGGTGGACATCAATGTGTAGGTTTGCCCTGGGGGGGGCGCTAGTGTTGCTGCCTGTGATCGTAACTGTTGTTGTTCACTGGATGTTCATTCCACACCAGACCATACTGCAGCACCTTGCATTAAGAAGAAATACAGCATTGAGAATAGATTAGTCGAAACTGTATCAAATTAAATGTTTGTGAATCCAGTCCAAAGGATAATGTTCAAAGCCTTCCGTAGACTTGGAATGTGTTTAGAATAGATATGTGTTTTATGACGCTTTGCGATGACGGTTTCTACAGTAAGATGGTTCCATTTTAAAAAGTCCCATTTTAAAATGGCATTCTAAATGTAACACTAATATTTTCAAAATGGTAATAGTCGAAGCAATTATACGACTTGGTAATGTAGAAAGAAGAAATTATAAGTTCTAGATATTGCTTTCAAAAAGGTTCTTAATCAACTGTAAAGTTATGTTATTGAAAATGTGTTTTCTGAATAAATCAGTGGCGGTCGTTTGATTGGGGAGGACAATTGTTTTTTTTATGAGCATGGCCTTATATCTATTACAGCATATTGGATGACTCGTCTTCATATTCCATTCACCCAGCTCAATATAACATCGATAGGTTTAGGCTACTACATGATACTCTAATTTGCCCTATACCCATCATGAGGTTGCTACAACCTAGCTTTCAAATTAAAGTTTATAACGTAGGTGCAAATAAATGGGTTTTATTGAATACAATCATGCTTCATTACTCTAAAAAAACATACAAGGGTAGTCTTGTTCACTTAACAATAACTTCATTTATTCTATTTACAGTCATATTTCTGAAATTAAATCTAAAAAAATAAAATGTCAGAAAGGTAAGTTATGAATGGAACGTAATTCCCCAAAAGTATCTTGTAGTAAAATGTTATTTCTCTCTTTTATATATTTTGTACAAACAAACCCTTTCCCTCTTTCAAACAGTATATCTTGTGAATTAACTTTGTTTCCCGACACTGACACACAATCAGTGTTTCTCTTTTTCAGACAGGAATCGAACGCATCCTGCAGGTTTCCCAGGAATGTTCCTAATCCTCCAAGAACAATAAATCACAGTCCATCCAGCTGAAACTTTAATCAAGGGTGACTTTTTCATGGTGCAAAATAGTTCAAAACTGTGCAAAAACTACTGTCAAAGTAATTATCTGGCATTGTGATGAGCATTGTAAAAAAGGCCACTATTTCTGAATTTTTCAGTCTACTAAACTACTTAAATAACTTGGTCACTTTTTAATTTATTTTTGCACAGATTTTAACTATTTTGCACCTTGAAAATATCACCCCTAAAAGTTGGGTGAAAAAAAAGATGCAATTTTCCCTTACGTTGAAGTCTTTTTGCAAATCCAATCAGTGTTCCACATTGACTCAAAGTCATCACATCAAATTTTGGGGTTGAAACAACGTTGATTCAACCAGTTTTTGCCCAGTGGGTTCTCAATGACTTCATGGTACAGTACAAGTGTAGTCTGCTGAACAGAGTAGCACTTCCAGTTAAAGTACATATAATATATATATAAATCTAGTGTTATTATTCAATCTGCTCTCATTTTAAACAGGTAGACAAATTTGGCATATAATGTAGACCGAGTACAGGGCAACCATTGTCTCTTGGAATCCAAACTAAATATTTCTCCATTGTTTGGATTGCTTAGTTCTTTTGTATTCCAAACTCTTTTGTATTCCAAACATTGAAATGGATTACTCAGTTCTTTTGTATTCCAAAAATTGAAATTACATTTAGGCTGACATTTCACGATATTTGAAAATGAGCAATATGTCCAAACATGAAGGAAAAACTTATATAACACTATAAAAAAAAACTTGCATCGCGCATCGGAGGCCTGTGTGACACGGCCAAGGAAATTGAGCACGTAGGACTGGGTGTCGTCGTTTCACACGGGGGCCTTGTTGTACAGCTCTCAGTTTCTCCAGTGAGTGGTTCTGCCTTGCATCGTGCTTGCTGAGCAACTCTATTGACTTTCCCGTGAGGTTTTAACTTGCCGTCACAAAATTACACGTACAAAGGAATTGCAGTAAGAAATGTTCTGTTCCAAACTCCACAGAATGCTACTGAAATACGTTAGTAAAAGTTTGTTTTTAAAACAAGAAATTAGAAAACGGATGAGGACACATTGGATGGATATACATTGGATGGATATGCATTGGATGGATATGCAGATTACGAGAAATTAATCTTCACAAAGACATTTTTTTGAAAGGGTTGGAACACTTTAAATAGTTTTAACGTTACAATTATTGAACATCTTGAAGCTGCAAAATGGCTGGAAACAAAAGCCACGTGACTATTTGAAGACAGTGAGTTGAATTTTAGGATATAGACCATAAGGTTTCCAGAGTTGGTCAAACGATTTACACAACAGTGATTGTGGAAGGCAAAATTATGTCAAATGGAGTAAAATTACACAAATCTGAAGACAGCATCCCCTGTGACCAGGTCTAGTCAGTGTTAGAAGTCCTGTCCCTAACAGGGAGTGCCCATGACATTCTGGTCTATGATGTCCCTTTTCCCTTTCAATCAATTTCAACACATAAAATCACCAATATACAACAGCCAAAGCAAAAGAGCGCAATACAAACTCTTTGAAACAGAACTACAGATAAATACAAATAAAAACAAAGACGCCTTGATGATTGGTGACAAATTTCCCTTTGCGGACGGTCATTTCATTTTGCTGCCAATAAGGAAAAAAACGATATTCTCCGCCCAAATCCATTTTCTTTTGTCCTCTCTCTCTCGCACACCCACTCTCTTTATCCATTCTCCAAGTCAGCATAATTATGGGGCCGTGATTGGACGTACCACGTAGGGGTGAGAGGTCATAGTTCATGATTATTTCCATAGTGGCAGAGCTGCTGGTGAGCTGACTGCTGACTGTACAAGGAAGGCGCTGAGTCTTGTGAGGGGGAGGTGGAGGGGCGGGTGTAGTTTTGTTGACATTGTCCTGTAGGGGGAGGGAGTGGGTTGAAAAAGCCATGAAGGGAATGGCGAGTTAGGAGTCGTAATGGGGCTGGTCACTCGCAGGCCAGTTTGCTGTCGAAACTGGACAGGCCAATGGCGAAGGCTTGCAGGGCACACATGGGGTAGTTGTAGTCTAAGGTGAATACGTCCTCGGCCACTCTGCCAAACTGCATCACGATGTAGTCCGCTGAGGGAAGAGAAGAGATGATTCAATAATGTGAAATCATCATTCCATTCTACCCAAGGAGTGAGAGATGGAGGGAGTGAAAGAGTGAGAAATAGAGAGAGTGTGAAAATGAGCGAGAGAGACAAAGACAAAGAGAAGTTAGAAAGGGTTGAGAAAAGCGCTGATGGATCGACTCACGGTCGTTGTCGTGGACGATCTGAAAGTTCTTGACGGAGGCCTGTGTGACACGGCCGTGGAAATTGAGCACGTAGGACTGGGTGTCGTCGTTCCACACGGGGGCCTTGTTGTGCAGCTCGATCAGGTTCTCCAGTGAGTGGTTCTGCCACTTACTTAGAAGGCTGTCCTGCTCCTGGAAACACACACAGACAACAGGGTCGTATTCATTAGGCAACAAACGGAAGAAATAGGACTGAAACAGGGAGGGACAACCTTGACTTGTCCAATAAGAACGCTCAATTTTGTTTTCCGTTACAAATTTTTTTTTTTTTAGTTTTCCGTAGTGTGCCCTAATGAATACGACCCAGACATCCAAACCATCTTATCTGACGTCACTGACCAGTGACCACACATCTTACAGCCCTTAGTGGGTTAACACCAGTTTCCATTACATTGTTGACTTCAATACTCACTCCATTATTCAGATTGTGCTAAATTATGTTATTTCAAGACGTAACAATGCCAGTCTTAAACCAATCATGCCCTCTGTGCATAACAAGTACAGTGACTACAAATGGTAGAAGTGCATGGAGTTGTACAGTCCCATGGGGCTGACACTTACACTGTTTGGACGGACGGGGACCCTCTCAAAGTTCATGTTCATGCCTGGGATGATGACGGTCATCTTGCGGGGACCTTTGAACCCCAGAACGTTGGTCTCCTGCAGAGAGAACACAGGAGATCAGAATGTCATAGAACCTGACAGGGTTCAACTCTATTATTGTGTGTTTGTGTTTGTGTGTGTGTGTGTGTGTGTGTGTACACTCACATAGCAGATGGCTGCTAGTTCCTGTCGTGTGTTGCTCTCCTCCAGCAGAGCTCCAGGGTTCTTACAGGGGTTGGTGCCTTGGTCATACACCGTGAACTTGGTCCCCATCAGGTTGGACCTGCAGGATGACCAGACCAATCACATTAGAGTCTACAATGTCCCTCCAGCCCTCACAATCCGACTTCACACCCTCTCACTTCACAGGACATGAGGTCATCCATCCAATAGGGTTATCAGATGCAGCCGAGGGCTAAAAACAATATGGAAACTGTTTACCAGCAAGAATTATATTTAGCAGCGCTGTGACAGAGTGAGACGAGTGAGTGAGATACGGTCCTACCTCAGTTTCCCCATGAAGCTCTCTCCCTCGCGTGACAGGTCTGTGGCGTCCACAGAGATCAGGTAGTTGGACGTCTTGCTCTTTTTCCTCTTCCTCCCAGCCAGCAGAAACAGCTGGGTGGAACAGAGAGAGTAAACTCAGGCTGAGAGGGAAACTCACAAACCATCATTTTAATCACCTCAATCAAAAAAAGGTGTGCTTTTTTTGTCATACTATTTCAAATGTAGCTTTTGAGGAAAAGTAAATTAAACAGGCCCGTGGAATAAGATGGTAAAACAAATGTGAGGTCATACGTACCTTCCTGCCGTCTTCTCTCTCCATGTGCATAAAGTAGGTGGGGTACAGGCCGCGGTCCATTCCCTTCTTGTCCCGGGATATGCGGCACTTGACCGTGACGCCGCGGGGGGCGGAACGCACCACAAACTCCTCCAGGTTGTCCACTTCGATCAGGGAGCTCTCCGCCGTGGGAGACCCCGGTGTCACATACTCCTGAGTGGTGGGAAAAGACGCACACTGCTACAACACAAAACATACCGGCCAATCACTGTTATGAAGGAGATTCGGTCCAGGAGCAGGGGGGACAACGTTCATCTGCCATCTTGTTGTTTCAGTGTCTTCATGCCATTCTATGGGTCTTCAAATGACAAGTTGATTTGCCATGTGTAATGAATACTGTCTTACTCACAAGCCAAAGCCACATAGCTATGTATGTGCTTCTAATGATGTGACAGGACAGAGACAACTATATGGTTGGACTCACTGTGTTGGACTTGGTGCTAGAGGCAGACGCAGGCCGGGTTGACTCTGTGTTGGGGGACAGCGAGCGGGTCCGGTCTTCGTCGCCGTCTTCCTCATCCTCACTGGCCTCTTCGTAGTTCATACTGCCTGACAGACCTGGTCAAGGGAGAAAGAATGCGTTATGGGAGATGTGGCCTAGAGCTTACACTCCATTGGTTGTGATCAGAGGGCCCAGGGTTCTATGCAGACAGGAGAGAACATCTCAGATGCCCAGCTAAACTGAAAACACCTCCATATCTCCTCAGTAATCCCATGGGTTCTTATTGCCGTGACTCAAGGAGGAGAGACTTGTTCTCCTGGGAGCCAAAGTGATTAGCCTGCATGTAGTGGATATGGGCAACGTATTTCTTCAAATGTATGCAGATTTAGTTTTATGAACTGATGCAATATTTCTGCAGTCGGAAAAGGCCACATCTTACAGTATGCAGCTAAAACCGCTCTCTAAAATACTTAGTAGTCCCAAAAAATGTTGAGGAGACAACCTAACCTCAAAACAGCTGGCGGAGGAAAGGAAGGAAAGCAGAAGCTAAATAGTGCTGAGTAACTGTTGAGACCCACTGAGGAATATCTTTTCTGTATAGAACAGACAAGACTACCCAGTAATCAGGTTACGATAGAAGAGACCTGTTATGAACCGTTAGCCATCCCAGCAGCATTCATTATTCCCAGACACCACTTTATCCATCACTGAGAGTTGGTCTCCTGAAACCAGATTAAGTCTTAAAAGCCCGTTTAGCATGCTTTTCAGTCCAGGAGTAATCAGTGTCCGCAAAACCGGCCTTGATAGCCCATAGTTAGTTAGGAACGAGGGAAATGAGAGAGATTAAGCAGAAATTGTACTGAGAGCTGCCAGCCAGACAGTCTCAGCACGGTGTGGTCAGACAGGCCTCTGTGGGAGCTGCTCTGGACAGGTGTCAGTAATGCTGCTAATTGGATTTACCAGCCGTGACTCTGGCTGGCGCTGTGAAATATCTTTATGAGAAAGCATCTTTTAGGTGTGAAAGTAGAATTCGTAGTGAGCAGGGGAAAAATGTCCGCTCTCAAAGAGCTCCATCATTGATGATACATTAAATATTAACTGTTATGATGCCAGTTGTTCTTCTAATATGCATTAAAGTCACTTACTCTGTGTGTCTTGAAGCCAGAGTATGATATCTAGCACTTTACACCCAATGACTAGGTTATTATCAGTAACTATGTCATTCCCTGAGTTTCACCTGTGCTCCATAGAGTTAGTGCTGCAGAGAGAGAGGAAAGGAGGGAGGGAGAGAGACGGAAACCCAGCAACCTTCACTCCAGCCCTGTCGCCATGGAAACGGCAGGCTGCTCTCTACTACCTGACTGGAGTAGTTTCTCCCTGGCAGACAGTGGGCGCTCTGGCCCCTCCTCCGGTCCCTCCTCTGGCCCCTCCTCCACTGCACCTACCAGCTGGACCACCCTGTCGTCGGCAGGGTCACTCAGAGAGGGGGAGGGGCTGAGAGAGATGTCCCAAGCCTCTGCAGACAGACGCATATGTATTGGCCAACGTGGCTAGAAACAATATGTACACAGTGGTGATCACTTCATCTAACCCTGGAGATGTGTCTAAATGTCAGGGTACTGCCAAACATGAAATACAGATGGTAAATGTCAGCTAGACTAATAGTGAGTCCAAGGCATCAATTAAAACAACACACAAAGTTCTGAAGACTCACTGCTTTTACTAAGGCTCTAGGGCTCTCGCCCTATGGGACTCCCGTCTCAGTGCAAGAGGCGTCACTACAGTCCCTGGTTTGAATCCAGACTGTATCACAACCGGCTGTGATTGGGAGTCCCATAAGGCAGCGCACAATTGGCCCAGTGTCGTCCAGGTTTGGCCGGGGTAGGCAGTCATTGTAAATAAGAATTTGTCTTAAGTGACTTGCCTAGTTAAATAAAGGTTAAATAAAATAAAACATAATAATCAGCCAAATGGAAATGTCAAAGATGGCTGATAATACAACTTTTATAAAAGGGCCCAAAGCTCATGTTGTAAAACCAAAACTTGCAACGTGATAATTTCAAACAAGCACATAAAGAACTTTACCCTGGAAACTCGCTATCCAGTTTTGATTGAATAGCGTCCCCAAATCGAAATGGAGGCAGAAGGCTATTTTTAATCCTTTTCCGTTTCCATTTCAACTCATTTCCACTGGGAAATGAAAATGCATGGGCAGCCAGGCAGATAGATACTATCTATCGCACCTGAGGACAGGCTGCATCTCAGTAACACTAAGCAGACCAGACATTCATTCACGATGAAGGTTTGCATTATTGAGAGGGGAGTGTCACCTGCCCTCTTGTTGCTGTCCAGGAGAAGATCATTAAAAAAACTGAGGCTAATGCAGTAATATACTGCCCTTAGTCTGTGTCTCAGGTTTAACTGTCCCGGATATAGACCTGGCTATCGTTATTTAGCACAGTAACAGAATGATATTGAATTAGTCTCAGGAAATGAAAGAGACTTCAACACTCTTTGTGAACCAGCCAGAAGGAGGTGAGGTGAGGTGGCATTAAATAGGTTCTGTGGTAGGTGGATACGGCCCTTGCCTCTTACACATGATTCAAATGATCCATTTCTCACTGTGTCACCATCAACCTCCGCCGGCTCTCTAGCTTGCACACTGCAGCACCACAGCCATGGGCGGAGGTAATATCCAGAGCAGGGGAAAAGGTTTTAGCACTGCGCAATGGCTTTTAATGGGAGCAACCGAAAGGACGGCAGCAACAGGTGCAACCATAAAACCACGACCTTCAAAGTTCTTGACACTGTCCCTTAACAACAACGTTGACCAGATATGCTCCCACGCTCCAATTTCTCACCGGTCTTGCTTCGCTTTCTTTATCTTCTTACCCCCTGCCTCTCACTCGATCCTGCATTCATCAATTCAATTCAATTCAATTTAAGGGCTTTATTGGCATGGGAAACATATGTTAACATTGACAAAGCAAGTGAAGTAGATAATAAACAATCTCTCTCTCTCAGTTCAGCCTGTCCTCTCACTAGACTACAAAGTGCCTCTACCAGCCCATAGGTGTGAAAGTGACACTTATAATTGAGTGCCCTGTCTGTGTAGCCGTGAGGCCCGCCAGAGCAGCAGACGGGATGTGATCTCTGAAGCTGCTTGGTATTCATGTGCTGAGGTGACCCAAAGGATTTTTCAGGGTAGATGATGGTGGGGATATAACTGACTGACTCGCATGTGTACACACACACTCCTAGGTCTTCTGTCTATAGCACTACTGCGTATGAGACATTGTCTGTGCTGTGTAGGCCATAGGGCTAGGACTATTTCCTGGTCACATGGTCTGGCCATAACTAGACCCCGGAGTATTTCCTGGTCACATGGTCTGACCATAACTAGGCCCCAGAGCATTTCCTGGTCAGGTAAAGTGTTCAGGAAACCCCCTAGCCTTACCTATTGACAAAACTCTTTAACACTCCTAACTTCTGTCCTAACTGGCTGTCCTGACCCCCTTCTCAAGCCCCCCACGGCTCACCTCGTTTCTGCAGTAGCTCGTGGATGTCTGTCTTCGGCTCCAGCAGAGTCTCAGTGTCCCCGTCCCAGTCTGGCTCCTCAGCGGGGGGAGACTGGAGCAGCGGCTGGGACAGAATCTGGATCTTGGTACCCAGGTCTGGGGCCTCAGAGCCCATGAAGGCTGCAGGGCCGTCGATACCTGCAGGATGGGCGCATTCATGTCTTAATGACTTTGTCCTGCTTGTCTGTGTGTTTGAGCACCCAGCTGTCAACTTCTCCAAGAGCTGTTCTGTATTCCTGTGCTTCGATCTGTGCTTCCCTGAAGTGATTTGTACCTATTTCTTATAGCTTAGCCGTCTGCTTGCATCTGCGTTTCTCTGCAGTACCTCTCCTCTATGTTCATGTGAGAGCTCCTCTGTGTAGTTAGCCTTGTGCTATGGAGTGATATTCTGCACTGAGCAGGTGGCTTCAGCTTGCCCTTTTCTTGCCTGAGAGTCTGAATGCTGCTACCCCTCTCTGAATGTGACTCTCTCCTCCCCATCTGAAGTCCTCTCTTGGCATCAGAGAGAACAGCTTCCTGGGCGTCTCCTCCACTACCTTGAGCAGTCACTTCTCCACACATCCAAAGACTGAGGAGGCGTTATTAGACACACACACATATTAGTTTGTAGGAAAATTGTATAACATTGTATCCCAGTATGTGAGAGACTAACATGTTGCATGCCAATGTACAGGCGATTGGTGTCAGAAGTGGGATGCACCAATGTTTAGAATCCTATTTTATATGAACACTTTTTCTCTAGTCTTGTATTTCCTGACTGGTCTACTCTACCTCGATCTGGAAGGCCACTCTGCTACTCCAGAGTGAGCTCCATGACTGGCCCTCTCTTTTCTTTCCTGGGCAACATGGGGCCTGGCCCTACCTTCTCCCACCACTCCCTCTCACTGTCCTCACCTGACATACTGCCCTCACTTTGGACTGGAAAGAAAATGAATCATTAAAATATTCTTCTTCATAGCCAACACCAACAACTGTCTATCTCTGACTAGTGACTGGGGTTCAATCACTCAGCACTAGTTGCTTCCTCAGACCCATTACCTTTTCCTGTTCATGTGATCTGACCCCGGAAAACCTCAGGGACCTCCTGAGCAGGAAAAACTCTTGCCCTTAATGATGCTAGCTGGTACAGTAGCCAAGGCTCACCGTCCATGATGACATCGCTGGTGATGCTGAGGCGTGACTCCACCAGGGGGGCCTGCTCCTCACTGCACCTCGGCCTGGAGCGCCTGGGCCGGGACTCTGTGTTGGGCTGCACCATCAGAGGCTCCTGCCGCTTCCGCCGCTGCTTCTGCTCCTCCCGTACCCTCTGTGTACGGGAGGGGAACAACGACCGTGAGAGTCAGTGAGGGGAGTATGGAGTTATACCATGCAAATATTGTTCGTTCGTCCGTCCCTCCCTGCCCCAGACTGACAGCTGGTGATGAGGCTCTAGTGATCCTCTCTCTCTCTGGCCCCTACCTGTATCTGTCCAGGTATACCTGGCCTCTCTCCCCCACAGTCCACGAGTTCATCTGACTCTGGGGAAGAGGAACAAGGGTGGTATCTCTTTAAATACTCCCTTATACTCATCATCAAGCCAGACACTAATCTACATTCAACCTTATACAGACACCCTTAGACCTTTTCCAGATCACTCAAAATGCTGAGAACCAGACAATCAGTAACGACTCTGTCCTTATCAGACACTTGGGACACTTTGATCGAAAGTCACCGGTGGTGGTGCTGTTGTTTTGAAAAAACGGTGCTCGCTCTCAGAGATATCTTGGGCAATAAGACAAAACAAATGAGGGAAAAACTCATTATTGTGGCTTTCCAGCTTCGTTTGAGAGGTGTCAAACAAGAGGCATGTTCCTATGGTAACCGTTTCAGAGTGTCCTTGATAGACTCCACATTCTTTGCTGTTGTCTTTTCACCACTCCCTCTGTTGTTGGGGGAGAGGACAGAGCATGATGGCCATTCAGTGTGAATCTCAAAATGGAACCCCAGATGACTTTATAAATAACACACACAAGCGTCATGACCCGACCTGGCAAATCATTTATCCACAGTAAAACGTCATGTTTCTTTCCTTCGGTATCTTTTGGCAGGCAGAATATGCAACTCGCATAGAAACAGGACAGGTGCAGTAAGGTTGTCTAGGCTATATTTATCTCATAATAAAAGGTCACAGAATAATGGATCTTTGTATCCTAGCAATACCACCAGAGGAAATGGGACATAGGAGAGTTAGTGACTCAGTGAAGGACCTTCAGCAACAAATCCATTTAAATCCATTTGGAAAAACCTTTTACATGGGTCCTGGAAAATTAAACCAAGACCGTTGTAAAAGATGCTATGAGACAAAGTGCTTCACATACAGTGCAAACAACTCAAATTATAACTACTTAGTAAACCTAGAGTTGGAAATGCTGCTTCCTGTGGAACCCTACGATAAATATGTGCGGTGCTGGCTAAGGCTCTGTTCAGTAGGGGGACAGAGAGACTGGGGACAGGGGACAGTGACAAGGCAGTGGGCTCATTAGAGCTGACATTGTCACAGCCATTACAAACGTGCTGGGAAACTAGGAACAACAGCGACAAGGGTTGGCCCTCTTTAGATTTCTGGATAGACAATACACAGCACAATGTCTCTATGAATATAAAAAAGCTTCACACTAGAGAAATGGTCAACTTCCATGAATTATGGTGACATTCGTCAGCTGGCCCTCCAGTCCTGGTCTCTGGTCAAAGCAGGCGATGGGTTACATAACCGCATCAATTAGTGGGGAGCATCAAAACAATAAGTGGTATTTAGTGATGAACTGGGCTGGAAAGAGATGAGAGGTCCTTGTCTCTCTGAAGGCTCATTGGGCTGATTGACCACCACTACAGAAAGGTTTTATTACTCAGGGCCAATGCAACACACACATTCAGGGCCAACACAACACAGGCGCACACACGCACACAAAGGCACTGACACACACACACACGCACGCTCGTGCACACACACACACACACTACCATGGCCTGCTTCTATTTGACCACTGAATCTCAAGGTAGACCTGAAAAATATGATTAATAAAAAAAAATGTCTTTGATTAAAATGCAAATAAGACCAGATGAAAGGCCTCTGGGGGCTTAATGGTTTCAGCTTGGAGTCTGATGGTTTACATTTCAAACGGGCTTTGTTTTAAAGGGATACTTCGGGATTTTGGCAATGAAGCCCTTTATTTACTTCCCCAGAGTCAGATGAACTAATAGCATTTTTATGTCTCTGCGTTCAGTATGAAGGAAGTTAGAGGTAGATTCGCAAGGCAGTGCTAACTAGCGTTAGCCCAATAACTGGGCTTCTATGGTATCTAGGTCGCATGCTAGAAATTACCATAGACTTCCAGTCATAGCGTTAACACTAGTTATCAATCGCTAGTTAGCAACTTACTTCAAACTGCACGCAGAGACATAAAAACGGTATCCACAAGTTCATCTGACTCTGGGGAAGTAGATCAAATCCCGAAGTATCCCTTTAAGAGGGGAACAGGGCTCCCCTCTTCATTTTCCTCTAAGGCTAAAAATAGCAGACAAATGAATAAAACATCTGAATGGATTATCATAATGAAACAGACAATTTGGACACAGGATCCAGATTCATTGTAAACAAGAAACAAAAGCGCCACAATGCTTCACGATGAGATCCTATTTAAAGATTTTATCAAGAGCCACACATCTGACCCAGTATCTGATGAAACGTTGAAACCCTTTTGTCTCATTATTGTCTTCGTCTTCTCTCTTTGCTCTGGGCAGCAGTAGTCTTCATGTGGAAACTGTCTGGAAAATTCTTGCTAGTCCTATTCGTGTAATCTGTTTTTCTCTCACTGGTGTGGTATTGCTACGTAACTAAGATGCTACTGCTGCTGGATTCTTAGCAATGGCCACTCCTGCATTTGACTCATATTAACGTTTTTACAGAACAGTTACCTCACAAGAACTGACAGTAGTAGAGGAGACGTTGAACTGTCTCTCACTGACAGAACTCATCAGTGGCAATGACACTTCACTGAGCTGGCTGTAAACAACTGAATTAACCCTGTCCAAACTGAACAGAACTCAAACCTGGTCCCTAGCTTGCTTGCTTAGACTACACTCTTAGAAAAAAAGGTGCAACATAGAACGTAAAACAGTTATTTGGCTGTCCCCATAAGAGAACCCTTTAAAGAACCCCTTTTGGTTCCAGGTATAGAAGGAACCCTTTCTACAGAGGGTTCTACCTGGAACCAAAACGGGTTATCCTATGGGGACAGCCAAGAACCCTTTTGGAACCCTTTTTTCTAAAACTGCCCTATAATTAAAACAATCCATTGTATTATTGTGCTTTTAAAAACAAAAGACTGGCACTTGAAAGACTTCAGAGGATAGGATATGAGAAAAGGATATGACTCAATACACTGCACCGTCCTGAGGCTGTGTGAGCAAGACATTGTACAGGCCTAAATCAAGACACAGAAGGCTAATGAAAATAGCAGACAAGGAGATATCCCACATCCACGGAAGTGTGTCCCACCAGAGACAGGCGATAACAATGATATCACCAGGACGAGCTGAAATCAAATGCTTGCACGCCGTACACAGTACACACACGCAAGCACGTACATATGCACACAAACACGCACAGAAATATACACAGCAAAATACACACACGCAAGCATTTACCTGTTCACACACAACTTCCCATGTTACTCTCAGATCAAAATAGTCAATAAAGGACATGAACAGAACAGAGAATAGGAGGTGCCGACCCACCCTGTCCATTGTGAGTCCGGAGTGAGACAGAGAGTGAAAGTGAAGTGCAGAAATTTCTCTGTGGAGCTCAGGGTTCCATGTCTAAACTCTCCACCACCGAGCAGCACTCGTGCCGGGCATGCCTCTGTCTCCCTGCCCTCCTTCTACCCCTGGATCCTGGATCAGGCTTTCAGATCAGACAACTAACACGAGGATAACCACGCAACACCAGCTTCCCTCTCACTCTGAGTTCGTGTCTCCTCCTCAGCCTGTGAGAGTGTGTGTGTGTGTCTGTGTGTGTCTGTGTGTGTGTGTGTGTGTGTGTGTGTGTGTGTGTGTGTGTGTGTGTGTGTGTGTGTGTGTGTGTGTGTGTGTGTGTGTGTGAGAACTAGAGTGTATGTGTGAGTGTCTGGGTGGTCACTGTCGCTAACTGAATCAGCGGTCTTGAGCACCCCGGGGCAGAGAGGGGAAGAGAGAGAGAATGACAGAGATTGAGAGATAGGGGAGGGGGATAGAGGTGCTGTGTGTGTCAGACAGCAATAGAGGTAGGAGCAATGTGTGTGTGTGTGTGTGTGTGTGTGTGTGTGTGTGTGTGTGTGTGTGTGGAGAGGGGGGGGTTTCCTTGTGTGGACCTAAAATCTGTGTGTGTCAGACAGCGATAGAGGTAGGAGGAATGTGTGTGTGTTGAGGGGGTTACTTGTGTAGACCTAAAATCTACGGGTTAAGGTTAGGTTTAGGGTTAGGCTCCCAAGTGGAGCAGTGGTCTAAGACACTGCATCCCAGCGTCGTCCGAGTTTTGCCGGTGTAGGCCGTCATTGTAAATAAGAATTTGTTCTTAACTGACTTGCCTAGTTAAAAAAAGGTTAAATAAAACATGTAAAGGGTTACAAACTTTAGAAGCCTTTTTAAAACACAAATACACTACAAGTGTGCATTTCCTGCTGTGCAGCAACCAAATCAAATTAAGATCCTACATCTGTAGGCATACAGCGCACTACACAGACTCCATCTACTGAAACCTTTCTATGGGTGCGTCCCGAATGGCACCCTATTTCTTACATAGTGCGCTACTTCGTTAGGCTCTGGTCAAAAGCAGTGCACTATGTAGGCCATTTTGGGACACAGCCAATGATCTCATCCATCTATTACTCCATTGTGTGACTGTTGCTCAAGTCTGGTTTCTTGAACCAAATCAGTCCGTTTCACTTTAAAAGAGCGTGGGTGGTGATGAGGACACTGCAGGCAGTAGGGGATGTAAGGGACAATTATCAGACACACAGACCAAGAAGAGCTGCTATCTGAGAAAGGAGCAGATTGGTGTTTTATCTCTACAATGAGTCCTAAAACAATTCACTTCTGGAAAAATTATTTTCTTTCTGCTAATTGTACTTCCTTCAAAAATAAAAGAGTTCAAACACACCCTGTTTTCCCTCTGTTTCACGACATTCAGCCTTATTGTGCTGACGATCAGTAATACAAATGCTTTTCCAAAGCCAACAAAATTAATAGCCGGAGTTACACAGGAGGCAGAAAACAAGGTCATTTATACCGTCGCAGCCAGTGAAATGTTCAAGCTTGACACGCTCACAGCTATAAACATGGCTGAGACCTAAAAAAACAATTCTGACAAAACATGAAAAGACACCAAAAACAACCAAAACATCAAATGCAAAATGCCTCTAGATACAGTATATCTAATATGGACTAGTCTGGTCAGAAATACAATTTGTATTTTATATTTTGATTTAACTAGGCAAGTCAGTTAAAAACAATTTCTTATTTACAATGACGGCCTACCTACAGGGTCAGCCATAGTAGTACGGCGCCCCTGGAGCAAATTAAGGTTAAGTGCCTTGCTCAAGGACACATCGACAGGTTTTTTCACCTTGACGGCTCGGGTATTAGAACCAGCGACCTTTCGGTTACTGGCACAACACTCTAACCGCTAGTCTACCTGCCACCCCTAAATACTAATGACATATACCCTGAACAAGTCTCTGGGAGCCATAGCGTCTATAGAGTGGCTATGATGTTGAACAGGTGCTGTACAGTGGGGAGAACAAGTATTTGATACACTGCCAATTTTGCAGGTTTACCCACTTACAAAGCATGTAGAAGTCTGTAATTTTTATCATAGGTACTCTTCAACTGTGAGTGACGGAATCTAAAACAAAAATACAGAAAATCACATTGTATGATTTTTAAGTAATTAATTTGCATTTTATTGCATGACATAAGTATTTGATACATCAGAAAAGCAGAACTTAATATTTGGCACAGAAACCTTTGTTTGCAATTACAGAGATCATACGTTTCCTGTAGTTCTTGACCAGGTTTGCACACACTGCAGCAGGGATTTTGTCCCACTCCTCCATACAGATCCTTCAGGTTTCGGGGCTGTCGCTGGGCAATACGGACTTTCAGCTCCCTCCAAAGATTTTCTATTGGGTTCAGGTCTGGAGACTGGCTAGGCCACTCCAGGACCTTGAGATGCTTCTTACGGAGCCACTCCTTAGTTGCCCTGGCTGTGTGTTTCGGGTCGTTGTCATGCTGGAAGACCCAGCCACGACCCATCTTCAATGCTCTTACTGAGGGAAGGAGGTTGTTGGCCAAGATCTCGCGATACATGGCCCCATCCATCCTCCCCTCAATACGGTGCAGGCGTCCTGTCCCCTTTGCAGAAAAGCATCTCCACCTCCATGCTTCACGGTTGGGATGGTGTTCTTGGGGTTGTACTCATCCTTCTTCTTCCTCCAAACACGGCGAGTGGAGTTTAGACCAAAAAGCTCTATTTTTGTCTCATCAGACCACATGACCTTCTCCCATTCCTCCTCTGGATCATCCAGATGGTCATTGGCAAACTTCAGACGGGCCTGGACATGTGCTGGCTTGAGCAGGGGGACCTTGTGTGCGCTGCAGGATTTTAATCCATTACGGCGTAGTGTGTTACTTATGGTTTTCTTTGAGACTGTGGTCCCAGCTCTCTTCAGGTCATTGACCAGGTCCTGCCGTGTAGTTCTGGGCTGATCCCTCACCTTCCTCATGATCATTGATGCCCCACAAGGTGAGATCTTGCATGGTGCCCCAGACCGAGGGAGATTGACCGTCATCTTGAACTTCTTCCATTTTCTAATAATTGCGCCAACAGTTGTTGCCTTCTCACCAAGCTGCTTGCCTATTGTCCTGTAGCCCATCCCAGCCTTGTGCAGGTCTACAATTTTATCCCTGATGTCCTTACACAGCTCTCTGGTCTTGGCCATTGTGGAGAGGTTGGAGTCTGTTTGATTGAGTGTGTGGACAGGTGTCTTTTATACAGGTAACGAGTTCAAACAGGTGCAGTTAATACAGGTAATGAGTGGAGAACAGGAGGGCTTCTTAAAGAAAAACTAACAGGTCTGTGAGAGCCGGAATTCTTACTGGTTGGTAGGTGATCAAATACTTATGTCATGCAATAAAAAGCAAATTAATTATTTAAAAATCATACAATGTGATTTTCTGGATTATTGTTTTAGATTCCGTCTCTCACAGTTGAAGTGTACCTATGATAAAAATTACAGACCTCTACATGCTTTGTAAGTAGGAAAACCTGCAATAATCGGCAGTGTATCAAATACTTGTTCTCCCCACTGTATATGTACACCAACCCTCAGCGGGGACCCTGTTGTCAGACTGTAATACATTTCCCCCCTGGAGGAGAGCTGTCCATGTTGCTGACGTCGTCCATTGACTTTCTCAACACCCTCTCTGCTCTCCTTCAGAACACTGTCTGTTTGGTTCAGGCTAGTTTCTCTGACAAATTGTTATTTTCTAGAATTACAGACCTCTACATGCTTTGTAAGTAGGAAAACCTGCAAAATCGGCAGTGTATCAAATACTTGTTCTCCCCACTGCATGTGACGTAACTAGTCATTACCTGCTTTTCCAGCTTCTGCTGCCTGAGGCTGGTGCTGTCATCATCAAGGGCACTGGGAAGAGACGAAAGACAAAATCGTTACTATACACTCATATGTGACTGAGATATAATACAAGTTGTTCTGTGTTTAATATCAAGCTGTTATCTGGGCCTCATCTGTTGTTTTTCCAAAAATAAACTATTTGCTACATTGGTCAATAATGAATATACCTCCGATTGAGGTTGGGTTGTATACAGATTTTCATACCGTTTCTGTACCATACCGGGGTATACAGTATTACCGGAGGTGCACTGGAATTGAACGTTACCGAGGTGTTCGCATGAAAACGCAGTTGCACTGCTGCGCATAACTAACACTGCCATACAGGATTACTGTCTTACCAAAGCTATAACTGTTTGAGCTTAGCCTGAGTGCCTGATCTGCATACAAAACAATTATAAATAAAATGTGTTGTTAATAGATATCATTTCTGGCCAGGAGTTGTTCATGACCATGTAGGCTAACCTGACAGAAAAGCTTAGGGCTCTAGTTATAAATCTCCTCACTTTCCTAGTGAGGTGAATATGATATCAGGACTGGATAATGCAATATGATACTGTATCAGGACTGGATAATGCAATATGATACTGTATCAGGACTGGATAATGCAATATGATACTGTATCAGGACTGGATAATGCAATATGATACTGTATCAGGACTGTATAATGCAATATGATACTGTATCAGGACTGGATAATGCAATAGAACAAAGCATCAGACAGCAGCACTACAGTGCTGCAAAGCAACAACAAGTCTACATCTAAGACACAGTTCTCCAGAGCGTCCTGTCTCTGGCCGTGTGGATGGGGTAGTGTGTGATGGAGGAATGGGGGAGTGTGTGATGGAGGGATGGTTGGAGAATGGGAGAAAAAAAACACAAGTGCCACCACCTGCTGAAATCTCTCAGAACAATTTGACATCTCTGGGATTCACTCATTTCTCTGTCAGTCCACATGCTCATACCATCTGTTGCTGTCAAACAGCCTAGGCTGCATTATACCATTCACCTCTACCATTAAGACACAGAAGAGCTCTCTCTCTCTCTCTCTCTCTCTCTCTCTCTCTCTCTCTCTCTCTCTCTCTCTCTCTCTCTCTCTCTCTCTCTCTCTCTCTCTCTCTCTCTCTCTCTCTCTCTCTCTCTCTCTCTCTCTCTCTCTCTCTCTCTCTCTCTCTCTCTCTCTCTCTCTCTCTCTCTCTCTCTCTCTCTCTCTCTCTCTCTCTCTCTCTCTCTCTCTCTCTCTCTCTCTCTCTCTCTCTCTCTCTCTCTCTCTCTCTCTCTCTCTCCTCTCTCCTCTCTCAGAGGCATGAATCATCCATCTATTACATGAACACTGATTATTACAGACAGCACACCGATGACTTGGCCATGTCCTCAGAATGAAAATCATTAGTCTTGAAGATTGAAATTCCACCTTCTGTGGTAATAACAAATGCTACCAATGTTATCCAACCAATGAGTTTTGGACCTGACTTTGCGAGTTGATTGTCTATTCATTCAACAACAACCCCTGTTAGGTCGCCATTAATGATCTCAGAGGCTGAAGAGCACTCTGTTTTAGTGTACTGATTGGTACAGCCCTCTTCAAGTCTAATCAGCCCAGTGCAGCGCTATCCATACAGGCGTGCAGATCTGTCCACAGGGAAGTCATTACATGGCCCTGAGCAGGTGTTGGTGACAGTAGTGACGAGTGAAGGATGATGGGAGGCGTTAATTACACATCCGGGATGGTCATTACACTCTTAGGAAAAAAGCTATTACCTAGAACCTTAAAGGGTTCTTCAGCTGTCCCCATAGGAGAACCCTTTGAATAACCCTTTTTGGTTCCAGGTAGAACCCTTTTTTGGGTTCCATGTAGAACCCTTTCTACAGTGGGTTCTGCATGGAACCAAAAATGGTGCTACCTGGAACCAAAATGGATTCTACCTGGAACCGCAAAAGGTTTCCCTATGGGGACAGCCGAAGAACCCTTTTGGGACCATTTTTTCTAAGAGTGTAGGGTGGCCAGAGCAGGGCCGGGCCAGGGGGAGGAGGAGCAGGGGACTCTTTCTTTTCAACAGTTGTCCAGCTAGGGACCTGGGAGGAGACGCAATGGGACTACTCTCCACTTCTGAAGTCTTCTACCAACTGACCTATCGGAGCGTACTAGGAATAAAAAATTATACTTTGACCATGAAATGACTAGTTGATAGAAGCTGTGGGTGCCTGTGTGGATGGTTAATTACAGGTATGCTAATGGAACAGCAACAGGAAATGTGAATCATTATGTGGATTATAATTAACGGACTAATCAAGATTGACATTTCAAAGTGGAAATTACAAACTTCAGAAGCTTTTATAAACCTCAAATACAGGAAATTAAAAACTTGGAGTGTATCGCAGGAAAGTTCTCCCTTCAACAGGGTGATCAAATTAAGATCCAACGTCTGTGCTGCTTACCTAGCTGTTGAGGTAGAGGAGAAGCTGGCGGAGCTGGAGGGTCTTCAGGGCCGTGGGGTTTTGGAACAGGAAACACAGGACACAGAGAAGAATAGAGAGTTAGCCAGAGATCAGTGATACCAAAACAAAACTAGGCTAAAATGGGATGCTTTGGTACTGTTGATACTCTGTCAACACTGGTGTAGTCCTTCAGTTTGAGAAGCACGTGATCTTTCTAGTTTACAGGGAAATGTAAATCGATCCTCAGTCCATAACACATATCAAGCAATCTATTTTAAATTTGTCTAAATAGGCCTAAGTGATCTAACAGACAGTGGCCTGTACTGCTTGATCCGCCACAGGGTATCATCATTCTATACTTTCATCTGGGAATATACTGAGTGTCCTCCACCTCTATCAAACCGTCTTTCTGTCCCCTTCACAGGTCTCTACGCAGTAATCAATGTTTCATAACACTGACACAGTGCATTATCAAACTGCAATAAAAGGATTCTTATTAATATACAGTGGGGAGAACAAGTATTTGATACACTGCCGATTTTGCAGGTTTTCCCACTTACAAAGCATGTAGTAGTCTGTAATTTTTATCATAGGTACTCTTCAATTGTGAGTGACGGAATCTAAAACAAAAATCCAGAAAATCACATTGTATGATTTTTAAGTAATTAATTTGCATTTTATTGCATGACATAAGTATTTGATACATCAGAAAAGCAGAACTTAATATTTGGTACAGAAACCTTTGTTTGCAATTACAGAGATCATACGTTTCCTGTAGTTCTTAACCAGGTTTGCACACACTGCAGCAGGGATTTTGGCCCACTCCTCCATACAGACCTTCTCCAGATCCTTCAGGTTTCGGGGCTGTCGCTGGGTAATACGGACTTTCAGCTCCCTCCAAAGAGTTTCTATTGGGTTCAGGTCTGGAGACTGGCTAGGCCACTCCAGGACCTTGAGATGCTTCTTACGGAGCCACTCCTTAGTTGCCCTGGCTGTGTGTTTCGGGTCGTTGTCATGCTGGAAGACCCAGCCTTGACCCATCTTCAATGCTCTTACTGAGGGAAGGAGGTTGTTGGCCAAGATCTCGCGATACATGGCCCCATACATCCTCCCCTCAATACGGTGCAGTCGTCCTGTCCCCTTTGCAGAAAAGCATCCCCAAAGAATGATGTTTCCACCTCTATGCTTCACGGTTGGGATGGTGTTCTTGGGGTTGTACTCATCCTTCTTCTTCCTCCAAACACGGCGAGTGGAGTTTAGACCAAAAAGCTCTATTTTTGTCTCATCAGACCACATGACCTTCTCCCATTCCTCCTCTGGATCATCCAGATGGTCATTGGCAAACTTCAGACTGGCCTGGACATGCGCTGGCTTGAGCAGGGGGACCTTGAGTGCGCTGCAGGATTTTAATCCATGACGCCGTAGTGTGTTACTAATGGTTTTCTTTGAGACTGTGGTCCCAGCTCTCTTCAGGTCATTGACCAGGTCCTGCCGTGTAGTTCTGGGCTGATCCCTCATCTTCCTCATGATCATTGATGCCCCACGAGGTGAGATCTTGCATGGTGCCCCAGACCGAGGGAGATTGACCGTCATCTTGAACTTCTTCCATTTTCTAATAATTGCGCCAACAGTTGTTGCCTTCTCACCAAGCTGCTTGCCTATTGTCCTGTAGCCCATCCCAGCCTTGTGCAGGTCTACAATTTTATCCCTGATGTCCTTACACAGCTCTCTGGTCTTGGCCATTGTGGAGAGGTTGGAGCCTGTTTGATTGAGTGTGTGGACAGGTGTCTTTTATACAGGTAACGAGTTCAAACAGGTGCAGTTAATACAGGTAATGAGTGGAGAACAGGAGGGCTTCTTAAAGAAAAACTAACAGGTCTGTGAGAGCCGGAATTCTTACTGGTTGGTAGGTGATCAAATACTTATGTCATGCAATAAAATGCAAATTAATTATTTAAAAATCATTCAATGTGATTTTCTCGATTTTTGTTTTAGATTCCGTCTCTCACAGTTGAAGTGTACCTATGATAAAAATTACAGACCTCTACATGCTTTGTAAGTAGGAAAACCTGCAAAATCGGCAGTGTATCAAATACTTGTTCTCCCCACTGTACTTTGGACTAATTTAAATCATGTTTTAAAGTTCATTAAATAAAGTCAATTTAATTTCCCCTTCGGCAAATTACTTTCTGGGGTTAAAAAAAGAACGACTGAATGAAAGGTAGACTAATTAAACTTCTAATTCCACGGAGGATGGAGAGAATGACTTCAGTTCCAGTTCAGCAAACGAAAATCGCAAAAGAGAGGGATTATTCAAAACAGGGTGATGACATGGGTGAGATTAGGAAGCTTTTGATTCCCTGGCAGTCAGATCAGCACTTCGTTTCTTGTGTGAAACGGCAGCCCTGCCATATACCAAGAATTGAAATGACCATTAAACAGATTCCCAGAACACAGACTGTGCCTTTAAGGAAGCCAGATGAAAAGAAACCAGCTGAATAAATGATCAACGCATGGTGAAGTGTAGAGCGTGAACAACACTTTAACTAGGCCTAGGATATTATAGGACTCATACAAGCTAAACAACAGGCTTTTCAACACAAGCAACTTCAATCAAATTATTTCATGTCAGCTACTTGGTCCAATATTCTTAGCACGTTCTTAGGTACAGCAAACTTCTGTAAAACAAACCTCACAATATAACATAGAAACTCTAGTTACAGTACAAGAGGTGGAGCTCTGAATAAGGAACGACGATGCAACAGACGAAACATGAGCGAGGGAAAGATCCTTAAAAGGAAACTTTTATTTTTTCTCCATTAGTCTGTTTACACTGCATTTTACATCATCATGATGATGTGGCCGGTGACACTTCGCTTCTTGAAATTCCAATATCTTTCAGACTTGACTGCTGACATACAAAAAAAGCTTGGGCTGAATCAACAGTGGACTAATCAAGCACACTCTGTGTGTGTGTGTGTGTGTGTGTGTGTGTGTGTGTGTGTGTGTGTGTGTGTGTGTGTGTGTGTGTGTGTGTGTGTGTGTGTGTGTGTGTGTGTGTGTACAATGTGGTCATGTCTATGCACAAGCGTATGCCTACGTAGGCCTGCTGTATACCTGTATGACCAGCAGCTGTAGACAGGCTGGGGGACACCACTCTTTACACTGTCCATGATGCTGTAACAGCCAGTCTAGGAGTGTGATAGATAGTCAGTCCAGCAGCAGCTCCGGTAATGTATGGTACTCCCAACCCGGTCCAGAGTCAGTCTGAAGCTCTACCTGAAGCTCCCACTACAACCCTGCTATGCTGCAGCCTGGAGGGAGTCCCATCCGGGGGAGTGACAGCAGCACACAGCTGAGGGTGAGGTCTCTGAGTAGCAGGGTCATTCCATGAAACTGGTACGATTTGAGTCCCTCAGACCTTTTTAAGCATACTACATTTACTACATTTATTTAATCTTTAATATCAGAAAATATCTTGTTTTCAACTGACACCAAACATTTTGTCATGTCCTCCGTGGCCTTCACTGAATTTGTATTTGGAATATGACTAATAAAAATGCCAAATAATGCATACATTTTGCCATTAATCTAAACATCTATTTGTGCTCTTTTGCTGAGAATGTATTTTTCCATATAAATGCACGATTATTGATTAAAATCATAATATTTAGTTGCGTACCTCAGTCTACCCTCAACCCTGTTACAACAACCAATCTCCCCCATAAAAATAGTGACCTTATCCTTACGTGACATCATCAACTGGAAGTGACATCATACAAGTCTTCTGAACAACATGGTGCAAAGACAGACAAGTTATCACATTCTTTTATATCTATATTTCATAGATTGTTATTGTTAGATTGGGGCCGTCGAGCTCAACAACTCAACTGTTACAGGAAGTAGAGATAGATAACTATTATTTATCAAAACTATCTTTTTATAGCAAAAATATATGCAATTTCTTAATTTCATGCATGCCATATGGTCTCCTGTTCTTCACCACATGAGTAGCAGTGGCCATTTTGAGCCAAAAAACTCAACCCTGTCACACTTGTTTGGTCATAACAGGGCTGTGAGACTGTGACAGGGTTGAGTTTGTCACTTTGTTTGTGAAGTTATCCAATTATTCTAATTAATTGTTATTGTTTATCTTAATTCTTATAACCAAATGCATATGTTAACTGTTAATGTTAAGAATATATACAGTAGTCCACATGTATATAGGCTTATTAGAATCATGCCGCTGGAGAGAGCATTCTATTCTTGTCAATCAAAATTGCTACTTAGATCGTCACATCTCAGTCTAAAGTAAATTGCCTTGAAAATCTTTATGTGGATATGCCAAGAAGTTTTCATTTAATAAAATCAATTTAAACATTTACAGACATCTAAGAGTCCATGATGGCACCGTCAACTGCAGCAGAAAGACAAAGGCAGTATTGCGCACTCCGAAAAGCCGACCCAGAAAAAAGAGAGAAATACTTAGAGAGTGAACGCCAGAGATGGAGAAGAAATGCTTTCAGCAGAACTCCACAGACGCCATTTCCTCTGACTCAGAGGGAGATATTGCACATATCAAAACCGCAGACCATTGACACAAACTGAATTTAACACCGATTGGGAAGGTTCACGTTTTGACAGAACATGGCATTTGCTTAGTCATAGCAAAATGAACAAAACTGTTTCTTGTCAATGGGAAACCACATTATTCTGTTTTTCTACAAAGGATATCCTTATATGCACCTTGGATCCGTGTAAGTAGAGCTGTTTCTTGATGACAACCGCAGTTATTCCCAATTACCGGAAGTATAAACAAACAACCCTTTCATTCCTAAAAATGGCAAGACGTGGGGGACCTTGGTCCTGTTGCTAGGAGACCACCGGACCATTAAGTCATATTGACTTCTGCTAGTGTGTTTGCGGGTACGTGCCAGCAAAGGGAAAATGGCATTCTTCTGAGGGCAATCTGGGGAATGATTCACCTGGGAGTAATTAAACACTGTCAAAACAAATGATGGAAGCAAGAGCTAAGTGTCGACTGGTAAGCACTCGAAGCACCACCTTACGTCCATATAACCAATGGTGAAAACCCAAAGACAGGAACTACTGCAGCTAGTTATCTTATGCATCCCATTCAGTCACGGCAGATTCTTCCGTCTACCCGCAGAATCTGCCCACGGGAGATTGGGTAGGCCAAGGTTACAAATGGAGCAGCCTACTGTACATGATACAGTTGAGAACTAGCCTACCTATTGCAAATACCAGATTTAACTGGGTGGATACCTGACTCAACTGGGTGGATTGTCCAAGCCACTGCTGAGCCATGTGTTCTAAATGTGCTGGAAAACAGGAAGTAAATTGCACCAAATGTTCTCTTTCTCACCCACAGGTCTTGTACAGTTAGATACTTGAGGTCCAGGTGGTTTGTTATAGGCCTGCCGAGCCATTGTGACACAGGGATACAACAACCACACGTTGTATTAAGCCAGGAACAATTTTCCTACAGTAGACTGCACGGTAACCGATTTTGAGTGAGACTGTGAGTGCATGATTATATTTGATCGGTGACCATGATAATCGTGTGCACTCTACCTTACAGACACCCTGATTTTCATTTGCCCATCCATGCGCTTGTTCAGTACAGTTTCATGTGCTGCATTTTGTCTTCTACTCTGAGGTGTGTGGTATCAGCTGCTGTGATAAGGTCACTTTCCACCTCTCTGTTCAGCTCTTAAAACAGACACTCACATCCTCTGTTGAATTGAGTCACACAAGCATTAAGACCACAGCAGAGAGAAGAGAGCCTCAGTAGCCCACTCACTGTCTATGCCCTTACAGAGGAAGAGAGAGGGGTAGACTGAAAGGGCTTGAGAGATAGGTGAGATGTTTTACATGTCAGGACTTTAAAAACTCTCTGTTCCCTCTCTGAAGAGGCCTTGCAGCTGTGCCAAACAGTGTCTGCGTGGGTGGGGGGCTTGGACATGGTGGCGAACCAGGCCTGGTGTGTTGTTTTTGCCTGCTAAAAAGAAGCCAATGAATACAATTACTAACGGACAAATTGTCAGGACAAATAATCTAATAATCTATTGCAAAATAACGCTTTTTATTAATTGATGAAGATACCAGTCGATGTGCTCCAACTTCAAAGGCAAATCTACCTCATAGGCTGATAAATCCTCCAGCTGCTGGGACATTAGTGTCAGTATGTGTTTCTATTTTTACTCATGTTAAGGACATGAGGTCCTCACAAGGGACTTCAGCTAAGAGTACCCCGACTGAGCAGAATTGGCGAATATTGCGTTGATTATCCCTGTTTCCAGTGTGCCTGTCGATAGGTGATTCTTTCTCCAAATCAAGAGTAAAGATGGCCTCAAGATCGCACCTTCTTGAGGACAAAGTAACGAGGCTGATGTGCATCAAGCTGCTCCAAGGAGTTGGACAGTTATATTTTATCAACCCCCTTTTCTCCCGAATGTTGATCTTGACTCATTGCTGTCCCTCCCCAACCGGCTCGGGAGGCGAAGGTCGAGTCACACGTCCTCCGAAACATGACCCGCCAAACCGCGCTTCTTAACACCTGCCCGCTTAACCCGGAAGGAAGCCAGCCGCACCAATGTGTCGGAGGAAACATTGTTCACCTGACGACCGAGGTCAGCCTGCAGGCGCCCGGCTCGCCACAAGGAGTCGATTGAGCCGAGTAAAGCCCCTAGAGTCAAACCCTGGGGAGGACAATTGTGCGCCGCCCTATGGGACTCCCGATCACGGCCGGTTGTGATACAGCCCGGGATCGAACCCGGGTCTATAGTGATGCCTCTAGCACTGCAATGCAGTACCTTAGATTGCTGCACCACTCGGGAGTTGGACAGTTTTGACTTCCCAACAGCAGCAGCTCACTTTGAGCAGGCCAAGGTCCGCCACAAACGTACGTTTTTTAGAGGAAAATTATTATGTTCGCCAGGCCCGGTCCTAGCAGTTCTGCTGCCGCCCTAGGCGAGATCAACATGTATAGTAGGCCAGGCCTATAATGATTTGGAATGGATTGATAGACTAGACTAGAGTAATGATGTGTATCATGCACTATTGGTTCATTTCAGTTGAGCATATTCAGTACCACTTGGAAACGAAACATTGACCTTTGGAAACAAGTGCTTTTATAAATGCATGGCGCTGGCCTCGTTTCACAGGAGCATTGTAAAATAAGCTTTCTCAATGAACCAGCCTTAACGAATTTTGTTTATTTACATATCGAATTTGATTATCCAACGTCACTTTTATAATTTCTTAATTTTGTGGCCACCTAGATAGCCTCTTTCCATTGCTGTGGTGCTGAATCACAGCTGGAATGGGGAGTGGGGTGGGCTGGCCCTGGTGTTGTAGACAGACATGTTTTGTTATAAATTAGGCCTAATTAAAAATGTTCATGCCTAGGCTAATTTAAATTAGAGAGGACTAGATTGTATTTGAAACCAGCTGTGGTTTGTTATTTATTAATTAAAATGTTCGTACAAATAGCCTATAGGACAGGTCGTTTGCAAATTATATTATACAAATATTATATTTTGAAGTTGTGTATTATTATTGTGTAGGCGACTTGTTCTTCTAGGCTAAATGTTGTTGTTTTTTTCTTTATGATATTCATTTACCATTTATAGAAGGGATGAAGTCGCAATGGGCAATGTTTTGCTTTTCAATAAAACCTGTCATGTTAGTATAAGAACATTGTACTTTATTTTATTACAACTTTACAGGCTAACTTCTATTATGTTAAGATTAATTACAACACCCTAAATGTAATATTGAGCACCGATGGAGGACGCCCTAATACATTACGCACCCAATGCATGCGAATGTCCGGTATATTTCTCAAACGTCCGGCAAATTAAAATCCTGACGGAAACCCTGCCCAGGCTGCATGTCTGTTCCACACACTAATCCTCTACAAACATCCTCTGGAAGACTACACACGCACATAGTTCCTAGTTCCCATCACTGTGACGACACCTCACTGTAGGACAACTTCCCTGCTCTTAGTCCCTAGCTATAACCTACTGATGGCCTGGGGTCTAACTTTCTAAATAGAGAAAGCAAGACAAACAGACATCCTTAAAAATACTTTAAAATGCTGCAGTCGATTCTGTATCGTTTTGTCTGACTACCAATGGTTTTGTTCCTGCCTGCCTAGTGCGGCGTGCTTACCCATTTTGAAGGGCTCCTTGAACTACAACAGTACATGGGGTGGAACTCAAGCAGATTACATCAAATAATCACAGTCCACATTGTAGCGTTTGAACAGGAAAGGGTGGGAATGGACTTAAGGATTTCACTCTCTGCAGAGTTTACGGTAACCTCCCACGCACACAGAACCATGCTCTGCTCTCAGGGCACCTCTGATCAGCACAGACATCAAACAGACATCAATAGGAGTGCTGGGGGACCATAGGGAGAGTTGATTTCCCTCAGACAAGCCATTACATTAAACACAGTGCCCTAAGTTGAATAAGACAATTTATGAGAACTAGATAACAACCACCAGAATAAAAAAACTGGCATGGGGTTTTGTTATAATGTTTGAGTCACTCCGATAGCATAAGAGCACGGCATAAGCCATGGCAAAATGTGTAGAATTTCAGGAAATGTGCTTTAAATTAACTGTCCAGTGTTTCCAGATTAATATGAAATATGACCTATAATGAATTACAATATCAGTACAATTATTTTCCTTCCAGTATACCGGTCATAAAAAATATGAATACGAGTAGACCGCTGATTGGCCAGCTCATCCTCCATAGGAGTATTACATCATACTCCATGAGGAAATAGCAAGTATTTTTTTTAAACAGTCTGTTTAAAGTTTTTTAAAGTGTTTTTTCTCTCCAATTTATGCTTTGGCCACAAATGTGAGTATAGGACGAGTCAACAACATTATTTGGGTATGAGTTAACAGAATATTAACTTTTAAAAGTGAGATTTTCACTGGACAGTTACTTTAAAAATGCACACTTTCTCTCAGCCCCACAGCAAAATGTGTAGAATTGTAGGAAAGGGTTAGCAAGTTAAAGTCAGCACAAATATGGAAAACATCAGATCATGATGTGATCCATATCCAATAGAAATGTAATTTGGCGTTATTAACAGGTTACGCTAGCTAGCTAACTCTACTTTCATTTGCTCATCAAAAGAACCTTGGATAATTGTTGAACTAACTAGCTAGCTATAATCTAGCCATTTTTTTCTGCCCCAGGTGGGAAAATGTCGATGTGGCTGCAATTTATGATTTGGCCACAAATACAAGTATAGGACGAGTCAACAACATTATTTGGGTATGAGTTAACAGAATATAAACTTTTTAAAAAGTGAGGTTCACTGGTCAGTTACTTTAAAACTGCAAATGTTCTCATCCCCATGGAAAAATGTGTAGAATTGTAGGAAATTAGCTTTAAAACGGCACATTTTTCTATCAGCCCTATGACAAAATGTTTAGAATTGCATGAAACGAGCAATAAAACTGTAAAATGTTCTCTCTGCCCAATGGCAAAATGTGTAGAATTGCAGCAAATTAGCTTTAAAACTGCAACATTTTGTCTCAGCGTCCAAGAGGGCTTCTAAAATGTTCGGTGGAAATCCTAGAGGAAACACTGCATTGCATGTCTTGTGTCAACATGTTTGCCTGTTAATTTTCCTGAGCCATTTTCCAGTGTGCATTGATGTCACAACGGGAATAGCAAATAATATAGTTTGTTGTGGGCGCGATAGATAGATAGATAGATAGATAGATAGATAGATAGATAGATAGATAGATAGATAGATAGATAGATAGATAGATAGATAGATAGATAGATAGATAGATAGATAGATAGATAGATAGATAGATAGATAGATAGATACTTTATTGATCCCCCGGGGGGGAAATTTCATAATGGTGTTGCAACATTCTTGGGCACGCTTTAAACACCAAAGACTGTGGAATTCTCTATTGCTTCCAGATAGTCACATGACATTCAGCAATCCTACATTCCAACCTACAATAATATGGGGGTCATCATTTTGACCAGGAACGCACAGCATAAGGAAAACGTTTGCTAGTGAAATAAACAGTAAGAATCCCTAAATGAAACTCAACATCACAGGGTGAAATGAGGTTGCAAAAGCATTGCAAGGGCTTTCACATGTGGGTGCTAGTTTAACACCCTCAGCTGATCAAAAGAACATTGTTTGTGTCATAATATCAGGCTCATAAACAGTATAAAGTCAGTTGTCATTTTGATGACAAGCTGTCATGACTGTGTTTATGTCAGCTGATTATGTTATGAGGAAGGGTTCAGATAGTGTTAATAATCACATAATTAAGCATGAACTAAAACATCCATGAACTGAACCATCCAACACCCTACCCTATTCAACATCGGATTGTCCCATGTTGGGATTCAACACAGTTCCATACCATCATCATGCTATGACATTAGCTTGATTCACCTGCTTTTGTTGAGGTTGTTCATCCTGTCACTTCTTCCGTTTGGCGAGACTTATTTGGTGGTGACCGTGCCGAGTGACGTTGCCGAGATTGCACCCCTCATAGGCCCCAATATTGTATTTTTTTAGCAAGCTGCTACAGTAGTACCCGCATTTCTGCGGTGCCGTCTACAAGGACAATGGTGCAAGCTCCTATGACAATGCCACAGTAACTCGAGAAATCTAGTTTAATATATTCCCCATCTGATGGGTTTCGTGACGTAATAATGTAACGTTAGCAACCCAAAAGATGGGATGTTTATAACGTCGTTATAGCGTCGTTGTCAACATACATGTTTATGCAATTTGGACATATTTGCATTTTTCAGATGGAACGTTGTAGCTAGCTAAAAAGTTCAAATAAAAAAATCTATCATTTTCCAACCCATTCCCGTTACAAAACATTCATCAAAAAGTTCACGAGCGTGTGATTTCTGCTTTACCGTTAACAAGCACGCTAGCTAGCTAGCAATCCATTTACCTAGCTACAACTCCCTGACCAGCTCACGCATCCTTTTCGTGATAAAACGATGCCCAAATGGTTAATGATAAGCGTTTAACTCTGCTTGCCAAGAAAAATAGCATAGCTAGTTACATTAAGTTGTGAAAAATATGTATTTTAGTTGGTGCTTGGCGTTATCTTCTATTGTTGATTCCCCCACCCTGCCCCTGCTCTAGTCCTCATGGAGCTCGCTAACTTCAGGCAAGCAATAAACGTTAGCCAGCTAGGCTAACATTTGCCAAACTAGCATCATAGTATTCTCGAGCGACAGTGCCTTATGAAAAAGTTAAGTGACAGACTTGTCTCGCGGACCACCACCAGACACACTTCACCCATCCAATTTTGACACTGCATCAGTACATAATATGATGGGAAAATAACTATATATATATTTAGCTTACCTTATGCTGTAGTAACTCATGTTTATCCACGGTTGCTATGGATCCCCAGCTGGTGGTGGCCTCCAGCCTGGTGCAGCAGACAACTTTCCTTGACACGCTTGAAGAATTGTTCCCCACAGCCCTAGTTACCGCATATGACTACAACGGACTATGCTATTGGATGGCAGGTTGTATAGACTTGAGTGATTGGACAGGTTACTTTGCTTCTGCATTCCATGTTACCACAAATGTAGCTAGTAAATAGACCCCTCTGTTTATACCAAAGATACTAGTGTTGTAACTGTCACCACGGCAGTGGCGATTTTAGCATGTAAATGTTGTAGGGGAACCCCCCCCCCCCAAAAAAAAATAGGGATGCATGCCAGCAACACAACACTACACAACACTAAACAATACATAATTGCACTATAACGGTGCCCACAAACTGTTATCCTGAGCAGCAATACAATTGAGTGGACTTGATAATATTATGGTCATTGCAACATATTACTTTCAATCAGTGGACCAATTTATTAATGTGGTTATTGTGTTAATTGCAGAACATGATAATAAAATGATGTCAACATTTACAGTTATGTTGGTTAGATGCTAATCAGTGCCTCCGTACTTGAAAGATGACCTCTGTCCCTCAGCAACCTCATCAGCTCTTTCCTCCTCCTCCATGTAACCTTGACTCCATAGTCTCTCTCTGGGGTGTCTGTTGCTAAAATCTCTGACGTCACGGTGTGTGGCGGGGTCATTGGCTGTGACGCAGGCAACAGGAGGCGAAGAAAGGAGGTAGAGGAGGAGCTACCATCATGGTGTAACTCTGGAGCAGAGCATGATGCTGGGCTCTTGTCATGTCTGCTGGAGGTTGATGCTGCACCTTCAGGTGTTACCTCTGACAACCCTCTCCTCTCAACTGTCCCTTTCCTGAGAGACGTTCTTCGTTTTGGTGTCTCAGTTTCATCTTGATTACTTAGGTACTCGGTACTTAGAGAACCGACCTTATTACCTTGCAAGCCTTGCTGCTCCTCATGGGCCCCAACAGCAGATTCTACAGCTTTCTTTCCACGTGCATGCTTTTGATGGAGAGGTTGGGCTGTTGACCTTCTCTGAAAGGATAAGGCTTGGAACTTGCAAACACTACTTTTTCTGGATAATTGACAACTCCTGTCAAGAATGCTTGTTGCAGAGAGGCACTTCTTCCTCCCTCGCCTTCCTCTGAGTGCAGGGGGTGGTAGTTGATCAAACTGTGGACTCACCTGAAATTGAGTGAGAGAGAGACTTTGAACATGTGTGTTATACATTATTTATAGTCTATGGTGTGAACGGACATTCAGAAGATGGTAAATAATTACATTAAAAACATGATTGATTATGATCGTACACATGAACAGTTATCATAAACTGTGATTACCCAAGAACTACAGCTGTTCTGTCGTTGTTCCTCAACCAGAAATGACTTGGGATTGAGTGCGCCTCTCACTTCAGGCACGTTGTGGTATCTGGCGTCATCCAGTGGTGGCTCATAAAACAACAGCGGCGGCTTCTGTGAGTTTGGCAAAGCTTTTTTTCTTGTTTTACGGGGCATCAGAGATCATGGCTGAGGAACTGATGGGATCAAGAGAATGAGAATTATAACGTGACGTAGCTAAACAATGCAGCATGAAACAGATTTGGCATTTAATACACGTTATAACGCGATCTTGCCTTGCGATAAGTAAGTTAACGTTAGCTAGTTAGCCACAACAACAAAAAATAGCACAACAGAGTGAAGTACCCTTCCATGAAGACAGTAAGCCATTTTATATCACAGGACGTACCTGAGTGTATACTGCATGTCAGAAGTAGCTAGCTAGCTATACATGTTTTCAATAAATAATGTCAGAACCAGAAAAGGAAAACATTTGCTTCGCTGTCCTTCTCAAGTCTTTCCGTTAACATAATGGTTAACGTTGATTGGTTTTCACATCCACTGGGTTCAGCCCATTGGATATGCAAAGATCACATGACCGGAATCGAAAATACTGCGCCAAAATTCAAAATCATTACATTTCACACTGAATGAAAAAAGGTGGAGATATCTTTAGTGTATTACATCTATAAACTACCTGTCAACTTTCATTTTTGATTATTGTCATTGTTTAATTAAGGAGTCAAGTAACCCAGAACAAAAGCGCATTGCATCACCATAATATGAAGGTTTGTTGTTTTCAACTTGTTAATAAAGTTGCTAGCTAGCTGGTAAACTAAACGCGCGACTCGCTAACTACTAGGGGAATATTTTTCTATCTTTTGACGTTACCTACCTACAGTGGATTAGCAGCTAGCTAATTTAGGTAACACCATAGTGTTCTAGAAGACGGTGCGTCATAACCATAGCTGATATTTGAAAGACTAGTATTTATATTCTAAAATCGTTAGCTAACTAGCTAAAAATTAGCCGGCTATTTTTTTTTGTTATTGATACAATAAATAGTTTAGTATAGTTAGGTTAGCAAGTTACTAGAGTAACGCCAGCACCAATATGGAAAACATCAGTCCATGATGTGATCCATATCCGATATACATTTCATTCGGCGTTGTTACCAAGTTATGCTAGCTAGCTAACGCTACTTTCATTTGCCCATCAAAAGAACCTTGGGTAATTTTTGAACCAACTGCTTTTGCATCGACAGTCTTGCTTGCTTAGTTGCAGCCTATCAACTCAGGTAGAAAGTTGTCTGCGCCTGATTTATCATCAGATCAGTTTAGCTATCGTTTAGCCATTATAACTAACTAGCTCTAACCTAACCAGTTTTTTTCTGCCCCAGGGAAAATGTAGTTGTGGCTGTAACGTTACATTCCAACTTTAACGTTACTTCTTATCTCTTCAGACATCAAGTGAAGTCAAAGGGTCAGCCTCTGTAATCTGAGCAGAATGAGACAGAGCCCAAGAAGGCCCCTGATCCTTAGGAAGAGGAAGCTTCCTTTCCAGCTAAATGAACCAGCACTTGATGGCTCAATTGATCAGCCTGGTGGACTACGGCGCAAGGAAGCATCCACATCCAAACCCCCAGGTGGCCAGTGTTTTCCTGATGGCATCCGTATCATGGACCATCCCACTATGCCTGGCACACAAGTGGTTGTCATCCCCAAAACTGCAGACCTTCAAAGTGTAATTGGGGCCCTCACTGCCAAGGGGAAGGAGTGTGGCTCTCAAGGGCCAAACAAATTCATCCTTCTAAGTGGTGGCGGCTGTATTGAGGATTGTGCAGATTCTTTCTGTCAACCTACCTATATGGGAGTTCGCAGCTCTGGTCGGAGTAGCATGGCTCTCTTCACACGGCCAGAGAAAGCAACAACGATGGACTGCCTACAGGATACTAAGACTTTGACTACAATTAAACCATGTACGTTTATTTGCTTTCATAATTTTAGGTTAAATGACCCTCCACTTTTCAGGTGTTGTTTAACTGTTTGATGATGAACATTGTTGATGCACACAGTTTTTATTATTTCACAGTGAATAGGGACCTTGATTGCAGTCCACTAGATGACAGCCTTACTAACATCCAGTGGCTTGGGAGGATGAATACAGACGGTCTTGGACCAGATCCTGCTAAGAAAGCTGCCAACAAAGAGAATAATGACGCTTTCCAACAAATTCTCCAGGTTTGTCTCCTCTTTTAGCATCTCTGTGTGATTGTCAACAAACGTATGTAAACAGTGATGCTTAAGGAGTGTGTCACCGGTGACTTGTTATACGTTTATCTGGTATGTTTCAACAGTGTTGCACTCAAGTGTGATGTTAGTGCTGCATGCTTGCTGCATTTTGTTGAGTCTTTAAAGACTAGTATCTAAACAGGCCAAACAAACCTCTCATGTTCTGTTTCACACAGTCACAAAGTGAGCAAATGGAAGCACACAGGGTTGTCAAAGACCCCTTGTCAGAGAGACCACCCTACTCGTACATGGCGATGATTCAGTTTGCCATCAACAGTAAGAAGAGCAGGAGGATGACATTGAAAGAGATCTACACTTGGATTGAGGACCACTTTCCATATTTCAGAAAGGTGGCCAAGCCAGGCTGGAAGGTAAACACTCACAAGAAGCTCTTGGTCACAGATTTTATTGGTGCCACTAATAGTTGAGGACAAGATCATGTTAGAATAGAAACAGAAAAATACCCCTTAAGTACCCAACAGAAAAACGTGTATAATTGCCAATGCCATAAGCCACATCCTCTTAGTTTGATATTGTCTATGCTCCTCTGCCAGAATTCCATCCGCCACAATCTCTCCCTGCATGACATGTTCATCCGTGAGACGACACAAGATGGCAAGGTCTCCTACTGGACCATCCGCCCAGATGCCAATCGCTGTCTTACTCTTGACCAGGTTTACAAGGTTGGCATGTTACCCACTTTTCTGTTCTAAGTCATATTTTGTCGCTGGCCAATTACAACTATGGGACTGTACAAAAGGACAAATCCCTGCATATAACTCTGAAATTCTACTTTTTGATTGTCGTTATGGTAACTCTGTCCCCTTTGACCAATTTTCCACCCCACCCCCGGCAGACTGAGTCTGCTCCAACTTCCATCTCGCCTCGGACCGTGCAGGTCTATGACCAACAAGTAAGATTGTTTTACCCTTCTTTTCATCTGGAGCAGTCGTCAGAGCAGTCAGTCAGGGAGAACAGGACAGTCGGAGAGAGGACGGGACATGCTTTCCGTCTGCTCTTGTTTAGCTCATTAAGCTGACATTTAATTTCAGGGAAGAGATGCGAGGTGTAGGCAGAGAGAGGCAGACATCACAGGACCACCGTACACAGTCAGTAACTTCTCCTACACAGGTTTAACTCATGCCGTCTTCATATGTTGTCTTTGAGAAGAGCAAAGGGACCATTTAGATTAGAATAGCTGTGTTGCGAATAAGAAGTTAACATCTCAATTGTCTCCCGCAGCAACAGAAGAGAATTGCTCCGGAAATCAAGAAAACATCTGTCGGTGCCCCTGGTGAGTGAGGGAAAGGGGGGGGGGGAAACAAGCAGCTGGCTGATTACCAAACCTTAGAGAGTTGGAAATGATTGATGTGCAGTCTTTTTTTTTTCTCTCTCTCTCCATATGTTCAGAGAGGAAGATGAAGCCCCTTCTTCCCCGTGCAGACTCCTACCTGGTCCCCATCCAGCTGCCATTCACCCAGTCACTCTTCCTGTCCACGTCCACACACCTCCCCCTCTCTGCCCCCCAGCAGAAATCTAGCTCCTCAGGAGGGGGCAAGAGGGTCCGTATAGCTCCCAAGGTAAAGTCTCACCATCACCATACCTTTTTTATTGTGAAGTGCCCGGGAGTTTGCTTGATTCCCTATAATAATTAAATGAATACATGTTGTAACTGTGTGTTTGGCAGGTTACTCCCACTGAGGAGATGAAGGAGGAGCAGGTCTGTGTGCCCCTGACCCCCGTTACCCCTAAAGCTGTTCTGACCAACACCAGGAGGGAAGTCAGCAGCTCCCGTCGCAAGCAGCGCCTCGTCCTGCCTTCCAACGAGGAGCCCGTGCTCCTCTTCCCCGACAGCACCTTCTTCGACTCGGGCCTGGCCTCCGACGGCTCCGCCTTCCAGGACGCCGAACTCGAGCCCCGGCCAGAGCCTGACAGCCCCTGCAGGGAGTTCTCTTTCAAGACCCCCATCAAGAGCAGCCACCCAGCCTCCTCCACCCCCAGCAAGCCACCCACTGTGCTGCTAGAGCCCTGGAGGGTGACCCCGCTGGGCAAGGAGCGAGGCGGCATGCTGGACTTCAGCCCCATCCGCACCCCTGGCCCCAGCTTCACCTCGCACCGCCATGACCACACCCCCTTCAGCTTCAGTAGCACTCCCTTTAAGGATCTGCCCTTGTTCAACTCCCCTCGCGAGCTGCTCACCTCGGCACACTCCTCATCCGTGGCTGGCCCCACCGACACCTACTACCCGGTGCCACAGCGTCTGCAGGGCTGCTCCAGAGCGCTCCAGATCGGGGGTCCTTCCACAGCCAACCGCTCCCTTACGGAGGGCCTGGTCCTGGACACTATGAACGACAGCCTGAGCAAAATCTTAGTGGATATCAGCTTGTCTGGCCTGGAGGATGATGATCTATGTTTGGGGAACATCAGCTGGTCACAGCTCATCCCTGAACTCAAGTAGACACTGCCAGAGGACAGAGCGTAACCCTTTCCAAGGTCTTTGCTAGATGAGAAGGGATGCCATAGTCTCATCATTACCCAAGCTGCTCACAGTTTTCTTGGTTGCGTTTTGTCTTTCTCCTCCTCTTCTCTCTCGCTTGGTTGTGTTTCACGCCGCAATGTAAGCTACCATATTTTGATTACAATTCACTGCATCCCAGGATAGTCTTGAAGGAACTGCTAGGGAACAGAAAAGTATGTTGTGTGTAGCCTACATGTATGTTCAATTTGCACATTTTGTCAAATGTATTGCCTTTTTTAAATTAAAATGTATACATTGATTTATCTATCCAGCGAGACCGACACTACCATGCTAGAATATAGGACCTGGTGCCTCCTCTGCAAGTGAGTGAGTCTCCATTTGATTGGGCCTCTGAAAGGACGTACAGATGATCAACCACCAATGAGAGAAAGTAATACAATGACTAACAACAAGGACTGTCTACACCCAAAGGAGATGCCATTTTTGATCGACCAAGTCAACACTTATCCTAGTGCACTTTTCTAATTTATTCTGGGTATGACACATCAATGTCCAATCTGCTTTGTGAACTTTTAAAGAGTGATCGTAGTGAGTGATCAACTATATAGAAAAGGATAAAGTAGTACGGTGATGTCTTCTATTCCTGTCTTCATCTTTGTGTAGAAAGAAAATGTATTTGACAAAAAAAAAAAATGTTTGAATTGTCATTGGGAGTTTTTTTGGGCTAGAAGAATGCATTAGTTTATGGTTTTATCTTTATCAAAGGGTCACAGTTGTTACTTTGTTATGGGAGAGGAAGACGGCATCATTTGTATGACCAACTCTAAACGATGTATGGCTTTTCATAGTTATTCTCAGTTCCTCTGTTAGCAGTGCTTGTGGTGGACACATTCAGGTTAAAGTTTGAGTAGCACCCTGTCTGCTTGCTAGTGTTTAATATCATGGCATGGGATTGCTGATGATTGACTTGGCTTCATATTTTTACAGTATTGGTGTCTTGCAAACTGTAGCAAATGTAAACATTTAAATGTATTTTGGTTTCAAAACAAGTGCCTTGGGTTGGCGTGCTGACTGAACGATGAAACCCGGTGACTTTGCTGCTCCTTTTTACATTGGTGGGGTTGGGTTTAGATGTTTGAATGATCTCCACTTTGACTAGATAAACACAGTCCTGGGTTTCTTGGCCCCTATAATAATTGTAGGTATGATGAACTGGAACAGGCATGAACACCACATAATATGCAATAACTTTTACATTCTGGTTCAGTATTTATCACAAGACCCATACAACTGACCCCAGGGGAAAACTGACAGATCATTTGGGATGTTTAAGAAAACCATGTCCTATGAATTCTATGTAAATTCATTAAATGAATAATTCACC
Source organism: Thymallus thymallus (assembly GCA_023634145.1). NCBI lineage: Eukaryota > Metazoa > Chordata > Actinopteri > Salmoniformes > Salmonidae > Thymallus > Thymallus thymallus. The sequence continues at coordinate 15,218,159 of CM042420.1, forward strand.
ATTTCTCTTGTTTTATTTAAGTACCGAACAACAGTATGTCAACATTTGTTGATGAATGTCATTTTAAATGTAAATAATCCACACAAAACTATATTGTATTTAAAGTGTAAAAAGTAAACAAAAAATATTCATCTTTTTTTTTTCAGAACTAACTTTCCCAGCACTGAATGTTGTAGAGTTAACATTATTATCATTATTTTCCAAATCTAACATACCTTGGTATTCACATCCATAATACGGCAAGGGGTGTCTGTCTGGTCAGTGTGAGTGAAGAGGTGCCTTCAGTAGGTCTGGACATCCTGCTGAGCCACCTCCAGCAGTATCTGGAGCTGCTTACTGCAGTAGTCTGGAGAATAGCGAGACAGCCATTACTATCCCACACAACACCACCCTCCCCTGACATTTCTGCTATGAGTAATTCAGTACGATGACAACAGCATTATAGTGGCATGATAAGGGTGTGTGACTCACTGAAGGCCTTTCTCCATCAGGTGGGCAGGCGTGAGCGTTGCACGGTCAGATAGTAGACGGACTCGAGACCGGGTGAGAGCACAGCTGCCCCCTGTGTTCCAGGGGTCTGAGTACAGAGACAGCCTGACGATGAAGAAGCACACTACTGTGAAGCTGAGTGCGATGGCCAGTGGCACCTATTAAACATATACTAGAATTATGAGCTGATCATAGGAATAAAACTAGGTAAAACAGTCAAGAAACAGCCAACTAGTAAGTACCAAACAAGTGATATTAGTTCATTATAATAGTCGTCGCAACCTTGAAGGGTCTTGTGTGGAGGGGGAAGCAGTAGCGATGGATGAGCATCCCCATGGTCGCCATGGCAATGAAGAGCCACCGAGAGAAGGAGGCAAAGTTGATCAGCTGGAAGATCTCTCCTCTGGCCACCATCACTACCACCAACGGATACTGCAGGAAGGACAACACAAGTATCTCAACTGGACCATGAAAGCAAAGCATAGACCCACCTCATCAACCCAATAAGGACATCCCCACAATACAGATGTCTGTTAAGGGACTCTAATAGGGTTGGCAAGGTAGACTATAGGTAGTAGCAGTAGACTATACCAGCAGCAGCACAGCAGGCAGAGGCGTGTTTCTACGGATGTGGATCATTGAGAAGAGGACTGGCCAGTGTCCCTCCCTGGCCCCCACGAACAACATCCTGCACCACGAACAGACAGACGTCTCGTGAATAGAACCAGCCAAGCGTACATCAAGGTGTACGTTTCTGAATTACGAGAGTCCAGCATTATTACCTGGGCGCTCCAAAGAAGCCACCGTTTAGCGCCCCAAGACAGGATACAGCTACCAGTACAGGAATCACAGAGGCCAATCCGTGAAGAGCACGATTGGCAAATGTCTGCGATAAACAGACAGCACATATGAGGCTGACATGCAGTTTATTTCATATGTAGTTATTTTCCTTCTCTTGGCTTTGACCACAGTACTGATGCCACAGTACTGACCACACCCACCATGTCAGACACAAGAAAACCTGCCAAGAAAGAAAAAGTTATCCATTTAACAGTTATTTATGGATAACACAACAATGGTATGACATTGGATTTTCTTGTGCACTGCTTACCATCCACCATAGGCATATAGACCAGAATAAAAGGCCAATGGTAGCTTATCCATTGTTAGTGTATCAATCTCAAAGCCATTCTGGAAGTTCTCGGTCTGTCCTAGAGAGGGGAGAGCGGAAAAGGAGTTAGCAGGTTTGATTGAATAGGGTCCTGGGTATATTGTGTGCATCGTGTATCATGTTACTATACCAAAACCACTAGCCCACCTCTGGCTAATGCCATGATGCCAGGAACGATGACTAGGACCAGGGCAAACATCTTGATGAATGTCAGAGGGGGAAGATAAGCCTTGTTGAACTAGCATTCCATAGTATTCATACAATTCTCAAAATCATATATATAGTATTTTATTACTCACTCACTCCAAGGATGCTGACCAGTTTAATCAGCGTCGTTGGAGGAGCACAAGGGCTGAAAAAGGGTTCCACCACATAGCGTCTGAACTCCAGGGACACGTAGGAGGCTACAGCTGGCCTTTACAGTCCACATGGTCAACAGTAAAAGCATTGGTCGAACTCGTACTAAACTCTACGGTCTCCTAAACTATTTCTAAGCGTCTATGCAAAGAGACACAGAGATACAGGCTGCTGACCTGATAAATAAAAACTCTGCCCAGAGTCGCAGGAACGCAGGTAAGGGTCTTAGTGTCTCCAGCAGATAGGTGTAGTCGCCACCTGATTTTGTAAAAGTGGTCCCCAGCTCAGCATAGCACAAGGCCCCTGGACGAAGGACAGAGACAGATGACACATCTCCCACAGGGCACAGACGTCAGTTCAACGTCTAGTTTTGATTTACATTTGGTTGAGTTGTCAACTAACGTGAAAGTTGGGTGAAAAAAATACAAAATTCCCTCAGTTTTCCAAATATTGACTCAATGTCATCACATTGAATTTGTTGGTTGAAATTATGTGGAAACAACGTTGATTCAACAAGGTTTTGTTCAGTGGGCTGAGATATTTTATATTGTATCACTATCTCTATACATTCATGAAACTGATTTTTTAAATATACATTATTCAGTGCATATCATTAGTTATAGTTGTGCTTATAAGTGTGGTATAATAAAGTTAAAAACTGGTGGAAAGCCTATGAAATATCAGTCAGACATCCACCCCATGCTTTCAGCCCATGCTACCCTTTTGATCTGTTTATTTGGTCAGCCATGGGCTATTACCCTATAAACAGCCTTTATGAATAGTACAGATCTTAATTTGATCACTTTTGTTGCTGAGAATGTTCCCGCACAGCAGGAAATGCACACTTGTAGTGTATTTGAGGTTTAAAAAGGCTTCTAAAGTTTGTCATTTCTGCTTAGAAATTTCAGACTTGATTTTCCCTAATGCAAAATGCATCAACCCCTACAAAAATGGCCATTAATTACAAAATCATTCAATTGTTCTGTTGCTGCAGGCTCATTTTCCTGCTGTAGCAAACTGGCTCAAATTAAGATCCTACATCTGTATATGAAACCATCATGTTTATTAGTAAACATTTGGACATCTGTGCAAGGACTCATATACTTGAATGATAATAAATTGTTTAAATTATGTTAATGGTACAAATAGTGGAGGCATGTATGACAATAACCTATACAGTGAACTGTTATTATCTTGATTAAATAAGATAAGTCAAAGTTACTTTTTAGGTGCAAAGGTTGACCGCATGTGTAAATACCAGAGGATTGTGGACCCTGTCCAGATGATTCAGATAAATAAATACATCCAGCACAGTTTACTGCCAAATAAAATACAGCAAGTACTAGATTACAGCTCTGGGGAAACCTACACTTCCATTTGCATTTGGGGAGTGAATGTTGAGTGCTGTCTGTGAATTAAATGAGCAGTGCAGTCAAATGCATGATTTACCTGTGTTTTATATATATATACAGTTGAAGTCGGAAGTTTACATACACTTAGGTTGAAGAAATTAAAACAAATTTTTCAACCACTCCACAGATTTCATGTTAACAAACTATAGTTTTGGCAAGTCGGTTAGGACATCTACTTTGTGCATGACACAAGTAATTTTTCCAACAATTGTTTACAGACAGATTATTTCACTTATAATTCACTATATCACAATTCCAGTGGGTCAGAAGTGTACATACACTAAGTTGACTGTGCCTTTAAACAGCTTGGAAAATTCCAGCAAATGATGTCATGGCTTTAGAAGCTTCTGATAGGCTAATTGACATCATTTTCGTCAATTGGAGGTGTACCTGTGGATGTATATCAAAACTCAGTGCCTCTTTGCTCGACATCATGAGAAAATCAAAAGAAATTAGCCAAGACCTCAGAAAAAAGATTGTAGACCTCCACAAGTCTGGTTCATCCTTGGGCGCAATTTCCAAACGCCTGAAGGTACCACGTTCATCTGTACAAACAATAGTACGCAAGTATTGTCACGGATCCGTCCAATAATTGACCAAGCCGCAGCGCTACTTAAGTCCTGCATATTTTATTTAGATGCGAACTTGAAAAACAACAAACATGAAACACAGGATAGCGTAAATGCTAGTGGGAGCCCAAAACAAAGGAACTCGCACCCAACAATCAACCACATCACAAGTGGGAAAATGAACAGCCTAAATAGGGTCCCCAATTAGAGGTAACGCAATGTAGCTGCCTCTAATTGGGAACCAACACAAAACCTCCATAGACTATTCTAGATGACCCCCCTGTCAGGCCCTGACCATAAACCATCGAATAAGCCCAAAGGCTTCCAAATGGTCAGAGCCTGACAAGTATAAACACCATGGGACCACGCAGCCGTCATACCGCTCAGGAAGGAGACGCGTTCTGTCTCCTAGAGATGAATGTACTTTGGTGCAAAAAGTGCAAATCAATCTCAAAACAACAGCAAAGGACCTTGTGAAGATGCTGTAGGAAACGGGTACAAAAGTATGTATATCCACAGTAAAACAAGTCCTATATCGACATCAGCAAGGAAGAAGCCACTGCTCCAAAACCATCATAAAAAAGCCAGACTAAGGTTTGCAACTGCATATGGGGACAAAGATCATACTTTTTGGAGAAATGTCCTCTGGTCTGATGAAACAAAAATAGAACTGTTTGGCCATAATGACCATCGTTATGTTTGGAGGAAAAAGGGGGAGGCTTGCAAGCCAAAGAACACAATCCAAACCGTGAAGCATGGTGGTGGCAGCATCATGTTATGGGGGTGCTTTGCTGCAGGAGGGACTGGTGCACTTCACAAAATAAATGGCATCACGACGAAGGAAAATGATGTGGATATATTGAAGCAACATCTCAAGACATCAGTAAGGAAGTTAAAGCTTGGTCGCAAATGGGTCTTCCAAATGGACAATGACCCCAAGCATACTTCCAAAGTTGTGGCAAAATGGCTTAAGGACAACAAAGGTATTGGAGTGGCCATCACAAAGCCCTGACCTCAAGGAGGACTACAAACCTAACTCAGTTACACCAGTTCTGTCAGGAGGAATGGGCCAAAAATTCACCCAACTTATTGTGGGAAGGTTGTGGAAGGCTACCCGACACGTTTGACCCAAGAAAAACTATTTAAAGGCAATGCTACCATGTACTAATTGAGTTTATGTAAACTCGAGCTGAGCTGAAATAAATCATTCTGTCTACTATTATTCTGACATTTCACATTCTTAAAATAAATTGGTGATCTTAACTGACCTAAAACAGGGAATTTTTACTAGGATTAAATGTCAGGAATTTAAATGGATAGTTTAAATGTATTTCGCTAAAGTGTATGTAAACTTCCGACCTCAACTGTATATATATATATATATATATATATATATATATATATATATATATATATATATATATATATATATATATATATATATATATATCCACACTACTAATTGTTACCCATTAATGTTTTGATATTGAGATAAAAACGGCTGCATTGGACCTTTAACAATACTGAATCAGACTAATGTGTGAATATCGTTATATAAATATTTCAAGATGGATATTGTTAGCAGCTCCCACTCTCAACCATCAAAATTATACTCCTTCTGCCTTCATAGGTACCCACTACCTCTTTTAAAATGACAGTTGGTGCTTACCGAAGGTCGAGAGGACCCCACACAGTGCCCACACCACCAGTGACAACCCCACAGTACCACAGTTCATCAGAACCCCTTTTGGTGCAATGAAGATGCCGCTGCCCACCACGCTACCGATGATGAAGGAGATAGCCGGATGCAGACCTATCGTCCTCCTCAGGTGGAACACTTGATCTTCTTTCTTCTCCTTCACCTCATCCCCCTCTTCCTTCGACTGAACTCTGTCTATGCCCATGCCCATGCCCATGCCTCAGCAGCCTTGAAGGTGTGCACACACACCTGGTTTAGACAGCCAACAGACCCCAACACGATCCAGTGAATAAATCAAACGCCAAAAATGACTTTTAAGCAGCAAAAATCCTTTCACATTCCATTTTTAAGAAAACACAGAAGTAGTCCCTTTAAGTGAACACAAAAGTATTCTCTCTTTATGAACACAAAAGTATAGTCATTCCCTTTATGGATAAACTATACAATTCATATCACTCTTCTTATATCGAAACTACTTGTATGTATCCAATGAAGACTGCTGTATATAGAGGACGAGTGTAGAAGACGAGACAAGCTGCGTGGAGCTGAACGCGAAGTCAGTACCCACAGAAACCCACCAATCCTGCACAAGCTGGGAACAAAGCAAGCAGGCTTCCCAAGCGTCAATAACATGAGTAATTAAGGCGGTTTAGACGGTTCAAAGCCATGCTGCATTCATTGTACTGAGTCTGAGTGTGTGTGTGTGTGTGTGTGTGTGTGTATGTTTGTGCGTGTGTGTGTGCGTGTGTGTGTGTGCGCACGCACTAGAGTTTTTGAGGGTCTTCGCGTGCGTGTGTGCCTGTGTGTGTGAAGTTTTGCTTGTGTGCACAGCTTTATACGCGGAATACCAAGGGGCGAGAACCCAAACCCCTTTTGTAACGTACAGATGACAGATGACAGGGGGTTTCGCTTTCGCTTTCAACAACAATTTCACAACAGAGAAAGTATACGTGCTATAGGAGCAGATGGGCCTTATTGATGTTCTATCGAATATCCAGAAAATATCAGTATAATTAATTCATAACCAAATCATAACCAAATAACATACAATTTGACACAAATTTAAACACTAAAATGGGGTTGAATGCAACTTCAAACAATTGGCTTCTCATTTCTGCCTCTCTGCACACACGCCTGATGAATAACATCAAGGTCATGTAGTTTCCCCTGTGTGTGAACTTTGAAGTATTTCTGTCATAAGCAAAGAAACTTCAGAGTGAGATCACATGTGAGGATTCAACAGTAATCTGTTAAAACATTTATCTGGCCTCTCTTTCCTTAACACTTGGGAGACTGTGCCTGTCCATTTGACTTTATCTGTCGCTTGGCTGACTAATGTTAAAAATCTCAACACAGCATGTAACATTGGCAATATAGCGGCTTTATTTTCATTAACTTTAAGCATCAGCTGTCAAAGCTGCTTATCGATCACTGCACCTGTATATAGCCCTTCTGTAAATAGCCCACCCTACTACCTCATCCCCATATTTATTTTGTTATTTTCGCTAATTTTGCACTCCAGTATCTCTATTTGCACATCATAATTTGCTCATCCATCATTCCAGTGTTAATGCTAATCTGTAATTTATCTCACCACTGTGGCCTATTTATTGTCCTACCTTCCTAACCTTACTGCATTTTGCACTACATTTGCACTCTGTATATAGATTTTCTATTGTGTTATTGACTGTACGTTTGTTTACTGTGTAACTCTGTGTTGTTTTTTGTCGCACTGCTTTGCTTTGACTTGGCCTGGCCAGGTCGTAGTTGTAAATGAGAACTTGTTCTCAACTGACCTACCTGGTTAAATAAAGGTGAAATAAAAAATAAATAAAAAATGTGACATGTTTTGTTGTAATTGCATGTATTGACAATGGGTGTCGGCATTTCTGGGAAACTAAGAATTGTATTCACAATAACTTATCTGACATGTCACCACTCTACACCATCACATTATGTGACTTGAATAATACAGAAAGGGAAAGTATTTATTTGCCATTTATTTTTCTTGTTTTCATGTTTATTCAGCTGAAAGTTGTGAGGACGTTTGGGAGAGATCCCTACTGCTATGAAAAATAAGTATTTAAAATTGCTGCAGGTCCAACATTAAACATCATGTCTAATATTTATAACCTTCTAAATCGGTCTCTCAACAGAAAATGTATTAAATGAAAGTCCCTTAACATCCAAACCTTACTTTCCACAGTATTATTAGCTCATTGCATAGAGTTATTTCGAGTTCTACAACTTCATCACTTTCTGTCCTTGTCTTACAAACAGTGATGAAAAAGTATGTGCAAATGCTCGATTGTTCCAGAGGTCCCACACATCAATTATCATATTCAGTGGTTATATTTATTTATTAATTCATAATACTTGAATGTCGCATAGGGAAATCTGCTTGGCAACATACATTTTTCTTTGAATTGCAAGCATTTTGGGGATGACACTGGAACCACACTAATCCGGCACGCTGGACGAGCTAAATCGAGCGCACTTGGAGGTTCACGTATGAATAAGATCGCAAGTCATTGGCTGCTTTGTGTTCATGAGTAATCCCCGAATATGATTGGCGGTGAGTGCGGAAGTCAATGAATGTAAACGCACTTGTACAAATCAGGTACCACAGTTTTTTGCAATTGAAATTACCACCACTACATAATTCACAGCACGTTTAACAAATTGGTAAATACATGACTCATGTTTGGTTGACAGTCGTTGATGCGTCTTACAATTTTGTCGGCACAAACAACTAAAAGAGAAGTAACGTTAGCTAACTAACATTACAGTACAATGATGAGTAACTCGTCCACCTCAATGACTCACACTCTCAGCTTCGGGTTTGTCCGTCAAAGCCCCCCTCTGAGTTCACAATTTTCACTGACATACGGCCTTTTGGACTCAGCTGCCGAACAGTTAATGGTTCGGAGGGATTTCCAAGCTGCTTTCGACACATGTGAGAAAGGTCTGGAGAGCCTTTTAAACGCGGAGCAAGATGATAACAGGTGGATACTAACTCTTAGAATTTTCTATACTTTTATGACATGATCCATGTTGCATTTCATTATTGGACTTAACCGTTGTCCATCCGACTTTCAGGTATGGGGAGTTGAAGGCTGCACTCTGCATTGTGGGGATTCAAGCATTGGCTGAACTCAATCAGTGGCCTGGTGTACTGGCATGGATTCTGCAGCATTATGAGTGTCCTGAGAAAATACCTGCCAAAATAATGCAGATGTGGTGAGGAAAATGTAACATGGTTCATTTGCAGGCTCTCATTTCTTGCACACCATTTATAACAGTGCTATACACTGCAGACACTCCACATTGTGATTTATGTTTTCAATTGGCATGTAAATGTGTTCCCCAATTCACCCTGCAGTCATGTTTCTCTATGTCCCTCTTGTTTGTTGTAGCATACTCCTCTACACCAAAGTGGGTGAGCAAGCTATGATACAGGAGGCAGGCAATGTTTGGCTGTGCTGCCCATCCAATGGGAGATTGGCAGGATTTGGGACTGTAGCAGAGCTGTATTTACTGCATATTCTGGTGCCTTTAGGTCATATGACAGAGGCACGGGAGTTGGTTTTTGGTGAGGTGGGAGGTATTGCATTCACAGAGGACCAGAAACAAACAGCACTGGATATCGTGGAGAATAAAGAGAACCTCAGCCAAGAACAACCCCCAAGCCCTAGTCGCAACCCCAGTCCTGTAGTGGTGGCTGCTCGATTTAACACACCGCAAGGTCCGTCTCACTTACAGTTGCATTAACCCTTTGTACTGACTTTAATGCTGCCAGACAGTGTGACTGACTTTGTGTGTTTGTGCTTTATAGGTGCTGTGATTCAGAAACTCTACGCCTTGTTTAGGCTTTTGAACAGAGGACTATCAGTAGCCAGTGCTGGGTCATTCCCTCTTCGGAGAGTCTTTCTGGCTGTGATCCTTCTCTACATGCTTTTTGTCCGGATGGATCCAGGTACAAAATAAATAACGTAATATGATTCAATCATTGGAACAAACGTTCAACATCAAAATAATGTGGGTTGCTTTAGTTAATGCTAGTCTAGCACTTACCATACAACTTTTGTCTAGCTTTTGATTGCACCCAATTTACCTACAGTATCTAAGCACCTAAGCAGCGACTAGATATCTGAACTTAAAGTGGAGAAATGTTATGATGATTCTTGGATATGGTTTCTCCACAGCTCATCCCTCATCTTTCCCCTGGATCTCACAGCTGCTGCAGATGCTGAAGCAGACGTGGGACGCCATGTTTACTCCTCACTACCGAGCCAGAGCTCAGAGCTAAGAACTGTAAAACCATACAACCTGGTGCTGGGACATTATGGTTTAAATTTGACTTAGACCAAAGAGCTCACCATTGACCCTCTAATCATGTAAATATGAATTAGTGACTGAGATAAAGAGAGACATTCAGGGGGGCTTTTGTTGGCAACAACAACATGGATACCCGTGAAGGCAGAATGTGAACAACATGGATACCTGTGAAGGCAGAATGTGAAAGTAATAGGCAGAATTAATTTCCCTGGTGTTGCAGATTCAGTTGCTCCCATAGGTGTTCGTGTGAGCGAGAAAGCGATTGAGTGTGTGTGTTGATATGAATGGCCCAGTCCAAAACAACTCAGTGTATATAGAGGCACGCTCATTATAATCAGATGCATGTCAGACAAATAACTTTTAAATGACAGTGAAATAATTGTAATTGTTAAAATTAGAATTTTCTCATTATAAATTAGTTCAGTATGTTTCAATAGGGTTTGGCTCCAGCAGATACACAGGTATACGGGCTTAAACAGGTCGAATGGTACTAGAGAGAATGGTGTATGTACTAGCGAGCTAGTGTGTACTAGCTAGCTAGTAGTGTGTACTAGCTAGCTAGTAGTGTGTACTAGGTATACTAGCTAGTAGTGTGCAGTGGTGTGTATTCATGTTTGCCAAGGGAAGCCAGGCTTCCCAAAACAATTGACCAAAAAAACAAGAAAATATATTTTTCGTCTCTCTGTGTTTCATAATTTTCCTTCAATAAACCGTTACCAGTGAATAATCAGAGGTCACTATAGCGTAATGTAATTTGTGAATTTCAGTGAACATAGTGTAATGTGGGTTCCCAAACCTTTTCACTCTGAGCCCCCCCTTCCAGCATTTGGGAACATCCCGCGTCTCGGGATGTTTCAAGCACTGTTCCTGATACAAACTGTTCACACCCCTCTTGTTGTTGGAGAGAATTTTGCAGCTTTAAAGGTTATTTCCTGCAATTCTACACATTTTGTCATAGGGTGCAAAGAAAATGTTGCAGTTTTAATGCACTTTTTCTTGCAATTCTATATATTTTGCCATGTCTAATGTGTATGTGATATTTGAATAACAAAAAAATGACAGCTATCTAATAAAAATACATTAGCTGACATGGGCTAGTTGATCTGGACATTTCTGACAAGTTACAGTGCATTCGGAAACTATTCAGACCCCTTGACTTTTAAATTGTTTTTTCCCTCATCAATCTACACACAATACCGCATAATGACGAAGTAATAACAGGTTTAGACATTTTTTAAAAAATAATTATGAAAAATAAAACATTGAAATATCACATTTACATTGTCACGGTCGCTATGAGACAGGACCCGAAGCGCAGAGCTGTGTTGCAAAAACATTCCTTTTATTATACAAAACTCAAAAATAACAAAAGGAGAGACCATGAACTGGCGCAAACAAAAAGGAAACACAGGTGGGAATACTGAACATAAATAGGCTCCCCAATTAGAAGCAATGCGGCGCAGCTGCCTCTAATTGGGGACCAATCCCATACTGAACATAGAGCTATCCAGAGAGGACTCTGGACACTAAACCTGAAAACCATAAAGGTTTCCAGAGACCTCCCTGAACATAAATCCTTAAGTATTCAGACCCTTTAATCAGTACTTTGTTGAAGCACCTTCTCTGCAGGTCCTCTCAAGCTCTGTCAAGGCTCTGGATGGGCCACTCAAGGACTTTCAAAGACTTGTCCCGAAGTCACTCCTGTGTTGTCTTGGCTGTGTGCTTAGGGTCGTTGTCCTGTTGGAAGGTGAACCTTCACCCCAGTTGGAGGTCCTGAGTGCTCTGGAGCAGGTTTTCATCAAGGATCTCTCTGTACTTTGCTCTGTTCATATTTCCCTCAATCCTGACTAGTCTCCTAGTTGCTGCCACTGAAAAACATCCCCACAGCATGATGCTGCCACCACCATGCTTGGGATGGTGCCAGGTTTCCTCCAGACGTGACGCTTGGCATTCAGGCCAAAGAGTTCAATCTTGGTTTCATCAGACCAGAGTGGCTTTAGGTGGCTTTTGGCAAACTCCAAGTGGGCTGTCATGTGCCTTTTACTGAGGAGTGGCTTCCGTCTGGCTACTCTACCATAAAGGCCTGACTGGTGGAGTGCTGCAGAGATGGTTGTCCTTCTGGAAGGTTGTTTTGCTTCCCCAGATCTGTGCCTCGACACAATCTTGTCTCTGAGCTCTACGGACAATTCCTTCCTCATGGTTTGGTTTTAACTCTGACATGCACTGTCAACTGTGGGACCTTATATAGACAGGTGTGTGCCTTTCCAAATCATGTCCAATCAAATGATTTTACCACAAGTGGACTCCAATCAAGTTGTAGAAACATCTCAAGGATGATCAATGGAAACAGCATGGACCACGTATACATTTTGAGTATCATAGCAAAGGGTCGGAATACTTATGTAAACAAGGTATTTCTGTTATTTTTTTTTAAATGAGCTTACATTTCTAAAAACCTGTTCTTGCCTTGGGGTATTGTGTGTAGATTGTAATTTAATACATTTTTGAATAAGGCTGTAACGTAACATAATGTGGAAAAACCAATGGTCTAATTTGACCTACTTGGAAAAAGACAGCTTCTTCACTTCTTCCATCCAAAATCAAGCACTGCATATTATGAGACATGTTTTACCTTGCTTCAAAGTAGCCTAGGCAAAATCCGACTATATCCAAATTATTTTATACAGACTGGCAGGATTGGGGAGTAACGGTTTACAGATACTTTTGAAAAACTAGATGACTACTTCGAGGATTACTTTTAAATTCAGAAAGGATGTTTGCGTAAAAAAATATTTGACACTTCTCTGTTTTCTCAATGACATTCAAATCAGCATTGAAAAAAGGCGCACATTTAAGTTTGTTCCACATGAGCGAGTCTGACCACAAGTCAGAGACCGCTGTGACGACACACCGAATGTGTTTGATAGATCGCGGGAAAAGAGCAAGAATAGTATTTTGTAGGCTACAGTCCAAGCTATGTCTTCGAATTGTGGTTGTTGTGCATGGCTGTTAAAAAAATCTAAATGTGTATTTGAACCCAATAATGGTTGAATTCAAGAAGTTGAAGGTGCCTATCAATCATTGTTTTTGAAACTAGTGGACAGCCAGTGAAAAATGCGCTCTTGCAACAGCTGTATAGTGCGGATCCAAGCCAATGGAATAAAAGTGGGGCTTTTATTGCTCAAACTTTTGATAGACTTTTGCACACTCTTGGTAAAGCATGCCATTCCATGAGCGCAGCATTTATTTTTCAACTCGAATCAATGAACCCAATCAGTCCTCCATGACAACAAAATCATAAACAACAGAGTAGGGCTGGATAATAAGTCCTTAGTGTTGGGGTCATGCTCAGGTAAAACTATTTGGCTAATCTATGCTTCTGTATTTCCAAGTCCTATTCTTGAAGATCAAGGAGTATAACATTTATTGGAATGACTGGAATTCTGATACTTTGTTTTTTAATGTAATGTAGTAGAAAGCGATGGGTTTAGAAGCCTACATAACCAACCCAAAAAGTAAAATGTAACATCCATATATGGCCAACTATGTAAAGTTTAACTTTAATTCTGCAATAGATGTCGTTCAATTGGTAACATACATTGTCTTCTTCTAATGCCTCTTAAGGGGAAAGTAATCTAAAAATAACAGAATGTAATCAGATTACGTTACTGAGTTATCCAAAAGTTACGTTGCTGATTACAATTTTGGACAGGTAACTTGTAACTGTAACGGATTTTGTTTAGAAAGTAACCCAACCCTGCAGACTGGTACAGTTGAAGTCGGAAGTTTACATAAACCTTAGCTAAATACATTTAAACTCAGTTTTTCAATATTCCTGACATTTAATCCTAGTAAAAAAGTCCCTGTTTTAGGTCAGTTAGAATCACCACTTTATTTTAAGAATGTGAAATGTCAATATAATAGTAGATAGAATTATTTATTTCAGCTTTTATTTCTTTCATCACATTCCCAGTGTGTCAAAAGTTTACATACACTGAACTAGTATTTGGTAGCATTGCCTTTAAATTGTTTAACTTGTGTCAAACGTTTCGAGTAGCCTTCCACAAACTTCCCACAATAAGTTGGGTGAATCTTGGCAGAACTGATGTAACTGAGTCAGGATTGTAGGCCTCCTTGCTCACACACGCTTTTTCAGTTCTGCCCACACATTTTCTATAGGTTGAAGGTCAGGGCTTTGTGATGGCCACTCCAATACCTTGACTTTGTTGTCCTTAAGCCATTTTGCCACAACTTTGGAAGTATGTTTGGGGTCATTGTCCATTTGGAAGACCCATTTGCGACCAAGCTTTAACCTGACTGATGTCTTGAGTTGTTGCTTCAATATATCCACATAATTTTCCTTCCTCATGATGCCATCTATTTTGTGAAGTGCATCAGTCCCTCCTGTAGCAAAGCACCTCCACAACATGATGCTGCCACCCTCCTGTGCTTCACGGTTGGGATGGTGTTCTTCGGCTTGCAAGCCTCCCCCTTTTTCCTCCAAACATAACGATGGTCATTATGGCCAAACAGTTCTATTTTTGTTTCATCAAACCAGAGGACATTTCTCCAAAAGGTATGATATTTTTCCACATGTGCAGTTGCAAACCGTAGTCTGGCTTTTTTATGGCGGTCTTGGAGTAGAGGCTTCTTCCTTGCTGAGCGGCCTTTCAGGGTATGTCGATATAGGACTCGTTTTACTATGGATATAGATAATTTTGTACTGGTTTCCTCCAGCATTTTCACAAGGTCTTTTGTTGTTGTTCTGCGATTGATATGCACATTTTGCACCAAAGTACGTTCATCTCTAGGAGAAAGAATGCGTCTCCTTCCCGAGTGGTATGATGGCTGCATTCCAGTTAGTTGCATTTTCAGGAAAAAATGTAAGAATTAGGATGTTATTTGGTTTATCCAAATGTATATTTCAAATGTTGTTAATATTAAGAAAATTATTTCTGAAAAAAAGGTAGTTTGTCCCATCTTTCAGGAATCTCTGAGTTTCAGTATCTATTCCCATTATCATTGGTCTGTAGCGTGTAGTAAAACCCCATCCATATGAACAAAACAGAAGGGATGTATAACTGACTGTGGGTTTTGTTTTGCTTGTGACCACCATTTTTTCCTAGTGGGCGAAGCCATACTAGCTGAATACCCAAATCTCAGTGGACTGAAACATGTCTAAACTACTGTCGTTTCGTGTGTTTTTAAATGAGCGTTTAACGGCAGCAGCTGTGGAGATTTTCGGGGCAACGGTAGCGGAGTACCAGGAGGAAAATGATTTGTTACGGAGACTGCTGTGGATCACACCGGAGATAAAACTATGTAGAATAGGTTCGTATGGAGATCTACTGATATCTACACAGAACACTTACAAACGCAACATGCAACAATTTCTAAGATTTTACCGAGTTACGGTTCATAAGGAATTTAGTCAATTGAAATATATTAGGCCTTAATCTATGAATTTCACATTACTGGGAATGCAGATATGCGTCTGTTGGTCACAGATACCTTTTTTAAAAAAAAGGTAGTGGGGTTGATCAGAAAACCAGTCAGTATCTGGTGTGACCACCATTTGCCTCATGCAGTGCGACATCTCCTTAGTATAGAGTCAAGCCTGGGGAATGTTGTCCCACTCCTCTTCAATGGCTGTGTGAAGTTGCTGGATATTTGTGGGAACAGGAACCGTCATACACGTCAATCCAGAGCATCCCAAACGTGCTCAATGGGTGACATGTCTGGTGAATATGCAGGCCGTGGAAGAACTGGGACATTTTCAGCTTCCAGGAATTGTGTACAGATCCTTGCGACATGGGGCCGTACATTGTCATGCTGAAACATGAGGTGTTGGCGGCAGATGAATGGCACGACAATGGGCCTCAGGATTTTGTCACGGTATCTCTGTGCGTTCCAATTGCCATTGATACAATGCAATTGTGTTTGTTGTCTGTAGCTTATGTCTGCCTGCCCATACCATAACCCCACCGTCACCATGGGGCACTCTGTTCACAACGTTGACATCAGCAAACCACTCGCCACTATGGCGCTATACACGGTGTCTGCCATCTACCAGGTACAGTTGAAACCTTTATTCATCTGTGAAGAGCACACCTCTCCAGCGTGCCAGTGGCCATCGAAGGTGAGCATTTGCCCACTAAAGTCGGTTACGACGCCAAACTAGTCCGGTCAAGACCTTGGTGAGGACAACGATCACACAGATGAGTTTCTCTGAGACAGTTTGACAGTCTGTGCTGAAAGTCTTTGGTTGTGCCAACCCACAGTTTGTCCCCAGCACAAGGTGCACCTGTGCACTGATCATGCTGTTTAATCAGCTTTTTGATATGCCACACATGGGATATTTTATTTCAGCTTATGAAACTTGAGACCAACATTTTACGTATTTATATATTTTTTCCTGTATATATTTTTATAATTTAAATAGGCAAGTCAGTTAAGAACAAATTCATATCTACAATGACTGCCTACTACGGCCAAACCCTCCCCTAACCCGGCGACACTAGGCCAATTGTGTGCCAGCCTATGGGACTCCCGATCACGGCCAGTTGTGATACAGTCCGGGATCGAACAAGGGTCTGCAGTGACGCCTCTAGCACTGAGATGCAGTGCCTTAGACCGCTGCGCCACTCAGGAGGCCTATAGGTATAGATGGCTGTTTAGGCCTTCAGTGATGTTTTATTAACTACTACTAGTGACGGGAAAACAAGGTTTTCTGAAGCCTTTGGGGTGTTCACCAAATTGTGTCAAAAACAAGGCCCCAGGGTTCCGGTCCCAAAGGACAGTTTCTGTAATGCAGATTAACTGAAGTTCGGCCCAGAAAGACAAAAACGTTTGTTTAAAGGTCCTGAACTGTAATTCTAAATGTACTTTTGCTCTCATGGCTAACTACCAGGAAGTTTGAAAATATATATATTAACCAGTTTGCCTTGACTGACAGCTCTTTGAAATGCCTATGTCAAGCAACTTGGATGCAGTGTTGCAGTAAAATTATCAAGCTAATTTGGTGATACACAAAGCAACTTGAACAACATTGAAATTGCATCAATGATATGCTATTTTGTTTTTATATCTCCAGTTTGGCATGTCTGCTGCAGTTCACAGCAGCACTGACGGATGAGTTGACTTGACAACTACAGTGGGGAGAAGTATTTGATACACTGCAGATTTTGCAGGTTTTCCTACTTACAAAGCATGTAGAGGTCTGTAATTTTTATCATAGGTACACTTCAACTGTGAGAGACGGAATCTAAAACAAAAATCCAGAAAATCACATTGTATTATTTTTAAATAATTAATTTGCATTTTATTGCATGACATAAGTATTTGATCACCTACCAACCAGTAAGAATTCCGTCTCTCACAGACCTGTTAGTTTTTCTTTAAGAAGCCCTCCTGTTCTCCACTTATTACCTGTATTAACTGCACCTGTTTGAACTCGTTACCTGTATAAAAGACACCTGTCCACACACTCAATCAAACAGGCTCCAACCTCTCCACAATGGCCAAGACCAGAGAGCTGTGTAAGGACATCAGGGATACAATTGTAGACCTGCACAAGGCTGGGATGGGCTACAGGACAATAGGCAAGCAGCTTGGTAAAGAAAGGCAACAACTGTTGGCGCAATTATTAGAAAATGGAAGAAGTTCAAGATGACGTTCAATCTCCCTCGGTCTGGGGCACCATGCAAGATCTCACCTCGTGGGGCATCAATGATCATGAGGAAGGTCAGGGATCAGCCCAGAACTACACGGCAGGACCTGGTCAATGACCTGAAGAGAGCTGGGACCACAGTCTCAAAGAAAACCATTAGTAACACACTACGCCGTCATGGATTAAAATCCTGCAGCGCACGCAAGGTCCCCCTGCCCAAGCCAGCGCATGTCCAGGCCCGTCTGAAGTTTGCCAATGACCATCTGGATGATCCAGAGGAGGAATGAGAGAAGGTAATGTGGTCTGATGAGACAAAAATAGAGCTTTTTGGTCTAAACTCCACTCGCCGTGTTTGGAGGAAGAAGAAGGATTAGTACAACCCCAAGAACACCATCCCAACCGTGAAGCATGGAGGTGGAAACATCATTCTTTGGGGATGCTTTTCTGCAAAGAGGACAGGACGACTGCACCGTATTGAGGGGAGGATGGATGGGGCCATGTATCGCGAGATCTTGGCCAACAACCTCCTTCCCTCAGTAAGAGCATTGAAGATGGGTCGTGGCTGAGTCTTCCAGCATGACAACGACCCGAAACACACAACCAGGGCAACTAAGTAGTGGCTCCGTAAGACGCATCTCAAGGTCCTGGAGTGGCTTAGCCAGTCTCCAGACCTGAACACAATAGAAAATCTTTGGAGGGAGCTGAAAGTCTGTATTGCCCAGCGATAGCCCCGAAACCTGAAGGATCTGGAGAAGATCTGTATGGAGGAGTGGGCCAAAATCCCTGCTGCAGTGTGTGCAAACCTGGTCAAGAACTACAGGAAACGTATGATCTCTGTAATTGCAAACAAAGGTTTCTGTAGCAAATATTAAGTTCTGCTTTTCTGATGTATCAAATACTTATGTCATGCAATAAAATACAAATTAATTACTTAAAAATCATACAATGTGATTTTCTGGATTTTTGTTTTAGATTCCGTCACTCACAGATGAAGAGTACCTATGATAAAAAATTACAGACTTCTACATGCTTTGTAAGTGGGAAAACCTGCAAAATCGGCAGTGTATCAAATACTTGTTCTCCCCACTGTACGTCTGAGTTTTGAACGACCCTTTTGTTTCATGCTGGCTGAAGACCAAGCTAGCCAGTAACTAGCTGACATAGATGAAGACCTAGCTAGCCAGTAACTAGCTAACACCAGACACAGATGAAGACCTAGCTAGCCAGTAACTAGCTAACACCAGACACAGATGAAGACCTAGCTAGCCAGTAACTAGCTAACACCAGACACAGATGAAGACCTAGCTAGCCAGTAACTAGCTAACACCAGACACAGATGAAGACCTAGCTAGCCAGTAACTAGCTAACACCAGACAGATGACGACCTAGCTAGCCAGTAACTAGCTAACACCAGACACAGATGAAGACCTAGCTAGCCAGTAACTAGCTAACACCAGACACAGATGAAGACCTAGCTAGCCAGTAACTAGCTAACACCAGACACAGATGAAGACCTAGCTAGCCAGTAACTAGCTAACACCAGACACAGATGAAGACCTAGCTAGCCAGTAACTAGCTAACACCAGACACAGATGACGACCTAGCTAGCCAGTAACTAGCTAACACCAGACACAGATGAAGACCTAGCTAGCCAGTAACTAGCTAACACCAGACACAGATGAAGACCTAGCTAGCCAGTAACTAGCTAACACCAGACACAGATGAAGACCTAGCTAGCCAGTAACTAGCTAACACCAGACACAGATGAAGACCTAGCTAGCCAGTAACTAGCTAACACCAGACACAGATGAAAGGGGAAACAGACAGCGGGTGAAATAAGTATTGAACACGTCACCATTTTTCTCAGTAAATATATTTCCAAAGGTGCTATTGACATGGAAGTTTCACCAGATGTTGGTAACAACCCAAGTAATCCATACATACAAAGAAACCAAAACAAATAAGTTCAGAAATTAAGTTATGTGTAATAATGTGAAATGACACAGGGAAAAAGTATTGAACACATGAAAATGATTAAAAATCATACAATGTGATTTTCTGGATTTTTGTTTTAGATTCCGTCACTCACAGATGAAGAGTACCTATGATAAAAAATTACAGACTTCTACATGCTTTGTAAGTGGGAAAACCTGCAAAATCGGCAGTGTATCAAATACTTGTTCTCCCCACTGTACGTCTGAGTTTTGAACGACCCTTTTGTTTCATGCTGGCTGAAGACCAAGCTAGCCAGTAACTAGCTGACATAGATGAAGACCTAGCTAGCCAGTAACTAGCTAACACCAGACACAGATGAAGACCTAGCTAGCCAGTAACTAGCTAACACCAGACACAGATGAAGACCTAGCTAGCCAGTAACTAGCTAACACCAGACACAGATGAAGACCTAGCTAGCCAGTAACTAGCTAACACCAGACACAGATGAAGACCTAGCTAGCCAGTAACTAGCTAACACCAGACACAGATGACGACCTAGCTAGCCAGTAACTAGCTAACACCAGACACAGATGAAGACCTAGCTAGCCAGTAACTAGCTAACACCAGACACAGATGAAGACCTAGCTAGCCAGTAACTAGCTAACACCAAACACAGATGAAGACCTAGCTAGCCAGTAACTAGCTAACACCAGACACAGATGAAGACCTAGCTAGCCAGTAACTAGCTAACACCAGACACAGATGAAAGGGGAAACAGACAGCGGGTGAAATAAGTATTGAACACGTCACCATTTTTCTCAGTAAATATATTTCCAAAGGTGCTATTGACATGAAAGTTTCACCAGATGTTGGTAACAACCCAAGTAATCCATACATACAAAGAAACCAAAACAAATAAGTTCAGAAATTAAGTTATGTGTAATAATGTGAAATGACACAGGGAAAAAGTATTGAACACATGAAGAAAGGTTAAAAAAGGCATGGAAAGCCAAGACAACAGCTGAAAACTATCAGTAATTAAAAAGCAATACAGCCCCCTGTCAGTGCAAATTAATATCAGCTGGTTCAGTCCCAACTGATGGCCTACAAAAGGTCTCATTGCCAAGGTGTCACACAAGACACATCTCATGATGGGTAAAAGCAAAGAGCTGTCTTAAGGCATTCGCAACCTAATTGTTGCAAAACATAATGATGGCATTGGTTTTAGGCGCATTTCTAAGCTTCTGAATGTTCCAGTGAGCACTGTTGGGCATTTCTCCTCCAAACATGGTGTGTATTATGACATCCAAACAGTTCAATTTTGCTCTCATCTGACCACACTATATTCTCCCAGTATTTCACTGGCTTTTCCAAATGTTGTGCAGCAAACTTTAAACGAGCTTCAACAAGCTTTTTTTTCAGCAATGGAGTCTTGCGTGGTGAGCGTGCATACAGGCCATGGCGGTGGAGTGCATTACTTAATGTTTTCTTTGAGACAACAGTACCTGCTAATTGCAGGTCTTTTTGAAGCTCTCCACAAGTGGTCCTTGGCTCTTGGACAACTCTTCTGATTATTATTTTCACTCCTCTGTCAGAAATCTTGCGAGGAGCACCTGGTCGAGGCAAATTTATGGTGAAATGATTGTCTTTCCACTTCCGTATTATGGCCAAAACAGTGCTCACTGGAACATTAAGAAGCTTAGAAATGCGCCTATAACCAATGCCATCATTATGTTTTGCAACAATTAGGTGGCGAATGTCTTGAGACAGCTCTTTGCTTTTACCCATCATGAGATGTGTCTTGTGTGACACCTTGGCAATGAGACCTTTTTGTAGGCCATCAGTTGGGACTGAACCAGCTGATATTAATTTGTACTGACAGGGGTCTGTATTGCTTTTTAATTACTGATAGTTTTCAGCTGTTGTCTTGGCTTTCCATGCCTTTTTGAACCTCCCTTTCTTCATGTGTTCAATACTTTTTCCCTGTGTCATTTCACATTATTACACAACTTAATTTCTGAACTTATTTGTTTTGGTTTCTTCGTATGTATGGATTACTTGGGTTGTTACCAACATCTGGTGAAACTTTCATGTCAATAGCACCTTTGGAAATGTATTTACTGAGAAAAATGGTGACGTGTTCAATACTTATTTCACCCGCTGTATAAGTATCTTTGCCATAGATACAGGTTGCTTGTTGCATCATAACAACAA
Source organism: Thymallus thymallus (assembly GCA_023634145.1). NCBI lineage: Eukaryota > Metazoa > Chordata > Actinopteri > Salmoniformes > Salmonidae > Thymallus > Thymallus thymallus. The sequence continues at coordinate 15,240,012 of CM042420.1, forward strand.
AGGAAAATTATGGGGAGAATTTACATTGGTGGTTAGGAGAACTAACGACAAAGGTTAGCAGAATTTATGTAAAAGGTTGGGGGAATTTATGTGTTAGGTGAATTGTGTTAAGGTTAGGGGAAGAGTTAGCTAAAATGCTACAGTTGTCCCTGACACGACTCAAAGGGTATTGTGGAAATCTAAACCCAAACCTCAACTAAGTCATGATGATCTCTTGTACTCAAATCTCACAACTCAGTTTGGAAGATAATGATGACTGGAAGATGACAAGTCTAAAGGCTTTATAGATAAACTCTGCTCCGCTCTCCTTTCCTCCAGACTCCCTGCAGCTCTCTCTCGCTGTCTCTGAAGAGGAGGTTCTCCCTGAGCAGCAGTACTGTGAGCAGGAGTGGAGAACCAGTCTGGGGGAGGAGAACCCAGAGCCTCCACAGATTAGAGGAACAGGAGGAACTCAGGACCACTCAGGAGGAAGAGCAGCTTCAAGGGCTGGAGGCTGATTTCAAATTCACTCCTTCCTGTGTGAAAAGTGAATGTGATCAAGAGGACCCACTTCCTTGACTCTTCCCCAAACCCAGACTGGAGAACAGAGAGAGTGACCCTAAACAAGTGAATATCATACCTTTTGTTACTGTGACAAGCCATAAGGGTCTCTACATTCCCTGTGACCCTCCAGATAATCAAAACAATGCCACCAGCCAAAGTTCTGCTGTAAACAGTGATCCAGTAGAACTTGACAATAGACCATCATTGGATCCCAGCCCGCCAATGTATCCCAGCCCGCCAATGGATCCCAGCCCGCCATTGGATCCCAGCCCACCATTGGATCCCAGCCCACCATTGGATCCCAGTTCATCATTGAATCCAAACCCATCAATGGGGGAACACTGTTCCAAACCCATTACCACATCTAGTAAAACTCACCATTGCTGTGACTGTGGTGAAATGTTTGCTCTGAAAACTGACCTGCAGAGGCATGTGACTTTCATCAAGAAGAGACTCAGCAAATGCCACTTCTGCAAAAAATGCTACAACTCCACCTGTAAACTAAAGGCCCTTGTCCGCCTCTCTCACAGTGGGAAACCATGCACCTGCCCTGTTTGTGGCAAGACCTTCAAACTCTTAGTATATCTGTCTAGGCACATGAGGATTCACACAGGAGAGAAATCATTTAAGAGTGGTGACTGTGGTAAAACCTTCAATCGCAAGGAACACTTAACCATGCACATGGTGACTCATACAGGAGAGAAACCATTTAGCTGTGATGACAGTGGAAAAAGCTTCATTCAGAAGGGGTCTCTAAAGATGCATATTCCAACTCACACAGGAGAGAAATCAACTCACACAGGAGAGAAACTATTTAGCTGTGATGACTGTGGGAAAAGCCTTAATCTGAAGGGGAACCTAATGAAGCATATATGGACTCACACAGGAGATAAACCATTTATCTATGGTGACTGTGGGAAAAGTTTTAGACCTAAGGGAACCCTAACCTCTCATATTCTGACTCACACAGGAGAGAAATAATTTTGCTGAAGTGACTGTGGGAAAAGCTTCAGTCATAAATTGACCCTATCTTTACCAATGCGGACTCACACTGGAGATAAACAATTTAGCTGTGATGATTGCGGGAAAAGCTTCAGAAGTCTAACTTCCTGACGCATGTGAAAAACGTCCACAAAGGAGGAGAACAGGATGAAAGAAGAAAGAACATTTTAACAAAGATCTATTTAGTCACAAAATTTGAATTAAAAAAGGCAGGATGTTGACGATACTCTGAGTACACGCTCATAGACACACATCTGGTGGTTTCTGCTCTCCATACTTTATCTGACCTATTCTATTGATAACCTACTGTTTCTCACCACAGGTGCTCTCTGCTACTCTCTGGTCTACATGGAGGGCCCAGCTACTTTACATCTGTCTGGAGGGAGAGATAGAGGTCACAGAATGAAGTGTCTTGTCTCTCAACACTCTCCAAGGTTTTTTATAGGAAAATACTGACTTTTCATGTCATGTCACAAGTGCCATTTCGTCTGACAGTGGCACTGCTAATTAACTTGGTGATGACACTTCTCCTTTCTCCCCACTAGATGGCACTTTTGGAAACATGATCCCCATCACACCATCTCTGTTGTATGGTGTGATGGGGATCATTCTTCAAAAACCTATGGGGGTATAATGTTAAATAAATCAACAATGTTACCCATTACTAAACACATTTAAACAACACACACACTGTATTACATCTAAACAGGACCATGCTAAACTGAACCAGACATAACTGACCTGTCCTGGACTGACCGTAAGGGGATGTCATAGATGGTGTGTACTGTGGGGTCAAAGGTGACTGTAAATCAGGATTAGGTTCTTAGGTACACTAGCAATGGCTGCCAGTCTTGACTTGAATGGGAACTACCATCCATGGATTATATGTCTGGTTGGTTGCGGCTGTCAGTTTGCCTTTCCCACATTTCTAAAGACAAAAGTGCAAAACACATTTGGAAACGCTGTCATTCCATTGTTTGTTTTCAGTTAAAACTGTCCAAAATAATTACAGTAAGGTACTTACAATTGTAACCCAGAAATGATTTTGATATTGAGATAAAAACGGCTGCATTAGACCTGCATTAGATGTTTTTTGATTCAGAGCGGTTGGGTTAAATGCGGAAGACACATTTCCGTTGAATGCATTCAGTTGTACAACTGACTAGTATCCTCCCTTCCCTTTCCCTAATGAATGTTGAATAAATAAAACTAAGCCCATGTTTCCACCTCAGTGTCCCTCTGATTAAGAGGTGTCTGCATGACATTCAACTACAGCAAAAGGAGATCAGCTAGCTGGCCAATGAAGTGGCTCTATTACACTAACAAGGATCCTTTCAGTAGGCTATAACAACATGAGAAGTGACAATGTCAATTGTATTTAGAATCTCTCTCATTCCCTTCGTGTGTGGATGGGTGTCAATGATTTCCCTAAGGGACTACAGGGAGTCCTGGTTTACCATTAATAAGTCTGAGCACCAGTAAACACACCATGTTCAAGAGGAGTGTCACAATGTTAATGGAATTACACACATTGTCTACTACTAGAGCTATAGGAAAAACCAAGGTCACCTCATCTCAAGGTTAGAATACATTTGCTCAATAGCATTCTACAGAGAATGTACTCATATACCCTTTATCAAAGAAAGAGCACATCTAGTAAGACATTCTTACTGTTCTAAAATTGTATTTTGCTCCAAGTCAGCTTGTTCTTTCAACAGGCAAAGCCAGAGCAGTGTACAAGACTTGCTTTTAGCCCATGTCTCTCTTTCCATTAACACACACAAAAGGCAATCATGGAAAGAGGACAGTAGTAGGTTAAACCACACCCCCTGCCTGCCGCTACTGGCTCCAGCTCCTTACACCTCTCTGACAAAAAGAAAGGGAGAGAGGGCGTATGAAAGAGAGCCGATGAGAATGGCACAAAACCGAACAGCTCTGTGTGTCACATCGCATCCACAGTTAGGACCGAGGCGCAGATCGTCGCTCTCAAGACAAGCGCAACATCGGAGAGCGATATTGCGCAACATCGGAGAGCGATATTACGCATGGTTCTGATAGAGAATGAATACGTCACTGTATCCAATAATCCCAAAACACCAGGTTGGTCTCATTTTGCCACCATTGCAGCATCACTTGAATTACCATAAGGGAGCGAAGAGAACGGAGCACAGTAGAAATAACGTATTCACAATTGAGGAATAAGATATTTTGCTCAAATGATTGAATAATTTACTTTTGATCAAAATACAAATATCTGTATTTATTTGGAGTTGTATTTCTAAGGACACATACATTAAAGCACCAATAGCCAACAGTAGGTGTACTTGGATTTGATCATATTGACACTTTCTTAGTTATCAGGATGGAAACTGCTTCAATAGCGCGTAGGCTATCCAATGTTTCCACCGCATCCAACGTGTCCAATGTGTCCACGTCCAGCGCTGGGACTGAGGTAGGACAGAGTGATGTGCAGATTTGGGGGGACAGACCTTTACCTGTCGACTACCTTGGTGACATCTCGATCCTGGATGACGGTAGATGGTCTAACTCTGGCGTGAAGAAACATCACCACAAGCACAACCTGAAGCACCGCTACGAACTGCTGGAGACATTGGGGAAAGGGACATATGGCAAAGTGAAGAAAGCCATCGAGAGACAATCCGACAAAGTGGTGAGTTTAAGCCAACCGCTAACCTCCAATGAAACGAGTATGACAGTTGGAACTTGGCGTGTTACAGGGGAATAACACCATTATAATGTAGTTTGTGTGTGATTTAAGAACATCAAAATACAGAGTCTGACAACTGAATTCAGTGATATTTTGGTGTTTTATTAATAAACATTAATAAACACTCCACACTCCAATCAGAAATCCCTTGAGAATTCCGGGGCGCGAGGTCACTATAGCCTTCACAATTGTCAGTGTCAACTCCCGCACCCTGATGATGCCACGTGGGAGTTCAGCTTTCCAATTTAAATTCAGCAATGAGACGATTTAATGTTGTTTTATGGCTATAATTACACACTTGGCAAAATCAGTTGTATTGCCTCAGATGTCACACTGCTTATACAAGATGAGTCAAAAGTCAGTTTAAAAATACATTGGGGCCCATGTGGCTACATTTAGTTTATATTTATAACATGTGTTTTCGGTGTTACCAGACCTCAGAAAAATGAGTATCGTGTCTAATTCTGTTGACTTTAATTTATGAGTTTTAATGAGCTGAGAGGCATGAATAAAAATAAAAACGCTTTGACCCACGGAACATGCACTGACAAATCCATTTAATAATCCACCTTGAACCACCTTCCCTGTAGCCATGACATGAATTATAGTGATCATATTTCATGTATTTTGTTGACTAGCCCTAAAATAGGTCTATTGGGTTACTCAACCTTTGTACTGAGTTAAGATAGTGGGAGAGAGAGAGAGAAAGAACCACACACACACATAAAGAGAGAGATGCTGAGGGTATTATTTGACCTCTGGTCACCGCCTGCCTGGGCAACTAGAAATTTCCAAGTGTGAGGAATGCAGGAGAAAAGTAGACAGTCTGGTCTACACACACACACACACACACACACACACACACACACACACACACACACACACACACACACACACACACACACACACACACACACACACACACACACACACACACACACACACATATATATATATTTAACTTGGGTCAAACGTTATATATAGTTGTTTACATACAGAATATTTCACTATATCACAATTCCAGTGGGTCAGACGTTTACATACACAGTTAATGTGCCTTAAAACAGCTTGGAAAATTCCAGAAAATTATGTCATGGCTTTAGAAGCTTCTGATAGGCTAATTGACATCATTTTCGTCAATTGGAGGTGTACCTGTGGATGTATTTCAAGGCCTACCTTCAAACTCAGTGCCTCTTTGCTCAACATCATGGGAAAATCAAAAGAACACAGCCAAGACCTCAGAAAAAAGATTGTAGACCTCCACAAGTCTGGTTCATACTTGGGCGCAATTTCCAAACGCCTGAAGGTACCATCCCAACCGTGAAGCACGGGGGTGGCAGCATCACGTTGTGGAGGTGCTTTGCTACAGGAGGGACTGATGCACTTCACAAAATAGATGGCATCATGAGGAAGGAAAATTATGTGGATATATTGAAGCAACACCTCAAGACATCAGTTAGGAAGTTAAAGCTTGGTCGCAACCCCAAGCATACTTCCAAAGTTGTGGCAAAATGGCTTAAGGACAACAAAGTCAAGGTATTGGAGTGGCCATCACAAAGCCCTGACCTCAATCCTATAGAACATTTGTGAGCAGAACTGAAAAAGCGTGTGTGAGCAAGGAGGCCTACAAACCTGACTCAGTTACACCAGTTCTGTCAGGAGGAATGGGCCAAAATTCACCCAACTTATTATGGGAAGCTTGTGGAAGGCTACCCGAAAGGTTTGACCCAAGTTAAACAATTTAAAGGCAATGCTACCAAATACTTATTGAGTGTATGTACATTTCTGACCCACTGGGAATTTGATGAATTAAATAAAAGCTGAAATAAATTATTCTCTCTACTATTATTCTGACATTTCACATTCTTAAAATAAATTGGTGGTCCTAACTGACCTAAGACAGATCATATTTACTAGGATTAAATGTCAGGAATTGTGAAAAACTGAGTTTAAATGTATTTGGCTAAGGCATTTGTAAACTTCTGACTTCAACTGTACATATATATATACACACACACACACACACATATATATATATATACATACATATATATATATTTACATACATACATACATACATACATACATACATACATACATACATACATACATACATACATACATACATATATATATATATATATATACACACCCACCCACACACACAACACAAACCCACATATATGTATACATATACACACACACACACACACACACACACACACACACACACACACACACACACACACACACACACACACACACACAATCCCACACACATATATATATATATATACACACACACACAAGCTTCTCACTTGGTCGCTGTATTGACTTCAAACTATGAACAGAATGAAGAGAGAGGGAAAGGCTACATTCTCATTGGTTATCCTGTGCAGCCAGGAAGAGCAGGCACCACATAGCCTACTATACCGTACCCTTCTGTGTGGGCTTTGTCAGGCATAGAAATGCCTTCCTGTCCATGTGTAAGAGGTCTGGAGACGACTCGTTTAGGACACCCTGCTCACTAGACAGAGAGAGAGTGGATGAGCCAGTGAGTGAACACACACTCACACAGGCAATACAAACAGAAGTCTGGATGGAATAGTTTGGGGATTATTAGGCCTTGGTGACTCATTGAGATTTGCTGCTATACAACCACCAGTCTTCTGGCTGCTACCATACAAGAGCATTCCGTTTCCTGGCTGCTACCATGCAAGAGCATTCAGTCTCCTGTCTGCTACCTTGCAAGAGCATTCAGTCTCCTGGCTGCTACCTTGCAAGAGCATTCAGTTTCCTGGCTGATACCATGCAAGAGCATTCAGTCTCCTGTCTGCTACCATGCAAGAGCATTCAGTCTCCTGTCTGCTACCTTGCAAGAGCATTCAGTCTCCTGGCTGCTACCTTGCAAGAGCATTCAGTTTCCTGGCTGATACCATGCAAGAGCATTCAGTCTCCTGTCTGCTACCATACAAGAGCATTCAATCTCCCGGCTTCTACCATACAAGACCATTCAGTCTCCTGGCTGCTACCATAGGGGGTCTATGTGTACCAACTGGACTAGTCTGGTGTACATCACAATAGGGGACTAGTCTGGTGTACATCACAATAAGGGACTAGTCTGGTGTACATCACAATAAGGGGGGGCTATGTGTACCAACTGGGCTAGTCTGGTGTACATCACAATAAGGGGGGTGGGGCTATGTGTACCAGCTGGGCTAGTCTGGTGTACATCACAATAAGGGGGGCGGGGTTATGTGTACCAGCTGGGCTAGTCTGGTGTACATCACAATAAGGGGGGCGGGGCTATGTGTACCAGCTTGGCTAGTCTGGTGTACATCACAATAAGGGGGGCGGGGCTATGTGTACCATCTGGGCTAGTCTGGTGTATATCACAATAAGGGGGGCGGGGCTATGTGTACCAGCAGGGCTAGTCTGCTGTACATCACAATAAGGGGGGCGGGGCTATGTGTACCAGCTGGGCTAGTCTGGTGTACATCACAAAACAACTCCCAGTAGCATCTCTCCTCTCATCATTCTCATCAACCCTGTGTTTACCATTACATCTAATGACCATGAGCCTGCTATGGTGATTCTCCTCTCCACTCCACTGCACTGACGCAGGGCATACCCTTTCCCTAACATCCCCATCAAACAGCCTGCCTGTAAACCAACACACCTGGTTCCTACCACAGACAAAGCCCTGGTCTGTATCTGTGACAGTGACAGTGCTTCTTCTTCTCCGAAGCTAAAGAGCGCACACAAACACACACACACACACACACACACACACACACACACACACACACACACACACACACACACACACACACACGCACACATAAACACACACACTCTTGCATTCAGACACACACCCGCACACACACCCCACTGAGCCCAGTCAGCCAGTTGTTGTATGACCCAAACGGGGGTTGTGACTAACGATCCATAACCCTGGACTGGAGGGGTAAGGGTGTGTCCGTCCTGTCTACCCAGCTGTACAGTAGGCAGGGATCACCATTCACTATCACCACAATAGACTATTCATGAGTTTAGGTTTGTGTCCCAAATGGCACCCTTTGGTCAAAAGTAGTGCACTATGTAGAGAATAGGGTGCCATTGTTCTGTATTCTGTATTGCCTTTAATAACGTATAATATGCATCCGTAACCATATTCTACACTCTGGTTATAACACATTTAACATTTTACACTCTGTTTATAACACATTTAACATTCTACACTCTGTTTATAACACATTTAACATTTTACACTCTGTTTATAACACATTTAACATTTTACACTCTGTTTATAACACATTTAACATTTTACACTCTGTTTATAACACATTTAACATTTTACACTCTGTTTATAACACATTTAAAACAAACAACTTATATTTAAGTTGAACACAACCATATCACACGATTTGTAACCATATTACATGATTTGTAACCATAATACATGATTTGTAACCATAATACATGATTTGCAACCATAATACATGATTTGCAACTATATGACATGATTTGTAACCATATTACACAATTTGTAACCATATTACATTAATTGTATCCATAATGCATGATTTGTAACCATATTACATTATTTGTAACCCTAATACAGGATTTGTAACCATATTGCATGAATTGTAACCATAATACATGATTTGTAGCCATATCACACGATTTGTAACCATAATACACGATTTGCAGCCATATCACATGATTTGTAACCATAATACAGTACATGATTTGTAACCATATTGCATGATAGATAGATAGATAGATAGATAGATAGATAGATAGATAGATAGATAGATAGATAGATAGATAGATAGATAGATAGATAGATAGATAGATAGATAGATAGATAGATAGATAGATAGATAGATAGATAGATAGATAGATAGATAGATAGATAGATAGATAGATAGATAGATAGATAGATAGATAGATAGATAGATTGATAGATAGATAGATAGATAGATAGATACTTTATTGATCCCTGTGGAACCATATTACATGATTTGTAGACATCCAAGGCACCATTGATAGGGATAGGGTCTACATAACCTCTGTGCTGGAGATATTTCCTGTCCCATTTAACAAGGCTAATGACATTCCACTGTGTTCATTATTAGAGTGACGTGTGGAACCAGCAGGGTCTGTTTGAGACACTGTAAAGGAGTGGTTTCAACTCCAGTCCTCCAGTACCCCCAACAGTACACATTATGTAGACGGGAGTTGAGAACCACGGCTGTAGAGTAGTGTTGGGGGTACTGGAGGACTGGAGTTGAGAACCACGGCTATAGAGTACTGTTACTTCTATACCCTCTCTGTTCCACAGTAGGACACAAGTAACTCTGATTAGAACTATTTATGAGGCTCTCAAGACATTGGAAGTCACACACACACACACACACACACACACACACACACACACACACACACACACACACACACACACACACACACACACACACACACACACACACACACACACACACACACACACACACACACACACACACACACACACACACACACACAAACACACACACAAACACACACACAAACACTGAGCTGTGTAAAATGGATCATCTATTTGTATCTAGCCTCATATAGCATCTGTTGTCTCCAGTGGGCTGTCTGTGTGTCCTTCCATAAGCCTAGTTTCTCTCTTCAAGGTTGTGGTACTAATTCACCATCCATCCTCTCCTCCTCCTCCTCTGAGAGATATTCTAGGGTCTTGGCCCAGTTAGAGACACAGCCAGGTTATTTTCCACAACCAGAGGACGGGACACTGCTTATGGGCCTTATGTAAGATCTAGAACAATCAAAAGTTTATGAGCACATAAGAGCAAAATAGTACTTATTTTCTCTCGCAGGGGAATGGACAAGTTTTACGACTCTTACAAGACCTGAAACTATAAAGAGATTGCAAACATAAGAACAAAAGTGAATTGACCACACACAAGTGAGAATATGCCACAGAGATAAATATTGATACAGTATTACTGTTACGGTAAATTCTTCTCTTCCTATAGCCACTATATCTGTGGAGCGCCATGAATCTGGCAATTCGAGAATAATACTCTGTTGAAGACCTGAGACCTCCATGCTGCCCCTCTCTGACCTCACTGACACAGACGGATGATAAGCCATTGGGGGAGACCATTCTGCTAAACGCTGAGCTGTTGCATTGATCGAGTATTGATAATCTCTTAGCCTCCCGTGACGGACGACAACATTTAAACGTTGAGTCTTAATGTCATCAGGTCCTTTCGAAATACAAGGGTCAAGGGTCACTCCAACACAACATGTCCACAGTGGACTCAGATAACTGTGTGTGTGAAGTAATCTGCGGTTTCGCTCTTCTGTCAGGTGATCTCTGCGTGATCTGCCATCAGTGTGTGATGATGTGATGTTCTCTCTCTCTCTTCTGTCAGGTGGCCATTAAGTCCATCAGGAAGGAGAAGATCAAGGATGATCAGGACATGGTTCACATCCGCAGAGAGATTGAGATCATGTCCTCCCTCAAGCACCCTCACATCATCTCCATCTATGAAGGTAGGTCTGAGAGAGAGAGAGCGAGAGGGAGAGAGAGAGAGACAGCGAGAGAGAGAGAGAGAGAGCGAGAGCAGGGAGTGTGTTCATTTGTTTAGTGCGCTGTACAGCGAGTCAGAAGGGAACATTGGAGAGATTCCACTGAAGTTTCCTCATCCCTCTGTCTCCACTATCGGCATCTGGTTACTATGATGTCGGCTGCTTACGTAGGAACAGGGAACACACACACACGACTGAGAGACCAAGTGTAACCCAAACATTGATTACATTGCTGGTGTGTGTCTCTCATTGTGAAACCGCGGAGGTTCTTTGAGGGCAGGCAGCAGTACCATCTCTGTGTTCTGCACAGTATCTGTCATCAACTAACTAGTCTTTAAAGGATGAATACTACATGTGTTTATTGTTGTGGTTTGGGCCGAGCCCAGAAAGCACTGGAAACCTATAGACAGACACTTAATAACGTTTATACAGCCTCACCCCGGTGTCACCCGAATAAACGTCCCCCTGCGTTAGGGAAAGCAGAAGCAGATGTATAGATGGTTCCTATTGATGTAAACTCACTCTGGGATTGTGAAGCAGTCAGCAGCATATTGGAAGGAGGTTTTAAGTGTGTCACCATGCTTCTTAGATCATCACTTAGAACCTCATTTGGCCCAAGACTAAGAGAGGGGAGAGGGATGGAGAGAGAGAGAGAGAGGAAGAGGGAGAGAGAGAGAGAGAGAGAGAGAGAGAGAGAGGAGAAGGGAGAGAGAGAGAGAGAGAGAGAGAGAGAGAGAGAGAGAGAGAGAGAGGGGGAAGAGGGAGAAAGATGACACAAAGAGAAAAGAGAGAGTACAATAGACAGAGAGTTGGGAAAAGAAAGATTCTACTGTATCCAGTTCTGCAGGCCTGTGTCATCCTTCACAGTGGCAGGGTTGGAGACATGATGTATCCAGTTCTGCAGGCCTATGTCACCCTTCACAGTGGCAGCGTTGGAGACAAGATGTATCCAGTTCTTCAGGCCTATGTCATCCTTCACAGTGGCAGGGTTGGAGACAAGATGTATCCAGTTCTTCAGGCCTATGTCATCCTTCACAGTGGCAGGGTTGGAGACATGATGTCCTTGGACTCCCAGTATTTTAGGGCCTGACTGGTCTCATTCATTAGTCTCTATGTTTAGACTATAGGGGAGAGGGCCCTACTCTCAGAGCCCACTAGCCTGTATCTAATACGGATTAACTGAGCTAGCTAGGTAATTACATTGAGGAGTGACTGGAGATGACTGTCATAGGTCGCAACTACTGACCACCAGACATTCAGACACACACACACACACACACACACACACACACACACACACACACACACACACACACACACACACACACACACACACACACACACACACACACACACACACACACACACACACACACACACACACACACACACACACACTTAGCCCCTGCAGTTTGCTGGTTCCACAGCAACAGCAGCAGATCAAGTGTCCAGGAGTCAGAGAAAGTTCAGACACAGTCCTGGCTAGCTACCCCATGACCAACACTGTAGGGGAGAGGAGAGGAAGATAGAGGAGAGAGGGGGGGGACACAGAGAGAGAGAGACAGAGAGAGAGAGACAGATAGAGAGAGAGAGAGAGAGAGAGAGAGAGAGAGAGAGAGAGAGAGAGAGAGAGAGAGAGAGGAGAGAGAGAGAGAGAGACGGAGACAGAGAGAGAGAGAGAGAGAGAGAGAGAGAGAGAGAGAGATGAGGTGAGTGACATCATCCATTAACAGGGTTAGAGGTGTGTGATACACTGAACACTCTCTCTTTGAGTGATCTTACATAATACTGACCCTAGCCGTACATACAAACACACACACACCGAAAAATGTATTCCCATTCAAAATCCGATTTTCCCTAACCTTAACCCCAAGACCCTAACCCTAATTGTAACCCTAACCCTTAAGCCTAAAATAGCCTTTTTCCTTTTGGGGACTGGCAAAATGTCCCCACTTTTCCTTGTTTTTCTACCCTTGTGGGGACATTGGGGATTTTAGGTCCCCCCACAAGGATAGAAGAAAGGGAGGATACTAGTCAGTAGCACAACTGAATGCATTCAACTGAAATGTGTCTTCCGCATTCAACCCAACCCCTCTGAATCAGAGATTCCCCTGCATTTAACCCAACCCCTCTGAATCAGAGATTCCCCTGCATTTAACCCAACCCCTGCCTTAATCAACATCCACGTCTTTGGCGCCCTGGGAACAGTAGGTTAACTGCCGGCCCTACCACGGTCCAGAGGCACACACACACACACACACACACACACACACACACACACACACACACACACACACACACACACACACACACACACACACACACACACACACACACACACACACACACACACACACACACACACACACACACACACACACACACACACACACACACACACACACACACACACACACACACACACACACACACACTCCATCACTCTCTAACCTCCTACTGTTCCCTCACACTCCTTCACTCACTACCTTCCTATTGTTCCCTCACACTCCTTCCCTCCATCACTCACTACTCTCCTACTGTTCCCTCACACTCCTTCACTCCTTCACTCACTTCCTTCCTACTGCTCACGCACACTCCTTCACTCACTACCTTCATCACTCACTACCCTCCTACTGTTCCCTCACACTCCTTCACTCCATCACTCACTACCCTCATACTGTTCACGCACACTCCTTCACTCCATCACTCATTACCCTCCTACTGTTCCCTCACACTCCTTCACTCCTTCACTCACTACCTTCCTACTGTTCACGCACACTCCTTCACTCCTTCACTCCATCACTCACTACCCTCCTACTGTTCCCTCACACTCATTCACTCCATCACTCACTACCATCCTACTGTTCCCTCACACTCCTTCACTCCATCACACCAGAAGGTCTAAAAACATGACTTCTAACAACAGTCCTGTCCTATGTTCCTAAACTATAGCAGGGTAGAACAGTGTTCCTAAACTATAGCAGGGTAGAACAGTGTTCCTAAACTATAGCAGGGTAGAACAGTGTTCCTAAACTATAGCAGGGTAGAACAGTGTTCCTAAACTATAGCAGGGTAGAACAGTGTTCCTAAACTATAGCAGGGTAGAACAGTGTTCCTAAACTATAGCAGGGTAGAACAGTGTTCCTAAACTATAGCAGTTAACTGTAACAACAGTATAATACAACAATGTGAATAGTATCCGTGACCTCGCCATGAAGTGCAGAAGCAAGATCACCCTTTCTGCTAAATTGACTCTCTGTATTCCTATCAAAGTGTCAATGTCTTTACTCCAAAGGGCTCTATTGTTGAGACTGTGGACCCTGGTCAAAAGTAGTGCACACTATATCTGGAAATAGGGTGCCATTTGGGAGGCATCCTGAGATGGGTTTGCTGATGTCAGACTTCTCCCATCATAACTTTGTTCTCTGTGTATGTCCTTGTTTCCAGTGTTTGAGAACAAGGACAAGATAGTGATCGTGATGGAATACGCCAGTAAGGGCGAGCTGTATGATTACATCAGCGAGCGACGGCGGCTGAGCGAGAGAGAGACACGACACTTCTTCAGGCAGATCGTTTCCGCCGTGCACCACTGTCACAAGGTAAGAGATATGCTGATTTGAGGTCAGATCATCTCTTCTGTATGGTGAAGGCTAGGACCTGGGGAAGGCTGAGCTGATCCTAGATCTGTGCCCTAAGCCAAAGGACATTTCTAAAAGAAAGAGCCATCCCAACCCACACACATCTAATCTCTTTAGTTGAAGGGTACAGTACCCTACAGCAGACCAGAGTTAAAGGGTACAGTACCCTACAGCAGATCAGAGTTAAAGGGTACAGTACCCTACAGCAGACCAGAGTTAAAGGGTACAGTACCCTACAGCAGATCAGAGTTAAAGGGTACAGTACCCTACAGCAGACCAGAGTTAAAGGGTACAGTACCCTACAGCAGATCAGAGTTAAAGGGTACAGTACCCTACAGCAGACCAGAGTTAAAGGGTACAGTACCCTACAGCAGATCAGAGTTAAAGGGTACAGTACCCTACAGCAGACCAGAGTTAAAGGGTACAGTACCCTACAGCAGACCAGAGTTAAAGGGTACAGTACCCTACAGCAGACCAGAGTTAAAGGGTACAGTACCCTACAGCAGATCAGAGTTAAAGGGTACAGTACCCTACAGCAGACCAGAGTTAAAGGGTACAGTACCCTACAGCAGATCAGAGTTAAAGGGTACAGTACCCTACAGCAGATCAGAGTTAAAGGGTACAGTACCCTACAGCAGACCAGAGTTAAAGGGTACAGTACCCTACAGCAGATCAGAGTTAAAGGGTACAGTACCCTACAGCAGACCAGAGTTAAAGGGTACAGTACCCTACAGCAGATCAGAGTTAAAGGGTACAGTACCCTACAGCAGACCAGAGTTAAAGGGTACAGTACCCTACAGCAGATCAGAGTTAAAGGGTACAGTACCCTACAGCAGACCAGAGTTAAAGGGTACAGTACCCTACAGCAGATCAGAGTTAAAGGGTACAGTACCCTACAGCAGACCAGAGTTAAAGGGTACAGTACCCTACAGCAGATCAGAGTTAAAGGGTACAGTACCCTACAGCAGACCAGAGTTAAAGGGTACAGTACCCTACAGCAGATCAGAGTTAAAGGGTACAGTACCCTACAGTAGACCAGAGTTAGCTCACACAATAAGACACATAATTGCCCTTCTGTGCCGATGTAGCAGCCCATCCCCCAACCTCCCCCTCTCCTCCATCCTCCCCTTCCCTCAGGCCCTCTCCACCTCCAGGATGAGTGCTGCTCCCTGGGGAGACACAGAGAGGGTTGGCCCTTTGTCCTCCACAGTCCCTACAGCTGGAGGCTATGACTGATGTCATGGTGGAGTGATGTCATATCCCCAGCGTGGCGAGACTGAGAGTGCATCCTAAATGGCACCCTATTTCCTATATAGTGCACTACTATGGGCCCTGGTCAATATAGGGACTAGGGTGCCAGCTAGGAGAGGCTGACTGACTGACTGACAGGGCTGGCTTCAGCTGCTGGTGACATCCTAGTGAGGGAGTTGTCTGGTGCAACCGTGACATGGTGAGGAGGGAGGAACCGGACATAGAGATATAGTAGGTCAGGACAGGGCAGCGATGCAGTGACACACTGAAGACTTCCCCTGCTTCTTCCCTACAGATAGAGAGGGAGGGAGGGAGGGAGGGAGGGAGGGAGGGAGGGAGGGAGGGAGGGAGGGAGGATGGGGAGAGAGAAAGAGAGAGAGAGAGAGAGAGAGAGAGAGAGAGACGGAGGGAGGGAAGGATAGAGAGAGAGAGAGAGAGAGACAGAGAGAGACACAGAGAGAGAGAGAGAGAGAGAGAGAGAGACAGAGAGTGTGAGAGTGAGACAGAGAGTGTGAGAGTGAGAAAGAGAGAGAGGATGCCCATATCTTTTCTTGAGCATGTACATCTGCCTTCCATGGTTAAGTGAATTATTAACACACAGTGCATGGCCTAACTGTTAATGTGGTTCTTCTGGTTCATATTGAACCATGACCACACTTCCTACCACTGGCTGCATTTCAGATGGCACCCTGATCCCTGCAATACTGCATTAATTTTGACTTGGGCCCATAGGGCTCTGGTCAAAAGTAGTGCACTATGTAGGGAATAGGGTGCTATTTGAGATGCAGACCCTGTGTCCCACATGTTTAACAGCTGTTCAGTGTATCACCCAACAACACAAGAGATGTTTATGACAATACATTTTATCATTGAGATTAATTAAAGATTTATATAGAACATGTGCCACTTGAAAAGAACCACTGCAGATGAGCTCACCAAAAATGGTAGACAGAAGAGAGGTGCATGTGTGTGTGTGTTTGTGTGCGCGCGTGCGGGCAGGTGTGTGTTTGTGTGTAAATGGGTCACAGTTTAATCAGACCTGTTTTGTCTTTGTAGAACGGAATCGTGCACAGGGATTTAAAACTGGAAAACGTGCTACTGGATGAAAACTGTAATATCAAGGTAAGATCATTCACCTTTCACATGCTGTATTTCGCATGCTGTATTTCAACACACCATCTTAGGGATAGGAGCAGGTCAGTCTCTTTAAAGGTGCAATCAGTGATCTGAGAGTCTTATTCAAGGGTCATTTAATGTTGATTGTCATGCTCTTCTCTCCTCCAGATTGCTGACTTTGGTCTGTCCAACCTTTACCACAAAGACAAGCTCCTTCAGACGTTCTGTGGCAGCCCTCTGTACGCTTCACCAGAGATCGTTAACGGCAGGCCCTACCACGGTCCAGAGGTACACACACACACACACACACACACACACACACACACACACACACACACACACACACACACACACACACACACACACACACACACACAGGCTACAGTCCAAGCTATCTTCCAATGGTTCGGCTGCTGTCGGCATCCAAAGATTATCCAACTTGAATAAACGCTTTTTTAAAAAGTAAACTATTACCCTCACTTATACACACATTTAGCTATTTAAGTATCTCTCGGCCATCGACCTGTATAGTATAGTTAACCATGCAAATACTCCTTATTTATCTATATCAACTTGCAAATCTTTCCCCTAACACCCTATAACAATGTATAGTGTACATATTCAGCCATTCACCCATACTATGCTATTTCTTTTTATAGCTTTTTGCACTCCAGACTTCTTGTATTTTTATACTTTTTCATACTGCCGCTCTATGTATCATGTATCTGTCTTTTGTGTATTTTCGTTCTGGCATTTTGCACCTGCCCTGTGTTTTTTTCGTA
The DNA here is from genome assembly GCA_023634145.1 of Thymallus thymallus. Taxonomy (NCBI): domain Eukaryota; kingdom Metazoa; phylum Chordata; class Actinopteri; order Salmoniformes; family Salmonidae; genus Thymallus; species Thymallus thymallus. The sequence goes on from CM042420.1 coordinate 15,257,678, forward strand.
GCTGCTTGACGAAGAAATGTCCCCTCTGGGATCAATAAAGTATCTATCTATCTATCTATCTATCTATCTATCTATCTATCTATCTATCTATCTATCTATCTATCTATCTATCTATCTATCTATCTATCTATCTATCTATCTATCTATCTATCTATCTATCTATCTATCTATCTATCTATCTATCTACACACTCGCTAGTCCGGTTCTCCCACCCTGACACTTTCACATACACACTCACACACATGCACATCCTGTCAGGCCCAACCAGCCAGGCTTCACAGCCACTTCCCCAACAGCCAGCCCAGGTCAGACCACTCATCTGAAAGGAGTCTCAACATGTTACCAAACATAGACCCAGAATGACCGTGACTTCAGGATTTCACTGAGTCCCATAATTTCATGACTCATTAGGAGCACCACCTCTCCCACCCTACAGTAAATCTTACATAAACCCTACAGCCCCTACACCCCTTGACCCTGTGTCACCCCTCCCCTACTCCCACCTCCATTAGCTTCCTGAAAAAAAAAGCTCTTCCTAGGTTTGACACAGCTGGTCAAAGAGGCCAAGACCGACAGAGTCCCAGCCAACAATCACAGCTCTAGACGCACACACGCACACACACACTCACACACACCTACACACACACACATTCTGAGGTTATGGAGTCAAGGGAGTAGACTTCCCCATAGACTAATCGTCCATTGTTTCCTAGCTAACTGTGATTTACAGAACACTGTGATTCCTGGAGATTATCTCAGCTAATCAGAAAGTACGGCCTGTGTCCCAAATTAAACCATATTCTCTATGAGCCCTGCTCACTAGGGAATAGGGTGTCATTTAGGATGAAGCCTAAGGTTTGTACCTCAGAGCCAAAGGCAACCTCATCAGAACAGAACCCAATCAATAAAGTCACAGACCTTGGCATGGCTTTTACGACAGCAATCATTTTGCAAAGAACGGAGTGTTTGGAGAAGATACAGAATCTTGTTATTCTTTGTGTTAAAAGACATTAAAGCACCATTATCTTAGCCAGCAGAGGGGTGTGAAAACAGTAGGAAGTGTAACCATGACAAACCAACAGTAGTAAATCAGTAGCCTTGAGGTCTGTGTGCTACTGAGGCCACCATACAAGAAAGCTTTGGAGAAACGATGTGTTGTCTACCTATCACAAGAGTGTTGTATTGTAACTACCAGTGTGTTGTGATTCCAGGTAGACAGTTGGGCCCTGGGAGTGCTTCTCTACACCCTGGTCTATGGGACCATGCCCTTCAATGGGGAAGACCACAATAAACTCATCCGCCAGATCACTAACGGAGAGTACAGGGAACCTACACAGTCCTCAGGTACAAGTTTAACTCTGTAGCTGTCTCTACTTTCTTTCTCTCTCTGTAGCTGTCTCCCCTCTCTCTCTGTGTAGTTGTCTCCTCTCTCTCTCTCTCTCTCTCTCTCTCTCTCAGTAACTGGTAACTGTCTCCTCTTTCTTTTTCTCTCTCTCTGTAGCTGTCTCCTCTCTCTCTCTGTAGCTGTCTCCTCTCTCTCTCTGTAGCTGTCTACTCTCTCTCTCTGTAGCTGTCTACTCTCTCTCTCTGTAGCTGTCTACTCTCTCTCTGTAGCTGTCTACTCTCTTTCTCTGTAGCTGTCTCCTCTCTCTCTGTTGCTGTCTCGTCTCTCTCTCTGTTGCTGTCTCCTCTCTATGTGTAGCTGTCTCCTCTCTCTGTAGCTGTCTCCTCTCTCTCTCTCTCTGCAGCTGTCTCCTCTCTCTCTGCAGTTGTCTCCTCTTTCTCTCTCTCTCTCTGTCTATCTCTCTATCTCTCTTGTCATTTCATACTGTATATTGGCTTTTGTTCCTGATTCAATAATAGACTAATCACCCAGAGTTTGGTTATCTGAATCAGGAGGTATTACTCTAATAATCACCCAGAGCTTGATTCTCTGAATCAGGAGTTATTACTCTAATAATCACCCACCTAGTTGTCTCCTCTCTCTCTCTCTCTCTCTCTCTCTCTCTCTCTCTCTCTCTCTCTCTCTCTCTCTCTCTCTCTTTGTAGCTGTCTCTCTCTCTCTGTAGCTGTCTCCTCTCTCTCTCTGTAGCTGTCTACTCTCTCTCTGTAGCTGTCTACTCTCTCTCTGTAGCTGTCTAATCTCTTTCTCTGTAGCTGTCTCCTCTCTCTCTCTGTTGCTGTCTCGTCTCTCTCTCTCTCTGTTGCTGTCTCGTCTCTCTCTCTGTAGCTGTCTCCTCTCTCTCTGTGTAGCTGTCTCCTCTCTCTGTAGCTGTCTCCTCTCTCTCTGTGTAGCTGTCTCCTCTCTCTCTCTGCAGATGTCTCCTCTCTCTCTCTGCAGCTGTCTCCTCTCTCTCTGCAGTTGTCTCCTCTTTCTCTCTGTCTATCTCTCTTGTAATTTCATACTGTATATTGGCTTTTGTTCCAAGTCAAGGACTAAAACCCCTGATTCAATAATAGACTAATCACCCAGAGCTTGATTATCTGAATCAGGTCTTATTACTCTAATAATCACACAGAGTTTGATTATCTGAATCAGGTCTTATTACTCTAATAATCACACAGAGTTTGATTATCTGAATCAGGTCTTATTACTCTAATAATCACCCAGAGTTTGATTATCTGAATCAGGAGTTATTACACTAATAATCACCCATAGTTTGATTATCTGAATCAGGAGTTATTACACTAATAATCACCCAGAGTTTGATTATCTGAATCAGGAGTTATTACTCCTTTACACTTCTATGGAGCAGGGTTTGTTAAACAACGCCATAGATTGCTGCTAAAGTCTCTGTCCTCCTCACCTTCCCCTCTCTCCCAGATGCTCGTGGTCTGATCCGCTGGATGTTGATGGTTAACCCGGAGCGTCGAGCCACGGTGGAAGACATTGCAAACCACTGGTGGGTCAACTGGGGCTGGAAGACCACCGTGTGTGACTGTGACGTCCAGAAGGACAACAGTGGCAGCACCTCTTCTCCAACGCTAGCACGCTTTATCGACTGGCAGAACCGCACCACAGAGTCGCCCAGGGTGGCGCCGGTCAAGCCTCCCCACTCGGAATCCCCCGCCGTACCCCCCCATGCTTGCCGCCAGCGCCAGAGGAAGTCCATGAAGGAGAATGACAGCGGAGCGCTCCACCATCACACCGCAGGGGAGGACAAAGACAAAGAGAAAGAGAAAGAGAAAGAGAAAGAGAAAGAGAAAGAGAAAGACAAGCCAGGGCTGAAGAGGCCCAAGGGGATCCTGAAGATGCATGTGTCCGAGCAGAGGTCCCACAGCCTGGGGGAGATCGAGCTGAGTCGCTCCCTGTACTTCCACGAGGGAGGTGAGTTGCCATCCAACACCGAGAGGGATGAAGAGGAGGACGATGAACAGGATCGCCTGGGGGTCTCGCCGGCCAAGATGGTGCCCACCCTCCCCAAGAAGGGCATCCTAAAGAACAACCAGCAGCGGGAATCTGGCTACTACTCCTCCCCGGAGCGCAGTGAGTCCTCTGAACTACTAGGGGGCAGCACCTCCATGGCCCCACCAGCCAGCTCACCAACAAAGAGGTCCATGGGTAGAAAGGGCATATTGAAGCGTAACGGGAAGTACGGCAACTCCACTTCCTTCCACAGTGGCTTGTCCAATATGGGCTACCACGGGGAGACTCAGGGGGACTCAGGCCTCTCTCGCAGCCAGAGCAGACCCTCCAGTATTGTCGGTGAGGAGATGGGTCTCTCCAGTGTTCCTCCCTTCATGGGGATGGACTGGCCTACCTCGTCCCCAAAGCCCAACGTCAGGGCCTGTATGTCGGCTGAGGATCTACTCCAGCTGGCAGGCTTCAGACGGGGCCTCCAGGCGGCTGCAGGGGTGCTCCATGGGGGGAAGGTGGGGACCCGAGGGACACCAGGGTCTCCTGGAGACGACGGCAGCTTCTCTCTGCTAGGGGACATGGATGATATGACCCAGGTCTACCAACACGCCCTGGACATCAGCAGCGAACTGACTTAGGGGAGGTGCAGTTAGGGGAGTTAGGAAGATGGGAAGGATAGACACTTGAACCCTCATTTCTGGGTTAGTACTGGCCATGTGTGTTGTGAACTAGAAGTCCTAGTCACCTTAATGTACTGAATCTACAATCCCAGAGACAGTGCTGCTGTAAATGTTTACATGTTTAATAGAGCTAAATAAGTATTGTATTACATGTCACTCAGAGACACAAACCATGCTGGGGTGAAGCTCATGGAAAACCTCCATTAGGTTTTCTAAAGTAACTTTAGAGGAAGGACTGTTGTTTCTGAATCCATGGACGTAATGGACATTTAGGCCTATTGTTCATGTTATCTCAATGTAATGGACAGTTAGGACTACTGTTCATATTATATCAATGTAATGGACAGTTAGGACTACTGTTCATGTTATCTCAATGTAATGGACAGTTAGGACTACTGTTCATGTTATCTCAATGTAATGGACATTTATGCCTACTGTTCATGTTATCTCAATGTAATGGACAGTTAGGACTACTGTTCATGTTATCTCAATGTAATGGACAGTTAGGACTACTGTTCATGTTATCTCAATGTAATGGACAGTTAGGACTACTGTTCATGTTATCTCAATGTAATGGACAGTTAGGCCTAATGTTCATGTTATCTCAATGTAATGGACAGTTAGGACTAATGTTCATGTTATCTCAATGTAATGGACAGTTAGGACTAATGTTCATGTTATCTCAATGTAATGGACAGTTAGGCCTAATGTTCATGTTATCTCAATGTAATGGACAGTTAGGACTACTGTTCATGTTATCTCAATGTAATGGACAGTTAGGCCTAATGTTCATGTTATCTCAATGTAATGGACAGTTAGGACTACTGTTCATGTTATCTCAATGTAATGGACAGTTAGGACTAATGTTCATGTTATCTCAATGTAATGGACAGTTAGGACTACTGGTCATGTTATCTCAATGTAACGGACAGTTAGGACTAATGTTCATGTTATCTCAATGTAATGGACAGTTAGGACTACTGGTCATGTTATCTCAATGTAATGGACAGTTAGGCCCATGTGTTATCTATTGATTTATTATATTGTCGAAACAGACAAATATTCCTGTGTGGTTTGGTCATTTCAAGACGTATGTACTGTATGTACCCTTCAAGAAATGGTACTGAATAATAGTATTACTTGATTGAATTGACATGAATGCCATATGTGATATTCCTCATAATCCATCAGGACACCTATTGTACAGTATCACAGTGGGAAGGTTTAAGAGGAAACAATGTGTATTGGGATAAGAATACTGTATGGGCCATCCAAAGGAAGTGCCTTTATTAGTGCTACGTTATCAAGTACTGTATTTCCTGAAGGTTTATGGAGGAACAGTTAGAGATCCAACAATAACCAACAAAACTCACCACATTAGGCAAAACTATCACAGAACTCTCCTGAGTCTAAACGACTTGGACTTGTTCATGTACACAACCATTTGGTTTCACAGTAGAATTGTAGTTGTTTTGGAAATGGGACTGAAAGACAGAATGACTGAAATGAAAAAAGAAGGGTGGATAGACGTGTAGTCAATAAGATTCACAGAGTTGTGGCTACAAGCCCTCCAGTCTACACGACTAGGTCATGTGTAGGCCATATGTAATTGAACTGTAGTTGGGTGGGAAATACTGAAGAAGATAAAAAGAGAGTAGATATATGTGTAGTTCTAAAAGAGTGAGTTAGCGGTAGGGGTTAATGGGTTGGTTGTAGAGGTCTTGTTTGTGGAGGGAAGTTGGGTGCTGGACCAGGCTGTTACACCTCTTCCTCCCCAGACTGAAGACTCAGAGTGGGGCAAGAAGAGGGGGCTACGAGAGCGAGAGAGAGTGTGAGAGAGAGAGAGAGAGAGAGAGAGAGAGAGAGAGAGAGAGAGAGAGAGAGAGAGAGAGAGAGAGAGAGAGAGAGAGAGAGAGAGAGAGAGAGAGAGAGAGAAGCTTAGTGTAGCCCGGAAAAGAAAGGGGTAGTAGAGAGAGAGATGGAGTGGGAAAAAAAGGTCAAATTAAAATAATGTTTGGAAGTGTAAAAGGGATGTTATGTTTCAGCTGACCAAAGAAGTTCAGCTTTAAGTTGGGAAGATATACAGTTGAACACATTGTAGCTGAAAGTCATCACAGCCATTGTAGCTGAAAGTCATTACAGCCATTGTAGCTGAAAGTCATCATAGCCATTGTAGCTGAAAGTCATCACAGCCATTGTAGCTGAAAGTCATCACAGCCATTGTAGCTGAAAGTCATCACAGCCATTGTAGCTGAAAGTCATCACAGCCATTGTAGCTGAAAGTCATCACAGCCATTGTAGCTGAAAGTCATCACAGCCATTGTAGCTGACAGTTATCACAGCCATTGTAGCTGACAGTTATTACAGCCATTGTAGCTGACAGTTATCACAGCCATTGTAGCTGACAGTTATTACAGCCATTGTAGCTGACAGTTATCACAGCCATTGTAGCTGAAAGTCATCACAGCCATTGTAGCTGACAGTTATTACAGCCATTGTAGCTGACAGTTATTACAGCCATTGTAGCTGGCACTATACAACCTTGATAGAACAGCATAGTGTTAGCTCACTGTGAGTGTTATATATAGATGGTCTTCTCTCTCTACAGCCTGTGTGCTGCTGGCCCAATTATATGTGCCCTATGAAGCGTGGTTTGGTTAGAGGGTGTAACCTTCATTACCACTCTGGAACAGAAATAACCCAGGCAATAATATCTTTCAGTCTGTTTGGGTTTCTCAAAGTCTGCTTGGGTTTCTCGAACACACTGGGTTTGTATCCCAAATGGCACCCTATTGTCTACTTTTGAATGCAGCTCTATGGGACTCTCTAAGGAGTGCGCTACATAGGGAAAAGGGTGCCATTTGGGACACAGCCCCAGACATTTAAACAACCGGGTGGTGTCCGAGAAACCCAAACAGACTGAAACATATTACTGTTGAGAAATCAATGGATTCCTACTGTGGAAATGTCAAATATGCCAACTGATAGCTCATCAAAATAAATCAAAATCAGCCAATGAATGCTTCTGTAAGGTCAGGGGTCTTTATGGCTAAGGGACCAGGGTGTTACCATAACAACCCACAGTCTTGTTGAGTATTGTTTAGCCTTTTTGTATTGTATGGACTGAAATTGTATTTTTTAACTGGATTTTACAGTGCTGAAAAATTATACTATGTTAGTATTTTCGTTGGATTTATTTTTATCATGATTCTGTTTTTGATTTTTCCCAAATATCGAAACTTTGTAAGACTTTATTTTATGGGCAGAGGGTGTGTACCAGGTCTTCTTTAATAACTGGAAGGGGACCTGTATGAAAACAGGGTTAGCGGTATGTGTGTGCATAAGGGACTGAAGAGGTTAAAGTTCAACAACAGTAAGGAACAGGTCGTAAACACAAGTGATTCTCTGAGAGTCGTAAGACTGAAAAACACACACACACACACACACACACACACGCACAAACACACACACACACACACACACACACACACACACACACACACACACACACACACACACACACACACACACACACACACACACACACACACACACACACACAGCTACAGAATGTAATGGAAAAGAAAGGGGTGTCATCAAGTCTCAACATGTCTAAGAGACCCCAAGCTGCCCTCTGCCTATATCAGTTTGTTAAAATAGGACATATTACTATAGGAAAACCTGACTAGATATTGTTATCTGATGATAAAGTATTATAATTATGTTATTTAAGCTTTATTTTGCTAATGTTTATTGTCTACTGTCTATTGACGTTACTATTGTACTATAGTTACTATCTTGTTATAGATGGTTCAACCTGGATAATGCTTTTGTTTGTTACCATCGTAAGAACCATCACAGATCTGCTGTTATGGTTTATAAAAACTATTTCAGAATGTATAATAGCATTGGTCTCTACTGCGTATTGCAGTGGAAATTATGTTTGTAGTCAGGAGAGTGAGGAAACCACACATTCTCAGAATATCTCCTCTATAGCAGCATTCTTTCTGCATCATCTTGAATAAACAGCTCATCTCTGATATCCAGCAGGAAGAAGACATTTCACAGACCAGGCCAGCCCATATTTCTAACTGAGCAATGGCATTATTTTGCTCCAGTTGTTTTTCCAAGGGTTCATGAGAATATAAAGGAGAAGGAGGGGTACGTCTGGAGAAACAGGTACTGTAGGCTAGCAGGACATGCTCCTGTCTGGAGAAACAGGTACTGTAGGCTAGCAGGACATGCTCCTGTCTGGAGAAACAGGTACTGTAGGCTAGCAGGACATGCTCTTGTCTGGAGAAACAGGTACTTTAGGCTAGCAGGACATGCTCCTGTCTGGAGAAACAGGTACTGTAGGCTAGCAGGACATGCTCCTGTCTGGAGAAGCAGGCACTGTAGGCTAGCAGGATATGCTCCTGTCTGTAGAAACAGGTATTGTAGGCTAGTAGGACATGCTCCTGTCTGGACGAACGGGTACTGTAGGCTAGCAGGAAATGCTCCTGTCTGGAGAAACAGGTACTGTAGGCTAGCAGGACATGCTCCTGTCTGTAGAAACAGGTACTGTAGGCTAGCAGGACATGCTCCTGTCTGGACGAACAGGCACTGTAGGCTAGCAGGACATGCTCCTGTCTGTAGAAACAGCTACTGTAGGCTAGCAGGACATGCTCCTGTCTGGACGAACATGCACTGTAGGCTAGCAGGACATGCTCTTGTCTGTAGAAACATGTACTGTAGGCTAGTAGGACATACTCCTGTCTGGAGAAACAGGTACTGTAGGCTAGCAGGACATGCTCCTGTCTGTAGAAACAGGTACTGTAGGCTAGCAGGACATGCTCCTGTCTGGACAAACAGGCACTGTAGGCTAGTAGGACATGCTCCTGTCTGGAGAAACAGGCACTGTAGGCCAGTAGGAGCAAGTAAAATAAACAGAGCAAGTAAAATAAACACAGGAACACACACACCAGTAACCCAAGCAGTTACAGGGCCAGTAGTAACAGTACAGTAAGTGTGTAGAGGTGTTTATGGGTGACAGTGATTGTTTTAAAGGGCTAGTTTAAAGCTCCTAGCATGGGTGGGTCTCATCTAACATCTCTGAGAAGACTGGTCTCTTTCTACCACTGAGTGAGTGCTGTGTGCTGTATAGCCAACTCCTATTGTCCTATTTTCATACGGGTCACCCGTGGGAATCGAACCCACAACCCTGTCGCTGCAAACGCCATGCTCTACCCACTGAGCTACACGGGACTACACCAAACAGCACGATGACCATAAGAGTTGGCAACACAGCACAAACAGATGTGGGCCCAGGCTACTGTAGAGCTCTCAATCTAGTAGTAGGGCTCAATTTATTACCCCTCCTCCAACCCAGTCCAACCCAAGCTAACCCCAAAACCCTAGAACCAGTGACCACACCATTAAGCATTTCTCTATGAACGTCAAACACGTTCCTGTGGTGAGTCAAACACGGTCCTGTGGTGAGCTTTCTATTTATAGCTGCTTCTATGCTGGCCATGTTTGGGAATTGAGGTATTTGGTTCTGACTGGCTGAATGGGTTGTCTGGACTACTACACCATTAGGAATGTCTCTGGCACACGATCAAGAACCACTACGGGGGGGGGGGGGGGGGGGGGGGGGGGGTTGAGAGGGAGAGAGAGAGAGGGGGGAGAAGAGGAGAGGAAAGAGAGAGTGAGAGAGAAAGAGAGATTTGAGTGTTGTGATGAGGGAGGGAGATATTTATATATGTATAGTGAGTGATGACCACACTATTTATGAAGTGAGGAGGGAGGTGCGAGTGTTGTGGTGAGGGAAAGAGATGTTTTAGTGATCTCAGTGTGTTTGTTCTCAACCCCCCAGATAAAGGCCAAATAGGACAGATCTTTCTTTCCTACCCCAGTTTTATAGATACAATAAATCCTCTCTCACAATCACCACAGGGAACCCTCATCCGATCGGCTTTGGATTGGACTGAAACATTCTGTTGTGGGTCACAAATGAAATTGAGGTTTCCTTACATTTGTCTCCTCATTAATTGTATTTTTTCACACACACACACACACACACACACACACACACACACACACACACACACACACACACACACTATAATTGAGCCTAGTGTTTTTGAAGGGAGGAGGGTGATGTCACTCAGAATGGGAGTAGTTAGTGAAATATGGTGTTGAACCCAAAACTGACTCCAGATCAGTAACGAGACGCTGTCTGACTGTCAGTCTTTGCCTTACTTCACCTGGTGCATACATCCACAAAGGTCAAAAGTCAACACACTCATTATTTGTCACTGACATGAGTTAGAGATTGACCATATTACATACAGCTTCAACCTGTCCATATATGGAATCTCAGTCACCAACTAACAACAGGGGTGTCTCAAATGGCACCCTGTTCCATGTATGGTGCACTACTTTTGACCAGGGCCCATTGGGCTCTAGTCAAAAGTAGTGCACTATATAGGGAATAGGGTTCCATTTGGGATGCATCCAGGTTAAGGAGGACATTGGGTTCCTGACCTGGCCTCGTCACTAAGGACTGGACATTCCAAGAGTTCCTGAGCTGCCCCAGGTTATGGCAGAACTGACCTCAGATTTTCAGGAACTCTGATAGCCATCTAACATTCCAACAGGAATCAGGAATCACTCTAACTGGCCAATCAGTGTGTGTGTATGTGTGTGCGTGCATGCGTGTGTGGCTGCGTCCGTGCCTGATTCTATGTGTGTCTGTGGGGGGTTGTTCATCTGTCTGAGCTCTCAAGATAGTTACTCAGTATCCGCTGGTAATCCTCCTTTCCTACAAACAGAGGTGTTCTTTCCACGTGGCCCCCTTGGAGACCCCTCCACTGAAGGGGAGAGGTGACCCATGATCGTAGAATCACATGCTGAGAGAATCTGAACAGGTCCTTCTGGTCATCCAGAAGAAAAATATTTCTCCTCTACTTTGACCTAAAGCATCCTCATCCATTACTCACACACACATCTACCCTGTTATACCTGTTACCATGGTACCATGACCTGGGACTTAGCTGTTATACCTGTTACCATGGTACCATGACCTGAGACGTAGCTGTTATACCTGTTACCATGGTACTATGACCTGGGACTTAGTTGTTATACCTGTTACCATGGTACCATGACCTGGGACTTAGCTGTTATACCCGTTACCATGTTACCATGGCCTGGGACTTAGCTGTTATACCTGTTACCATGGTACCATGACCTGGGACTTAGCTGTTATACCTGTTGCCATGTTACCAAGACCTGGGACTTAGCTGTATACCTGTTATCATGAATTGGGACTTAGAGAGTTGAATCACTAAACATTAACGTATGCACCCACAACATTGAAGTATATGCACAAATGTTCTGCTGTACTTAAAACCTCTACAGGATCGTGTCCCGTCCTCGGGACGCTTGAGCTAACGTGCGCTAATGCAATTAGCCTGACGTTGTAAGTAACAAGAACATTTCCCAGGGCATAGACATATCTTATATGGGCAGAAAACTTAGATTCGTGTTAATCTAACTGCACTGTCCAATTTACAGTAGCTACTACAGTGAAAGAATACCATGCTATTGTTTGAGGAGAGTGCACAGTTTTGTACTTGAAAATGTATCAATAAACCAATAGACAGATTTTGGCAGACTTGATACAACATTTTGAACAGTAATGCAATGGTTCATTGGATATGTCTAGAACTTTGCAAATACACTGCTGTCATCTAGTGGCCAACATCTAACTTGCTTCTGGACTCCTAAGTAATATTATGTCCTTTCTTTTTCATTTCAAAGATGATGTGACAAAAACAAAACAAAAAAAGCATGTTTTTTTCTTTGTATTATCTTTTACCAGATCTAATGTGTTATATTCTCCTACATTAATTTCAAATTTCCACAAACTTCAAAGTGTTTCCTTTCAAATGGTATCAAGAATATGCACATCCTTGCTTCAGGTCCTGAGCCACAGGCAGTTAGATTTGGGTATGTAATTTTAGGCGAAAATTGAAAAAAAGGGTCTGATCCTTAAGAGGTTATTAAGAGTGAAGATCAGGAGTCACCTACCTGACATACTGACTCTTCTCTCTATGTTCTTAAGAGTGAAGATCACAAGTCACCTATCTGACATACCGACTCTTCTCTCTCTGTTCTTAAGAGGGAAGAGCAGGAGTCACCTACCTGACATACCAACCCTTCTCTCTCTGTTCTTAAGAGGGAAGAGCAGGAGTCACCTACCTGACATACCAACCCTTCTCTCTCTGTTCTTAAGAGGGAAGAGCAGGAGTCACCTACCTGACATACCAACAGTGGTGGGAAAAGTACCCAATTGTCATTCTTGAGTAAATGTAAAGATACCTTAGAAGTCCCATAGGGCGGCACACAATTGGCCCAGCGTCATCCAGGTTTGGTCTGGGTAGTCCGTCATTGTAAATAAGAATTCGTTCTTAACTGACTTGCCTAGTTAAATAAATAAAATAAAATAAAATAGAAAATGACTCAAGTAAAAGTGAAAAACCCCCAGTAAATGACTACTTGAGTAAAAGTCTAAAAGTATTTTGTTTTAAATAGAATTAAGTATCAAAAGTAAAAGTATTAATCATTTCAAATTCTTTATATTAAGCAAACCAGACGCCACCATTTTTGTATACATTTTTTTATTTACGGAAAGCAAGGGGCATGCTCCAACACTCAGACATCGGACAATTTTCTTTACCTACTTTAAAGTATTTCTACTTAAGTACTTTTCACCACTGCATACCAAACCTCCTCTCACTGCTTACTGACCAAGTGCTGGTCCTGCATTCCTTCCCATCACTCTGACATGCCTGCATACTGCTGTCACGAGGCCAACCACTCTTATCAGTAAAATAAGGGGATTTAGACAGATACAGCTAGGAGAGGCATGGAGGGGTGTGTGTGTGTGTGTGTGTGTGTGTGTGTGTGTACACCCTGGTCATCTGTCTAGCTGGATAAGGCCTTCACGTTTCCGCAGAACTCTCATCACGCTCTCATTGTAAAGTTCACACAGGACAACAGTCCCCTTCTGCCAGGTCTGCCCATGATGTTTTCAAGGAGCTTTCTATACTGCACAGTATATATTTTGTGTTTTCTTGCAAGGATCTGCACAGTAGTATTGTAGACAGTGTTGTATTCCAGCACTCAGACTCAAGCAGTAGGGTTTTGACTTATAACCCAGATAGTTGGTGCAATGGGGGTAAAGGCAAACATACATTACATTTCAGGCTACAGTATGTCTGCAGTAGTGGAGTTAACGCTTTCTGTCTTGAACAAGGCTACTTAACATATTTTTCTAATAGTAGACTAGGGGCTGATCTAGGGGCTGATATTCAGGAATGTACTAACTTCTTGGACCCAGTCCAACAGTGTCATAGCCCCAAACCAAATCAAATCAAATCAAACCACTGGTATATGCGTTTGTCCTTCACCGTCTGAGATGAATGTAACACACCCTGAAATATGAAGGGAGAAAAAACTGGTGAGAATTGAAGTAGGTATCACATTCCAGGGCATTGACTTGTGAGAGATGAGATTCAGCTTCACTAATCAGAATCAATCAATCAATCAATCAATCAATCAATCAATCTATTTATCCTATGCAGGCAGGAGGGTAGGTCGTTGATGAGTGACTAATGATTAACCTTTAACCTGTGAGTGAGGAAAATATGTAAATAATTCCTCCATTGACAATACTCTGTTCCCACGGCAATAGAGACTATTTGAGCATTCTAAGGAGTTGACGTGCTGACATCTCTCTCCTCTTCACTCACAGAGACTGGGCTGATAGTGTAGAGAGGTATGCTGAAGGAGTAGATGGGAATAATGATTGTGTTTCAGAGTTCCTGCTATGCAAAGCCTCTGCCTCTACATACACCTAGAACTAGATTCAATCAGATCAAGCTTTAACCGGCAACAGCCGACACCAGCATAGCTGATGTTTTGGCGGTGTGGGAGGTGTAACTGCATTGGAGCTGTCAAATCAGTGAGCTACAACTGTAGGATGTATAGAAATAATGAGGCAAAATAATGAGGTTTTCCATCAGCGTAATGGAAGTGTAGATTACATCTCACATTCCAGTGTTCCAACTGATTAACAAAGCTGCATGGAATTGATCTTAATGCGCCTCCATGCAGCTCACTCTCCAGCTCACACTCTCAAACACATGGATCCTCTGAACGCAGCTCACTCTCCAGATCCCAATCACCTGAATTCTGATCCCCTGTTCACATACCTGTATGTCATTTACACACACTATTTAGTTCAGTTCATTGCACCCCATCATTGTGAGGTATTGTTTGTATTTGTACGCGTTCCATATTAGTCCTCCTGTGTATCGTAGGTTTTGGCCATCCTCACTAATGTTTTTTTTGCCTATTCCCTGCCTGTACTTTTGCCTATCAGATTTCCTGTCATCGACCTCTGGCCTGATCTCCCGGACTACGTTATTAGCCTCATCCCTGCCTGTACTGTTACCTTTTTGGATTCCCTGTGTATGACCTTCTGCCTGTCCCTGGACCTAGCTAGCAGCCTCCTCCTGTGGTCCTTCACTAAATAAACACCTGCTGCGCCCTGCGCTTGAAACCAGCACTCTGTCTCCCATCGGAGTCACTGTTTCCTATTGATGTTTGGGGTTAATAACTGTTGACCCTCTAAATACAGTACTACAATCACAATTCATATAGCCTTCATATTACCTACAGGACAGTAGAAAAGGGCATTTCTAGGCCCAATAGAGTGAAAAGAATAATTCAAACCACCAATGACCTTGTATTATTGTTATTTTATTGTTACTTTTTATTTATAACTTTGTTTTGTCTTTGTCTATCTATCTATCTATCTATCTATCTATCTATCTATCTATCTATCTATCTATCTATCTATTTAGTCAATATTTTCTTAACTCTAAATCTTGAACTGCATTGTTGGTTAAGGGCTTGTAAGTAAGCATTAAACGGGCAGGTCTACACCTGTTGTATTTGGCGCATGTGACAAATCAAATTTGATTTAATTTGATCAGGCGCAGGCACTAGCAGACAGGATGTAGTTCTATTAGCCTGGCACAGGCATGTGGGTGTCAGCATTCACCCACAAAGGCACCAGATTAAATTACATAATTATCTTCACCTGTTGGAATAGAAACAGTTGTTGTTTCTGTTATTGTTTATGTAGGGGATATCCTGTTTTCATAAAACCCACATTTCTTAGGGCAAATGTTTCCTCCATTTTCGCCATGGTGAACCCACTTGTGGATGACAATGAGTTTTGATTTGGTACGCATATTTGGTATTCTAAAAAGAACATTGTGATCTTATCTTACATAACCTCCCGAACGATCTGACTGATTATGTCCCAAATGGCACCCTATTCCCTACATAGAGCACTACTTTTGACCTGAGCCTCATATGTTCTAGTGCACTATGTAGGGAATAGGGTGCCATTTGGGATGGAGACTGTGCATGTTTACGTGAGCTATGTTGCCAATGTGTGCTCAATTCTATTGCCACATCTGCTAGTTTAGCTGTTTAGCTGAAGCGTCTCCTGAATAAATTATATCACCTTAGAGGTATTCTTAAAAATATGTTCCAGTTTAGCAATGATATTACATAATACGCACGCACACACACACACACACACACACACACACACACACACACCTGGTTGTGCCCAGAGCAAATCTTATATTGCTGATTGATTGTTATGAAATCTAATTGAGGAGAGAGATGTGGGGCCTTGGTAATGGTCTGATCTCACAACCTTATTTATTTATTTTTATTTAACCAGGTAGGTCAGTTGAGAACAAGTTCTCATTTGCAACTGCGACCTGGCCAAGACAAAGCAAGGCAGTGCGACAAAAAACAACACAGAGTTACACATGGGAAATAAACAAACGTACAGTCAACACAATAGAAAATCTATATACAGAGTGCAAATGTAGTGCAAAATGCAATCTGTAATTTACTGCAAAATGCAGTAAATTACAGATTAGCATAATCACTGGAATGATGGAATGTGCAAATGAAGATGTGCAACCTTGTAACACTACCTTTCTGAACTTCTATCCCCCTCTCTCCATCTCTACCCGTCCCTCCCCAACTGTTACCTACTCTCTCTACTGCACCTCTCTGCACCTTTCCAACTTAAAGGGCAGATGGACTCAAAAAAAACTCAAACGGAATTTCTTAATGATGGCAAGACTTTATTCAGCAGCTCTTCATCCGTACAGTATTTTTCAGCTTACAGTATTTTTCATCCTACAGTATCTTTCAGCAAACAGTATCTTTCAGCCTACAGTATTTTTCAGCCTACAGCATTTTTCAGCCTATGGAGACTTCTGTATGCTATCATACGCTTTCTATTCTTTAAAACTGAGGTTCCTAAGGGGTCTCCCTCGGCTGATCAATATCAGATTGATACTTGATAGATTGATACAGCGTTGACCAGTATCATGCGCAGAATGGTGGGTGGGTGTCTCTACCTCCAACTCTCCATCCTTCTCCAACTCTCCATCCTTCTCCACCTCCCTCCAACTCTCAATCCTTCTCCACCTTCCTCCAACTCTCAATCCTTCTCCACTTCCCTCCTCCATCGCACCCTGACATCCAATGACCTTGCACCTTAGTGTTTTCCATATAAAGCCATGTACTGTCTGTGTGTGTGTGTGTGTGTGTGTGTGTGTGGATGACTTCTCCCTCTCTATACAAGCATGATGTCAACCTGAGAGTTGAGGAAATTACAGAATGTAAAAGATGGGCAACAACTCATTAGTATACTACCTGTGGTGTCAAAGGTTGCTGAAAAGTGTGTAGCATAGCAACTGATTTCCCACCTCAACAACAGCCCCTTCACATTGCACTCCATGCAGTTTGGCTTCAGAGCAAAACACTCCACAGAAACGGCAAACTGCTTTTTTTCTGGAAAATGTGAAGTCCAAGATGGACAAATGGGGTGCTGTTGGGGCTGTATTTCTAGACCTAAGGAAAGCTTTTGATACTGTTAACCATGAGGTTCTCATCACAAAACTGTCCAAGTTCAACTTTTCCCCCAATGCCTTGAGATGGATGAAATCATACCTTGAAGGCAGAACCCAATGTGTCAGAGTGAGCAATGAGCTGTCGCCCACACTCAGCTATGATGTGGGCGTGCCCCAAGGGTCAATACTGGAGCCCCTCCTGCTCAGCCTGTACATTAATGATCTGCCTTCTGTCTGTACTGGGTCTGAAGTTCAAATGTATGCAGATGATTCAGTGATATATGTGCATGCAAAGAGCAAACACCAAGCCGCACAAGAACTCACTACTGTAATGGTCCAGGTTACAAAGTGGCTCAGTGACTCATGTTAGCATCTCATTTTGAAAAAAACTGTCTGTATGTTCTTCACAAAGAGGGCAACTGATGCTACTGAGCCAGATGTCTATCTGTCAGGGGAGAAGCTCCAGGTGGTACCCCATTTTAAGTACCTTGGCATCATACTTGATTCCAACCTTTCTTTTAAAAAGCAGGTGTTTTAAAAAGCAGGTGAAAAAGGTCATTCAAATAACCAAATTCAGCCTAGCTAATTTCCTATTAATACGAAATTGTTTTACTACAGAGGTACCAAAACTGTACTTTCAATCTAATGATACTCCCCCACTTAACATACTGCTTGACTAGTTGGGCCCAAGCTTGCAGTACAACATTAAAACCCATTCAGTCTGTCTACAAACAGGCTCTCAAAGTGCTTGATAGGAAGCCCAATAGCCATCATCACTGTTACATCCTCAGAAAGCATGAGCTCCTGAGTTGGAAAAATCTTGTGCAATACACCGACGCATGTCTTGTATTCAAGATCCTAAATGGCCTGGCTCCCCCTCCACTTAGTACTTTTGTTAAGCAGAAAACACAAACCAATGGCAGCAGATCCACAAGGTCTGCCATGAGAGGTGACTGTATAGTTCCCTTAAGGAAAAGCACCTTTAGTCAATCTGCTTTCTCTGTGAGAGCTTCCCATGTCTGGAACACACTGCCATCAGACACACACAACAGCACCACCTATCACATCTCCACAAAAACCCTGAAGACTTGGGAACATAATCCCTAGCTGTGTATTGCTGCTTCCCATGTTGTCTGTGCCTTGTGAGGTGTGGAACCACTTTATTGATTTTATGTATTTAGTTGGCTCTTTGTGCTATTGCTCTGTCTGCATGCTATGTGTTGCTTGTCTTATGTTGCTCTGCATGTGCTCACTGCTTGTCTGTATTGTTATTGTAATTGTTTTTAACGACCTGCCCAGGGTCTGCGGTTGAAAATTAGCCGGCTGTCTAAAACCGTCACCTTTACTGAAACGTTTAATGTGCACTGTCCCTGTAAAAATAATAAATAAACTCAAACTCAAACCAGGGTCAAACAGTGCTCAGAGCAAGGCTGCTGTCATTCCACATACAGTACTCCTAATGCAAACAGGCTATTTTCCATTCCCACTCATACTGTATCAGTGATGCAAACCATCTGTCTGTGAGCCGCGACGACATATTTTGGAGAACCTAAATATGCATGTATTTTCAGCATGCATGACCAAAAAAGTTCCAGCAAGAGGGATGTTGATGTTTTCAATGTATGTTGTCCAGAATGCCTGACATCATGTAGACTTATACTAGAGTATGGGGCTCCCAAGTGGGGCAACGATCTAAGGCACTGCATCTTAGTGCTAGAGGTGTCACTACAGACCCTGGTTCGATTCCAGGCTGTATCACACCCGGCTGTGAATGTGAGTCCCATAGGGCGGCACACAATTGGCCCAGCGTCGTCCTGGTTTTGCCAGGGTAGGCCGTCATTGTAAATAAGAATTTGTTCTTAACTGACTTGCCTAGTTAAATAAAGGTAAATAAATATATGTCCAGATTGTCTTCAAATAACATACAGGGTGCTGGCACCAAATGAAAACGAAATGCCAAGCAAGTTATCCACTCCTTTGATTGCCTGTGTCCAAAACACACTCATTGTTATGGCAGTCATATTTTCCATAGCACCTTACCAATCATGCTAGGAAATGATTAGATTATATACAATGATGAATTTCATGGAACATTGTCAAAGATTGGCAAACATGTCAAAATTCATTTAAAACATGAACAAGGAAACATATATTTTTGGAAGGAAGGTGTGGTTGGATATTCATGCATACTGTACATCTCGCAATATTTTTCACAGATTTAGACAATTTAATGTGTATCCTATTAATCTTATTTTATTTGAAATCAAACATACATACATACATACATACATACATACATACAAACTCACACTCAATGTCTTCAGCATCGCATAGAAACACCACAGTCAATGTATTTCAGTAGCAGGTATGTGAACAAAGGATTTTCACATTGTTATCAAAACCTATTTTCAATGTTTTTCTATTTCATTTTAGATAATGTTGTAAAATCTTAAACTGTTAACATCTATTCGTTAACAATTTTACTGAATAAAAAAGCAGAAATTTGACTTTGTAGTCAAATGCTAGTTTTTGCTAACAATTCTTACTCTGCTTCCTAACCCAGCATAGACCTGATGTTCTGCTTTAAGACGTGTGTAGACCTCTTCACCTTCTTCCAGCTGCAGTGTGACACCGTGGATCCACTGTCTTCTCCATCATGTGGTGTGCTACGATCAGTCACAGTCTTCTAGGTTTGGAGGTGAATCCAAAGGCAGTGTATGTGAAGTAGTAGATTCCACTCACCGGTGTTTTAAAGATGCCAGTCACCGGACTGTAAGCATTGCCAGTGTTGGTGAAGACATGCTTGTAGACCAGGGTGATATCAGTATTGTATGGTCCTTTGGTTTCAGACAGTGAAGCTGAGAAGGCTACCTTCGGTCTCTCTCCGTTCTCTCTCTTCAGTTCCTCCACGGTGGCTCTCAGCTCTTGGAGTGCAGAACTCTGTTTTCTCCACGGTGGCTCTCAGCTCTTGGAGTGCAGAACTCTGTTTCTCCACGGTGGCTCTCAGTGATAGAAGTAAGTCTTTCTGTTCCTCTACTTGGAACTCCCTGGCTGTTAGGATGGCTTCCATGACTGTTTTAGATAGAGATCTTCAGAAACAAGTTGTCTCTGTAAAGGAGAAGAGTTGAGTCTGTAGTTGTGGTCGAGGTAACATCTTTTTGCAGAGTGCAAGGTCCAAGCATTCACATCCAAACGCATTGACCTAATTAAGTATGCATTCATCACTTCAGTGTCACAATAATGTACATTTTCTGTCATAAAACATTAGTTTCTTGGAAAGAGGATGAAATTCGGGTGACCGTTTTTCTGCCTATTAGTTGAAATGGTCTGTCTCTGTTGCATTGCTCTGTTGCATTGTATCCTGTAGAGGTTATGCATTTAGGGTTAAACAGACAGTTTGTGGTATTCTCATCATTTAGGCTTAAACAGACAGTTTGTGGTATTCTCATCATTTAGGGTTAAACAGACAGTTTGTGGTATTCTCATCAGCAGCTATTCAAGTATCTGAGAACTTGGTCAGCAGCTATTCACGTATCTGTGAACTTGGTCAGCAGCTATGCAAGTATCTGAGAACTTGGTCAGCAGCTATTCAAGTATCTGTGAACTTGGTCAGCAGCTATTCAAGTATCTGTGAACTTGGTCAGCAGCTATTCAAGTATCTGAGAACTTGGTCAGCAGCTATTCAGGTATCTGAGAGCATGGTCAGCAGCTATGCAAGTATCTGAGAGCTTGGTCAGCAGCTATTCAAGAATCTGAGAACTTGTTCAGCAGACCAGTACAGTCAAAATTATGTTTTTCCTGTGTTTTATATCATATTGTTATATCAACAGCTGATGAAACTAAAACTGTAAAAGTGTGTAAAAATGTGATCAGTGTTATTTCCTGATAGTTGTTGGTTGAAACTACAATCTACACAGGACCTTCTAATCAGTGGGCTTTCCATGGTGACAGTAGGCTTTCCATGGTGACATCATCTTGCTGTAAATTGGTTAATAGACCAATTAGAAAGAGAGTTCCAAACCTCTATGCCAATAACAGCTAGTTTTCCACTCCCTACTCAGACCACTCCCATTGCTTGAGAAATACTCCGACCAAAATTATTGCTTGAAAAATATTTTTTTGCTAACAATCTACTTTTGGCCGTTTTAATGGAAATCTATTACAGTAAGGTACAAATTGTTGCACATAAATTATTTGACATTGATTTTAAAACAGCCACATTGGGCGTTTAAGAATAAAAGCTCCACTGGGAACTGAGAGAATGAACAGTGTAGAGGAATAGAAAACACTTGACATGCTAATTGCAGCGGCATTAGAACATGTTGATGATTTAAATCTGATGAATTGGCGTCGTTCAGCGCGGTGGTCTGGTGGTCTCAGTGCTAATCAAGGGTTTAAAGGGTTTAATGTGAGTGTTTATTTCATTACTGTCCTGAATCGGAAACATGGACAGCTTAAGCCTAGCTGTGTATTCAACTATTAACCGTCTGGTTCTTTTACAGTATATTGGTCAACAACACACTCTGAGCGTTTGTCTTTATGATACTAACCTCTCCTCACCAAAACCAGGCCATTGAAAGACATGGGATCCTTCATAACATTACACAACGTGTCAACGTTTTAAAAGGAGAATATTACGACAAATCCAGAACAAAGGCTAGCTTTGGGTGTCAGTGTCAACACCCCATCTCCCACCACTGTATAATAGTGTCAGCAGCCCATCACCCACCACCTTATAATAGTGTCAACATCCCATCTCCCACCACCTTATAATAGTGTCAACAACCCATCTCCCACCACCTTATAATAGTGTCAGCAGTCCATCACCCACCACCTTATAATAGTGTCAACAACCCATCTCCCACCACCTTATAATAGTGTCAACAACCCATCTCCCACCACCGTATAATAGTGTCAACACCCCACCTCCCTATAATAGTGTCAACACCCCACCTCCCTATAATAGTGTCAACACCCCACCACCCTATAGTAGTGTCAACACCCCATCCCCCTATAATAGTGTCAACACCCCATCCCCCTATAATAGTGTCAACACCCCACCACCCATAACCCCACCTCCCTATAGTGTCAACACCCCATCTACCCTATAATAGTGACAACACCCCATCCCCCTATAATAGTGTCAACACCCCACCACCCATAACCCCCCTCCCTATAGTGTCAACACCCCACCACCCATAACCCCACCTCCCTATAGTGTCAACACCCCACCACCCTATAATAGTGTCAACACCCCATCCCCCTATAATAGTGTCAACACCCCACCACCCTATAAGTGTCAACACCCCACCTCCCTATAATAGTGTCAACACCCCATCCCCCTATAATAGTGTCAACACCCCACCACCCAATAATAGTGTCAACACCCCACCACCCTATAATAGTGTCAACACCCCACCTCCCTATAATAGTGTCAACACCCCACCTCCCTATAATAGTGTCAACACCCCATCCCCCTATAATAGTGTCAACACCCCATCCCCCTATAATAGTGTCAACACCCCACCACCCCACCTCCCAATAATAGTGTCAACACCCCACCTCCCTATAATAGTGTCAACACCCCACCACCCCACCTCCCTATAATAGTGTCAACACCCCATCCCCCACCACCGTATAATAGTGTCAACACCCCACCACCCAATAATAGTGTCAACACCCCATCCCCCTATAATAGTGACAACACCCCACCTCCCTATAATAGTGTCAACACCCCATCCCCCTATAATAGTGTCAACACCCCACCACCCATAACCCCACCTCCCTATAGTGTCAACACCCCATCCCCCTATAATAGTGTCAACACCCCACCTCCCTATAATAGTGTCAACACCCCACCTCCCTATAATAGTGTCAACACCCCACCACCCCACCTCCCTATAATAGTGTCAACACCCCACCACCCCACCTCCCTATAATAGTGTCAACACCCCACCACCCCACCTCCCTATAATAGTGTCAACACCCCACCTCCTAATAATAGTGTCAACACCCCACCTCCTAATAATAGTGTCAACACCCCACCTCCCTATAAGTGTCAACACCCCACCCCCCTATAGTAGTGTCAACATCCCACCTCCCTATAATAGTGTCAACACCCCACCTCCCTATAAGTGTCAACACCCCACCCCCCTATAATAGTGACAACACCCCATCCCCCTATAATAGTGTCAACACCCCATCCCCCTACAATAGTGTCAACACCCCACCTCCCTATAATAGTGTCAACACCCCACCACCCATAACCCCACCTCCCTATAATAGTGTCAACACCCCACCTCCCTATAATAGTGTCAACACCCCACCACCCATAACCCCACCTCCCTATAATAGTGTCAACACCCCACCCCCCTATAAGTGTCAACACCCCACCTCCCTATTAGTGTCAACACCCCACCACCCAACCACCCTATAAGTGTCAACAACCCATCCCCCTATAATAGTGTCAACAATCCATCCCCCTATAAGTGTCAACACCCCACCCCCCTATAGTAGTGTCAACACCCCACCCCCCTATAGTAGTGTCAACACCCCACCCCCCTATAGTAGTGTCAACACCCCACCACCCATAACCCCCTCTCCCAGTAATAGCGTCAACACCCCACCCCCCTATAATTGTGTCAACACCCCACCTCCCTATAATAGTGTCAACACCCCACCTCCCTATAATAGTGTGTATTAGTGTACAAGCGCTTAGTGATTACTTAAATATACAGTATCAGTCAAAAGTTTGGACACACCTACTCATCAAGGGTTTTTCTTTATTTTTACTATTTTCTACATTGTAGAATAATAGTGAAGACATCAACTATGAAATAAGACATATGGAATCATGTAGTGACCTAAAAAGTGTTAAACAAATCGAAATATATTTTAGATTTGATTCTTCAAAGTAGCCACCTTTTGCATTGATGACAGCTTTGCACACTGTTGGCATTCTCTAAACCAGTTTCATGAGGAATGCTTTTCCAACAGTCTTGAAGGAGTTTCCACATATGCTGAGCACTTGTTGGCTGCTTCTCCTTCACTCTGCGGTCCAATCAATCAATCAATCAATAAAATGTATTTATAAAGCCCTTTTTACATCAGCTGATGTCACAACGTGCTATACATCTCAATTGGGTTGAGGTCGGGTGATTGTGGAGGCCAGGTCATCTGATGTAGCACTCCATAACTCTCCTTGGTCAAATAGCCCTTACACAGCCTGGAGGTGTGTTTTGGGTCATTGTCCTGTTGAAAAACAAATTATAGTCCCACTAAGTGCAAACCAGATGGGATGGCGTATCGCTGCAGAATGCTGTGGTAGCCATGCTGGTTAAGTGTGCCTTGAATTCTAAATAAATCACAGACCGTGTCACCAGAAAAGTACCCCCACACCATCACACCGCCTCCTCCATTCTTCACGTTGGGAACCACACATTCAGAGATAATCCGTTCACCTCTGCGTCTCACAAAGACACGGCGGTTGGAACCAAACTTCTCAAATTTGGACTCATCAGACCAAAGGACAGATTTCCACCGGTCTAATGTCCATTGCTCGTGTTTCTTGGCCCAAACAAGTATTTTCTTCTTACTGGTGTCCTTTAGTAGTGGTTTCTTTGTAGCAATTTGACCATGAAGGCCTGATTCACACAGTCTCCTCTGAACAGTTGATGTTGAGATGTGTCTGTTACTTGAACTCAGTGAAGTATTTATTTGGGCTGCAATTTCTGAGGCTGGTAACTCTAATGAACTTATCCTCTGCAACAGAGGTAACTCTGGGTCTTCCATTCCTGTGAATGCACTTGAAGAAACTTTTCCAGATTGACTGACCTTCATGTCTTAAAGTAATGATGGACTGTCGTTTCTCTTTGCTTATTTGAGCTGTTCTTGACTAAATATGGACTTAGCCCAATTTGGCAAAAGTCTATCTTCTGTATACCCCCCACCTCACAACACAACTGATTGTCTCAAGCGCATTAAGAAGGAAAGAAATTCCACAAATTAACTTTTAACAAGGCATACCTGTTAATTGAAAGGCATTCCAGGTGACTACTTCATGAAGCTGGTTGAGAGAATGCCTTGAGTGTGCAAAGCTGTCATCAAGGCAAAGGGTGGCTACTTTGAAGAATCTCAGATATAAAATATATTTTGATTTTGTTATTTTTTGGTAACTACATGATTCCATATGTGTTATTTCATAGTTTTGATGACTTCACTATTATTTGACATTGTAGAAAATAGTAAAAATAAAGAAAAACCCTTGAATGAGTAGGTGTGTCCAAACTTTTGACTGGTACTGTATATATTTACAAAAAATATATGGGGAATTGGAAATGAGAGAGACAATTACATTGATGGAAGCCACAATCTAGTAGTAGTGCACTATACAGAAAATAGTGAACATGAACCATTTTAGCTGGAACCTCACTCCCCTGACCACCCAGAGACAGACACTGGAAGTACACTTTTTTATTTAACCTTTATTTAACTAGGCAAGTCAGTTAAGAACAAATTCTTATTTACAATGACGGCCTACACCGGCCAAACTCGGACGACACTAGGCCAATTGTGCGCCGCCGTATGGGACTCCTAATCATGGCGGATTGTGATACAGCCTGGATTCAAATCAGGGTCTGTGGTGACGCCTCTAGCACTGAGATGCAGTGTCTTAGACTGCTGCGCCACTCAGAAGCACTGGATCTCAACTGGATTTGCCTCGGGACCCAAATCTAAACAGATTATCTCAGTAGAAATGCAATATTCACAGCACAATTTGTTTTGGTGCCAAAACGCAATCTGGAAACTATGCTGAACAAAAATATAAACGCAACATGCAACAACTTCTAACATTTTACTGAGTTACAGTTCATAAAAGTAAATCAGTCAATTGAAATAAATTCATTAGGCCCAAATCTATGGTCACAGATACTTAAAAAAAAAGGTATGGGGGTTGATCAGAAAACCAGTCAGTATCTGGTGTGACCACCATTTGCCTCATGCAGCGTGACACATCACCTTCTCATAGAGTTGATCAGGTTGTTTATTGTGGCCTGTGGAATGTTGCCCCACTCCTCTTCAATGGTTGTGTGAAGTTACTGGATATTGGCGGGAACTGGAACATGCTGTCATACACGTCCATCCAGAGCATCCCAAACATGCTCAATGGGTGACATGTCTGGTGAGTATGCAGACTATGGAAGAACTCGGACATTTTCAGCTTCCAGGAATTGCGTACAGATCCTTGCAACATGGGGCCGTGCATTATCATGCTGAAACATGATGTGGTGTCGGCGGATGAATGGCACGACAATGGGCCTCAGGATCTCGTCACCTTATCTCTGTGCATTCAAATTGCCATTGATAAAATGCAATTGTGTTCGTTGTCCGTAGCTTATGCCTGCCCGTACCATAACACCACCTCCACTATGGGGAACTCTGTTCACAACGTTGACATCAGCAAACCCCTTGCTTACATGACCCCATACATGCTGTCTGCCATCTGCCCGGTACAGTTGAAACCGGGATTCATCCATGAAGAACTCACTTCTCCAGCGTGCCAGTAGCCATCAAAGGTGAGCATTTTCCCGAACTGCAGTCAGGTCAAGACCCTGGTGAGGACGACGAGCAGGCAGATGAGCTTCCCTGAGTCAGTTTCTGCAGAAATTCTTTGGTTGTGAAAACCCGCAGTGGCTGGTCTCAGACGATCCTGCAGGTAAAGATGCTAGATGTGGAGGTCCTGGGCTGGCGTGGTTACAAGTGGTCTACGATTGTGAGGCCGGTTGGATATCCTGCCAAATTCTCCTAAACGACGATGGAGGCGGCTTATGGTAGAGAAAGGAATATTCAGCTGTCTGGCAACAGCTCTGGTGAACATTCCTGCAGTCAGAATGCCAATTGCATGATCCATCTGTATCATTATGTTGTGTGACAAAACCACACATTTTAGAGTGGCCTTTTATTGCACCTGTGTAATGATCATGCTGTCTAATCAGTTTCTTGACATGCCACACCTGTTAGGTGGATGGATTCTCTTGGCAATGGATAAAAGCTCACTAACAGGGATGTAAAAATAATTGTGCACAAAATGTGAGAGAAATAAGCTTTTTGTTCATATGTAGCATGTTCACATGTAGCGTTTATATTTTTGTTCTGTGTATTTTTAATGATATGTTGCTAGTACCAATTATATGACAAGGGTATAACAGTAAATAATTCAATTTTGCCCATTTTCTTGATGAAGAATGTTAAGCTCACTGGTTTGAGACCACAAAATCTGCCAAATCCGTGACTGAAGAAATGTTTTTCAGAGATTACATTATTAAAAAATATAGGTTCATTATCATTTCTACACACTTTCTACCTGGATTTAGTCGTTCAGACTGGAGTATTTGTCATAAAAGGAAGGGGAAGGGGTAGACCAGGGGAATGAGAAGACCAGGAGAAGGAGAAGACCAGGAGAAGGAGAAGACCACGGGAATGAGAAGACCAGGGGAATGAGAAGACCAGGGGAAGGAGAAGACCAGGGGAAGGAGAAGACCAGGGGAAGGGGAAGACCAGGAGAAGGGGAAGACCAGGGGAAGAGTTAGACCAGGGTAAGAGTTAGACCAGGATAAGAGGTAGACCAGGAGAAGAGGAGACCAGGGGAAGAGGAGACCAGGAGAAGAGGAGACCAGG
The DNA here is from genome assembly GCA_023634145.1 of Thymallus thymallus. Classification (NCBI taxonomy): domain Eukaryota; kingdom Metazoa; phylum Chordata; class Actinopteri; order Salmoniformes; family Salmonidae; genus Thymallus; species Thymallus thymallus. The sequence continues at coordinate 15,285,388 of CM042420.1, forward strand.
AGAAGAGGTCGACCAGGGGAAGGAGTAGTAGGGTAGCGTTTCACATACCTCCAACCATGCATACAAAAACTCACACACACACAAACACATATGCGGACCTCTGGGTTTTTATGTTCAAGACAGGGCTGAGTTCAATGGGTCATGTGAAGCATCTGCTACACTGGAACAGCTGACCCCTCTGTACCTGCAGTGGTGTGACACACACACACACACACACACACACACACACACACACACACACACACACACACACACACACACACACACACACACACACACACACACACACACACTTGTCTGGGATACTTAAAGATCTTGGCTCCAGTATAAAGCCTGAAACCTCTTGCTCCTGTCTCTGTGTTGAGAGCGCTCTCTACTCTGTCTTAGTACAACCTGGTCTCAGGGCTCATATGATTCTGTACGTAAATATATGACACTCCATTTCCTTTGATATATTATGATACGTTAGGTTACATTATGAATGGAATAGCGGTCGTACTATATCATATAGGACGCATAGTTTCATACGTCTTGCCCGGTCGTATAATAGCATACAAATTGGACGATATACCTTATCGTACATCTTGAAGGACGTATAGTATTATACATATTTCTCTGAGACCAGGTTGCTTGTTGCATCATAAAAACATCATAAAGGTTGGGATAATTTAGATAGATAGATAGATAGATAGATAGATAGATAGATAGATAGATAGATAGATAGATAGATAGATAGATAGATAGATAGATAGATAGATAGATAGATAGATAGATAGATAGATAGATAGATAGATAGATAGATAGATAGATAGATAGATAGATAGATAGATAGATAGATAGATAGATAGATAGATAGATAGATAGATAGATAGATAGATAGGAGTCGGAAGTTTACATACACTTAGGTTGAAGTCATTAAAACTCAGGTACAAAAGTATCTATATCCACAGTAAAATAAGTCCTATATCGACATAACCTGAAAGGCAGCTCAGCAAGGAAGAAGCCACTGCTCCAAAACTGCCATAAAAAAGCCAGACTACGGTTTGCAACTGCACATAGGAACAAAGATCGTACTTTTTGGAGAAATGTCCTCTGGTCTGATGAAACAAAAATAGAACTGTTTGGCCATAATGACCATCGTTATGTTTGGAGGAAAAAGGGGGAGGCTTGCAAGCCGAAGAACACCATCCCAACCGTGAAGTACGGGGGTGGCAACATCATGTTGTAGGGGTGCTTTGCTGTAGGAGGGACTGGTGCACTTCACAAAATAGATGGCATCATGAGGAAGGAAAATTATGTGGATATATTGAAGCAGCATCTCAAGACATCATTCAGTAAGTTAAAGCATGGTCGCAAATGGGTCTTCCAAATGGACAATGACCCCAAGCATACTTCCAAAGTTGTGGCAAAATAGCTTAAAGACAACAAAGTCAAGGTATTGGAGTGGCCATCACAAAGCCCTGACCTAAATCCTATAGAAAATGTGTGGAGCCATACAAATCATTCTATACGTATGTCTTTGACTTCCAAGGCATATGATGCTGTATGTACTAATGAAAAAGTGTGTGTGAGCAAGGAGGCCTACAAACCTGACTCAGTTACACAGTTCTGTCAGGAGGAATGGGCCAAAATTAACCCAACTTATTGTGGGAAGCTTGTGGAAGGCTACCCAAAACGTTTGACCCAAGTTAAACAATTTAAAGGCAATGCTACCAAATACTAATTGAGTGTATGTAAACTTCTGACCCACTGGGAACGTGAAGAAAGAAATAAAACCTGAAATAAATCATTATCTCTACTATTTTTCAGACATTTCACATTCTTAAAATAAAGTGGTGATCCTAACTGATAGATAGATAGATAGATACTTTGTTAGGTGAAATATGTGTTAGGAGACAGGTTAGCTAAAATGCTACAGTTGTCCCCGACTCGACTCAAACCTTTGGATTGCTAGACGGTTGCGGTATACGCCCACCCATCCTACCTTAGTTTCTGTCTACAGTAACTTAACCATTAGTACATACAGCATCATATGCCTTGGAGGTGCTAAGACATACGTATATAATGATTCGTATGGCTCTGAGACCAGGTTGCTTAGCAAAGTCTTGGTCCTGGTGCTGACGGACTAATCATACTGATTTCACTAGTGGGAAAACTGAATACCAGATACAGTGAGTACCAGGGGTATATAGTACTTGGGGGTGGAGACATCTGATCCTAAATCTGTAATTATTAAAGGGCTATATTCTACCTCAAACATCAGATAATGGGGGCCATGAAGGGACATATAGAACCAGTACTTCACAATGAGTGAGGGATATCCCACTAGGCACATATTTACTTAGCACGTCCTCCATGGTCAGTATTACTGGAGGTTACTTCCTGCATACTGCATAGCGTCAGCAGGGCCCAATCCCAGACACTTGACGCAAGCACAAGCATGCACCACACACACCCCGGCACTCAGGTGGGAGAAGTATAGGTACACCATGACAGTATTATAGAGGCCAGTGTCACAGACACACGTCATTGGCAGGAGGCTGGTGAAGGCACGACAGCGGTTCATTAAACACAGTAAAGGGGGTTTGTTTAGGAGAGGGCAAACGTCAGAGGATTTTGTAATAACAGGATTTCAACCAATTAAAACAGGCTTTTGAATATGATCTTGTCTTTAAATTCTTAATTAATTTAAAGCCAGACAGAGATATTATACGAGTACTTCATTATAGAATGTTTTTTCTTAAATTAATTAAATAAATAAAATGATTTACAGTATATAGAGATGCAGAACTCTTTTTCTCCAACTTTATCACATCAGTCTGGTATTAGTAGTTTACTGGAGGAGTTATTAAAACACAAGACATTCAGAGGCCGTACGTGTCGGCCCATCCACAACCATTCTGTCCACACAGCTAGCTAGTAGAACACTATGGAGGCAGACCAGACGGGCCCTGTCTGTCTTACTGACAGTGAACCACCAGCAACGTGTTGAAACAGGCTGAATGACTAACAGTGAACCACCAGCAGCGTGTTGACCTTTATGAGGAGAACATGGTTAATGCTCCAGTCTAAAGATTACATAATGCTCTTCTCAGGTCAAAACATGGTGCTCTCCTAGCTGATACACACATGAACACACACACACACACATACACACACACGACATAAACTGTACACTGTTTGCACAACATGGCCATGTAGACAGGGTGTTCATTTAAGGTATGAATCAATGTTAAAGTCAGGCAACAGCAGCACTACACTGGAACAGGATAAATCAATGTTAAAGGCAGGCAACAGCAGTGCTACACTGGAACAGGTGGCCGCTGGGCCCAGGTGTGCTCTCTGCTCCGTAACCGTGGTAATGACAGGGTTAGAGGGTAATAACAAGCATGTTTGTCACAGACACACTCAGGAACACTGTCAGACACATTCAGGAACACTGTCAGACATATTCAGGAACACAGTCAGACACATTCAGGAACACACTGGCACCTAATGTCCTTAAGGCCATACTGACTCACACACTGACACATATTGATGCCTTTAGGGCCATAATGACTCACATACACTGAGAAATACACACACACGCTATCAAAGGTATTAGGACACATTTCCACAACAGCACAAGGAAATACAAATAAACAACACACACACACACACACACACTCGGTCTGAGACACACACATTTCCCCTTGAGCCCAAGGTACCACCAATCAGCCTTTCAGAGTATATACAGTAGATACAGTGCCTTCAGAAAGTATTCACACCCCTTGACTTTTTCCACATTTTGTTGTGTTAAAAAGTGGAATTACAATTTTTTTTACTGTCATTTTTTGTCAACGATCTACAAAGAATACTCTAATGTCAAAGTGGAAGATTTTCTTTTTACAGTTTTAAAAAAGTATGGAAAATAAAACACTAATGTATCTTGATTACATAAGTATTCAACCCACTGAGTCAATACATGTTAGAATCACCTTTGGCAGCAATTACAGCTCAGTCTTTCACGGTAAGTCTCTAAGAGCTTTGCACATCTGAACTGTACAATATTTACCCATTATTCTAATAATTAATTCTTCAAGCTCTGTCAAGTTGGTTGTTGATCATTGCTAGATAGCCATGTCTTGGCATAGACTTTCAAGCCGATTTAAGTCAAAACTGTAACTAGGCCACTCAGGAACATTCAATGTCTCTTGGTAATTTTGGCCTTGTGTTTTAGGTTACTCTCCTACTGAAAGGTGGATTTGTCTCCCAGTGTCTGTTGGAAAGCAGACTGAACCAGGTTTTCCTCTAGGATTTTGCCTGTTCTTAGCTTTGTTCTATTTCTTTTAATCCCCCAAAAACTCATTTGTCCTTGCCGATGACAAGCATACCCATAACTAGGGTTAGGTAGGTTACTTTCTGAACATAATCCGTTACAGTTACAAGTTACCTGTCCAAAATTGTAATCAGTAACGTAACTTTTGGATTATCCAAACTCAGTAACGTAATCTGATTACATTCCGTTATTTTTAGATTACTTTCCCCTTAAGAGGCTTTAGAAGAAGACAATGTTTTACAACATCTATTGCAGGATAAATCAAAGTTAAAGTTTACATAGTTGGCCATATCTGGATGTTACATTTTACTTTATGGGTTGGTTATGTAGGCTTCTTCTAACCCGTCACTTTCTACTACATATAATAATACGATTAAATTATATCTTTATATTAAGAACAAAAGTCTATCAGAATTCCAGTCATTCCAATAAATGTTATACTCCTTGATCTTCAAGAATAGGACTTGGAAATATGGAAGTATAGATTAGCCAAATTGTTTTATCTGAGCATGACCCCAAAACTAAGGACTTATTATCCAGCCCTACTCTGTTGTTTATGATTTTGTTGTCATGGAGGACTGATTGGGTTCATTGATTCGAGTTGAAAAATAAATGGTGCGCTCATGAAATGGCGTGCTTTACCAAGAGTGTGCAAAGCTGTCATCAAGGCAAAGGGTGGCAACTTTGAAGAATCTAAAATATAAAATATATTTGTATTTGTTTAACCCTTTTTTGGTTACTACATGATTCCTTACGTGTTTTTTCATAGTTTTGATGTCTTCACTATTATTTTACAATGTAGAAAATAGTACAAATAAAGAAAAACCCTTGAATGAGTAGGTGTGTCCAAACTTTTGACTGGTACTGTATATATAATTTATACTGTAAATCCAAAAATGTATGTAGTCTATCAAAAATGTGCAAGTTTGAGCATGTGTCCATTAGGCCTATGAGTCATTAGGCCTATGGATATATATATTTTTTCAGCATGAATTAGATTGAGCAATAAAAAACCCACTTTTATTCCATATGCTTGGATCCGCACTAGGCAGCATTTTCAAAAACAATGATTGATAGGCAGCTTAAACTTCTTAAATTCAACCATTATTAGGTTCAAATACAGATTTAGATTTGTGAACAGCCATACACAAAACCCAAAAATCCGTAAGGCGCAAATAGCTAAATGAGAGAGCAGCAGTGTGATTAATTTCAATGCGCTATGTAGATATCAATAATAAGTGATATCTGTATAGCCGTAGACACAGCAGTCGCACCATTGGAAGATATAGCTTGGATTGCTTTTAAAATCACCATTGGTCTCATGGTGAAATCCTTGAGCGGTTTCCTTCCTCTCCTGCAATGGAGTTAGGAAGGACTCCTTTATCTTTGTAGTGACTGGGTGTATTGATACACCATCCAAAGAGTAATTAATAACTGCACCATGCTCAAAGAGATATTCCATGTCTGTTTATTTTTTTACCCATCTACAAATAGTTGACCTTCTTTGCGAGGCATTGGAAAACCTCCCTGGTCTTTGTGGTTGAATCTGTGCTTAAAATTCATTCACTGCTCGACTGAGGGATCTTAAAGATAATTGTATATGTGGGGTACAGAGATGTGGTAGTAATTTAAAAATCATGTTAAACACAATTATTGAACACATAACCATCAAAAGAATCTTCATAGGACATCTAAGCATACCTCATTTACTGTTGTCATTTTAATGAGGGTGTCATTCTGACTGTTGTAAATCACACATCTAAATATACTGCACGAACATGCCTATGATATTACATCCACATTACAGTACAGTACATGGGATCATAACACATATCCTCAATACAGTCCAGTGTTGGGAAAGCTACTCTGAAATATACTGTATTGTTTACAAAGCAACCAGTTCCAATTCATCCCAAAGGTGTTCGATGGGATTGAGGTCAGAGCTCTGTGCAGGCCAGTCAAGTTCTTCCACATCGATCACGACAAACCATTTCTGTATGGACCTCGCTTTGTGCACGGGGGCATTGTCATGCTGAAACAGGAAAGGGCCTTCCCACAAAACTGTTGCCACAAAGTTGGAAACACAGAAATATCTACAATGTCATTAAGATTTACATCCAAACTACTTTGTGATACATTATTATATGTAAATCTGAAATGTCATAGACTACAAACTGCAAGAACAGATCAGTCTGGAGTCAGGTATTAACAGAATGCATAATTTGGCTGATTAAACACAAAACTATATTTCAAGGGAGAATTAGGCAGGTCTGATGCTGAAAAATAAAGGAATTATTGTCTATACTTCACCCATATTTTCTTTCATTTTTTTGCAAAAAATGTAATGTGTAGTTCCAGTAGTTAGCCACACCGCTTCATGGAAAAAGGTAACTACTGAAAACACTTCCTAGATTTACCACTATGCTAAATTTAAATTATTGGTTGAACTGTATGTAGTTCCCTACTCCCCAACACAGATACAGGCACTTATCATGGCATCATAATCAATACACAAATATCATGATATTATCATAAGGTGGCAGATTACATTTAAACCAAGTATTTTCCTGCATATTTAAGGATGCATCTTGAGCTGTCTGTATCCTCCTGACTGGTGATTCTTTTTTAAAAGAAATGGAATATGCTTCTCTGAAAAAATCTGGGTAAACGATTGAAAGGAATGTCGTCTTATTCAGTACGGTTATTGCTTGCTTTTCTAAAGTCTAGCAACCTTGCCAGCAGGCGTGCCAGCTAAGATAGTTAGACAAGCTACTCTACTTGATAAATAGCCTTTAATGACTTGGTAGCTAATTGTTAGGAAATTGGGAACAGCTAGCTGCCTAGCTAAAGCTAACTTCATTAAATTGCTAGCTGGTTAGCTAAAGCTAATTTAATTAAATTGATAGGTGGCCAGATAAAGCTAACTTCATTAAATTGCTAGGTGGCTAGCTAAAGCTAACTTCACTAAATTGCTAGGTGGCTAGCTAAAGCTAACTTGATTAAATTGCTAGATGGCTAATACTACTGAGAAACAACAACACATGTTTGTTTAATTTATTCATCAAGAAGGAATCAATAGGCTATATACTGCAGCTCTATCAAATGAATTTACAAACAAACCTCCTGTGAGTCCTGCCCATCATCGGCAGCTCAAACCAAATCAAACGCTGTCTGTGTCACTCAACACTCTCTGCCCTCCACTGACGATACTGTCTGCACACACTAGAGTATCTCAAATTCAAATCAAATCACATTTTATTGGTCACATACACGTGTTTAGCAGATACTGTTGCGGGTGTAGCAAAATGCTTGTGTTTCTAGCTCCGACAGTGCAGTAATATCTAACAAGTAATATCTAATTTCACAATTTCACAATTTCACAACATATACACATACATATCAAAGTAAAGGGATGGAATTCAAGAATATATACATATATGTACGAGCAATGTCAGAGCGGCATGGACTAAGATACAGTAGAATAGTATAGAATACAGTTTATACATATGCGATGAGTAATGCAAGATATGTAAACATTATTAAAGTGACTAGTATTCCATTTCTTAAAGTGGCCAGTGATTTCTAGTCTATGTCTAGTCTAGCATCTAGAGTATCTAGCATCATGCCTAGATTATCTTTGCTCTATGCTCTTTTTTTATTTATATATTATATCTACTGTATATATATTTTTTTAAACCATATATCTTTGTTTCTTTTTTCTTTGCCTGGCCCAGTCAGTGTGCCCCCTCCGCAAAATACTGCTGAGAGGTCCATAAATAATTGTAAGAAAATGTGGGATTAAAAATGTGAAAAAAACAAAACAAAAAACAGGACAAATCTGAGGGGGCACGTGCCCTTGTGCCTCCTACGTGCATGACTCCACTGCCTGTCAGTCAGAGCCCCAGTCATATAGGCTCTGGGTGTTGCCCCAGTGGGCCTATAGGGTCCAAGAGGGTAATTTCCCATAACAGTCACAGCACCTTTTATGTCAGTGTTGGACTAAGGGGAGCACAGATAAAACACGATCTGACTTTCATAGGATGAACTGTGTGTTTGTGTGTGTATTGACATGCCATCTCTCTGGTGACCGTTTCATACAACCTATAGAGATGTTATTGTGACAGCCTGGTCTGGCCGCTTGTCAAATGTGGTTAGTGACTGAAAAGAAATTGGAATGTTCTTCTTTCTCACCTTCTCAATCTCCCTCCCTCCCTCCCGATATAGTTTAGTGATACATCTGAACTGATCCTGGATCAGACGAGGCAGTCGTATTTCTGTCAACAGAGCAGAGTATCACCACACGCTACACTACAGACCACTACACTCATCCCTCTCTCCAAGCCTCAAGCATCCGGCCAAGCCAACACAACACATAAAGCTAAGATGGCTGAATCAACCTCCTGAAAACTGGCCCATATTCAGCCTAAATCTGAACCTTGGTCCAACTGGAGACTGTGTCAAACGGAAAGAGCTCAGTCTTGTACATACTTGAAGGGCAGTGAACCGGAGTTTGACTGGCTGTCACTAGAGTGCAAGTGCTTGACCTCGAACCTCTGACCTTTGTCTCTATAGTAAGGAGAGGTCAGTCATCAACCACACATTCACATACAGGGCCTAAGGAGATATGGAGCTGTGTGTGGTAAAGTAACAGCAGTAAGTACTTTATAGAACTCTCCATGCTCTCATAAACTAGACGATTTAGTGATCTTGAAAATGGAGCAGCAATGATTGCTGTGTGTTTACTGGTATCACGTTCTGCTGTTTCACTTATGGAGATCTGGAGAGGGATGGGCTTATTATTGCCTGTTGACGGTTTGACGGAGTCACTCCTTTTCAGCAGTGTGTGCGCATGAGAGAGGAGAGAGAGAGAGAGAGAGACACGGGCAGACAGAGAGAGCTGTTGTGCTGTTGCTTGCATGCTACAATCTAAATGTTCAGTCTAATGGTCTATAATCATCTCTTTCCTGATATAAACCACAATCAACGATCAATGTGCTCAGCAACAACTCATTTTTTCTTTTTTTATACATGAAGGGAAATCCTTTAACAAAGGCTTTGAATCGCTTCTGCTTCACAAAAAGGATAAGAGATTGTGAATAGAAATAATGGGATGTGGAAGAGGGGTGATGGATTGGAGGCAAAAGTACAGCCGAACAACTGCCAATGTCTACCAATGAAGAGAGGATAAGAGGGGATTCCTGCTTAAATCCCTTAAAAACTAAATTATAAAGTTGATGCTGCTACAGGATAAGCAAGCATCCATGGTTCATCTTTAATGAGGTGAGATCACTGGTGTGTTTACTGAGATGCATCCAGGAGAAACAACATGCCTCCCGGTTCCATTAAAACACAATGAAACATTTATTCTGCTCTTCCCTAAACAAACACACCTGGGAGTTACCAGTAGATGTGCATCCTGGCCACCTCTACCCTGGGGTACAATACACTGGCCACCTCTACCTTGGGGTACAATACACTGGCCACCTCTACCCTGGGGTACAATACACTGGCCTTATCTACCCTGGGGTAGAATACACTAGACATGTCTACCCTGGGGTACAACAAACTAGCCATATCTACCATGGCCATATCTACTGTCATAGAGCACTCTAAATACCCTTAACAAAAGCCACAACAATAAAACATATTTGGGAGACATCTTGTTTAGTATAGCTAGCTACAGTATAACCTATATTAACAAGGCATTCATTGGTGTCAATGGGAGGCTTTAGTGCCAGACTGGAGCACAGCCACTAACAAAGTAATGAGGAGAGGAGACCAACTCTGAATCACCTCAAAACTGTGGCTTTTATTTGGTAACTTTACTTTTGATAGTGGGTTAACAGGCCGACCACTGGCCTGCTGTTGGTCCTCCACGTCAACTTCTTCATACTCTCTGTCCCGTAAGGTTCCAAGGCTCCTGGAAACTACATTTAACTTATGTCTCTGGTATTACACAAAAAAATACATAAATCTAACTAACCGCCTCTCACATGTAGGTTGGTTGTGACTGTGAGATGAGGTAGGTTAATGTTCACATACTTTACACCAGAGGAGGCTGGTGGGAGGCGCTATAGGAGGACAGGCTCCTTGTTAGATACTACTTCACTGTTGGAGCTTGAAACACAAGCGTTTCACTACACCCGCAATAACATCTGCTAAATACTGTATGTGTATGTGAGCAATACAATTTGATTTGATTTGTAACTGCTGGAATGGAATAATTGGGACAGTATCAACCATATAGAAACCACATGTTTTACTGCGTTCCATGTATTCTATTCCAGCCATTAGAATGAGCCCATCCTCCTGTAGCTCCTCCCACCAGCCTCCTCTGCTTTACACAGAGTAGAAGACAGGCATTGAAACAACTGTAACGTGATTTGTCCTCTGGAATAACACTGGCGTCTTGTGGCAGACAGCGGAACAGCAAGACCCTTCCGTTGTCGACGATACCGTTACATCCAAGTGTACAACTACCATGAAAAACAGCTCTTCTTTCAACATGGTCTCACGATCCAATACTGTACATAGTTACATTACCTATTACACCATCATTTAGTAAAAAACATTATAATCTAATCATGGGTTGAGAGAAGCTTTAAAACGGCCCATCCTGTTAAGCGTAAATGAAATGCCAGTATTAATCTATCTATGGAAGTGTACTATTTCATGTGTCACAGAAAGTGTGTTTAATTGGCAGTGTTTGGCCTGCAGTTAATGCCACATCACCAGTCAGGAGTCCACCATCAATCCCCCTGAGAGATCCTTCAACATCCCATCTACCCCTGCAGCCTTGGCCAAACCCCAAGTGGCTCCTGGTAGAATATGCCCATAGGCACTTATCTAGGATCAGTTTACCCATCACAGTTTCTTATGTGTCCATTAGATGTGTCCAGGGGCAACTTCATCCCCTCTGTGATGTGACGTTCCAGCTGTGTTGTTCATGCTGTTCTTATGATGTTCAAAAGGCAATAGAACACAATCATGTGATTATCATTAAACACTGATGATTCAGTGGAAGAGGTTTGCTTTGCGTTGGTGTTTGTATCTAGCAGGGAGAAGTGACTGAGTGAGTGGGATTTAGTGTTGTGAGTCATTGGTCGTGTATGAAATGGCATGCTATTCCCTAAATAGTGCACTACTTCTGACCAAAGTCCTATGTGGACCCTGGTCAAAAGTAGTGCGCTACGTAGAAAATAGGGTCCCATGGGGGACGTAGACATTGTGTTATCACCCATTACCTGAGAGAAGAGCAATTAGCTACACTGCTGAGACCAGAGATACTGGTCTAAACGCCATTTACTGTGACAAAGCGTTGGGGTGTGTGTGTCGATGGGTGAGTGAGAGTGTGTGTGTTGTTGTTGTTCCTGCCCATGTGTTTAATCAACACTAATTAAGATCTCTTTATTCTCCGGAACAAGCAAGGTAGCCTGGTAGGACCATCCTCATGAGCTAACACTATGTTTTACTAAACAGAATTGAAGCTCATGAGATCAGGATGGTCGTACGAGGCTACAACAGAGGTGGAATCAAAACAAAACAAGACAGCCAAGATATACAGTGAGGAAAACGTTTTGGTGTTCATCAGCCGATCTCATTCGTTTATTTGATATCACATTACAACATAATCTGGACAACGAGCCTTAACGGAGCCACACACACACACACACACAAACGCACAGATGAGATGGTACCATAGAGACGTTGTATTCTGTGTGTTGATAACAGAGTTCTTGATTATCCAGTGTTCCTGGATGAGTTAGTGTTACTGAGAGGTGACTGACACACAACACCACACTACACAATTGAAGTTAAGTCTTGAGAAAACAGGCATCTCCGCTGAAAACACCAACTACTTCATACTTCCTGGTCAGCGCTTTCTACAATCGTACACAAGACACAGGTTCCGTCCAAAATATCACCCCTATTCCCTACATAATGCAATACTTTTCCCTGGTCCGGGTCAAAAGCACAATATAGGGAATAGTGTGCCATTTGGGACACACCAACAGTCCAACCAGTCCACAGGGCAGGTCAATTCAATAAGGCCTGAACCATGTTACGGAAAGCTGATTAAGTGATTAACATGATTGACTGAGATCTAGCTAGCTTTCTGATGTGACGAACCACAAGGATCTGATTGAGAACAAGCACAGCAAGAGAGTATAGAAGCTGGTTGTACTGTTGGTGATTGACATCTGTTGTGTCACACATACGCACACGTACACAGAATCATAATTCAATCATCTTTAGCAGTAACATATTCATCATGTATTTTTCCATACAGTCAACCTATAGTAGGTTGCTAATGTTTCATAGGGTATGGTATCTACACTCAAGAATAAGGGGAAACAACAGTCTGGGCGTGTAGTTTCATTTAACATACAGTCAGACTTGTGTCTCTGAAATGTCAGCTTGATACCTTTAGTTTAATGCCTCAAAAAAAGCTCTCTCAGAGTTCTCTGTGTGAATGTTAAAGTGGTTGAACTGCAATTAGTGGCCCACAGAACGGCATCAGAACAGAACAGTGTGCCAGAGTGTGTAACGTGGTGAACCAGTGTGTCAGCGGAGAGTCGATAGTTACGGTCTCCAAGGAGTCGATATTTACGGTCTCCAAGGAGTCGATATTTACGGTCTCCAAGGAGTCGATATTTACGGTCTCCAAGGAGTCGATATTTACGGTCTCCAAGGAGTCGATATTTACGGTCTCCAAGGAGTTGATATTTACGGTCTCCAAGGAGTCGATAGTTACGGTCTCCAAGGAGTCGATAGTTACGGTCTCCAAGGAGTCGATTTTTACGGTCTCCAAGGAGTCGATAGTTACGGTCTCCAAGGAGTCGATTTTTACGGTCTCCAAGGAGTCGATATTTACGGTCTCCAAGGAGTCGATATTTACGGTCTCCAAGGAGTCGATATTTACGGTCTCCAAGGAGTCGATATTTACGGTCTCCAAGGAGTCGATATTTACGGTCTCCAAGGAGTCGATATTTACGGTCTCCAAGGAGTCGATATTTACGGTCTCCAAGGAGTCGATATTTACGGTCTCCAAGGAGTTGATATTTACGGTCTCCAAGGAGTCGATAGTTACGGTCTCCAAGGAGTCGATAGTTACGGTCTCCAAGGAGTCGATAGTTACGGTCTCCAAGGAGTTGATAGTTACGGTCTCCAAAGAGTCGATTTTTACGGTCTCCAAAGAGTCGATATTTACGGTCTCCAAGGAGTCGATATTTACGGTCTCCAAGGAGTCGATAGTTACGGTCTCCAAGGGGTCGATAGTTAGTCTCCAAGGAGTCGATAGTTACGGTCTTCAAGGAGTCGATATTTACGGCCTCCAAGGAGACGATTTTTTAAGTAGTCTATAGTCATATGAAACATCTCAGCAGCTCATAACAAGAAGACTGTACATGAAGTGTAGGCTAGTTATACTGAGGAGATGAATGGTGAGGAATGGGCCTTTAATTTACACACAGAACAAAAGACAGGCAACTACTGAACATAGAGAACAATTCATTTCTTTGAGAGTTATTTAAGACTGTGGAAACTAACTTTTCAAAAAAAGTTAACATGTTGGAATGCATTCTAGAAAATAAAATGTGGATGCTCCAAATACATATGCCTACATATTGAGTGAAGAAAGATTCTTCTCTATTCGATCAATGATACAATAACAATGGGGAAGATTTTTCAAACTACACTTGTCTCTGTTCACTCCTCGCCTCCTGATCCAGCTTCTATAGAGAGAATTTATGAGAACTATTCACTAGGAGTCTGAGCGAGAAGGTCAATAACTATTTGAATAGGAGGTCTGAGAGAGGTCTTGTCTTGTTTCCTGTTATTGCTAAGATCTGAATAGGCCTATCTGATCCAGTCCGACATTTAGTTCTGAGTAGTTCTTGGTCCTGAGTGGTGAATGCAGACTCCGTGATGCACTTTGACCTGGGTCGTGTTCATTATGGTGCCTGTTTAAAATGTTGTGCAACGCAAATGAAAACAAGTATTCCTTATTGGACAAGTTCAGATAGTACCTCCCTGTTTCATTTAGTTTTGGACTGAATTCTTCTGTTTCGTGCCCATTAAACACGACGCAGATTCCAGAACAGTAACACCAATGGTCATCATATGACCCATTGTCTTATGACTCACCTTGGAAATTGATCCCAGCTCAGTTCCTATGGAGGAAGAGAGGGAGATGATTGGTCCCCCAGGGGTTCTACTGGGTCCCATGAAGCCAATCAGGGATCAAAGAGGAGAACAATTCCTTCCTTCATTCTTGCTGACATCGTCATTATCCTGAGGGTTCTCTTACTCTTCTGAGATTGAGGAGGAGAGTTCAACATAGGATATTGACATCTGATATTGAGATCGGGGCTGTTAACATCGTACCTTCAGTGAAAGGTGTTTCAATGATGCTTCACTCATCTGTGGGAGAAAAGGGACAATTACTAGGACTTGACGTTGACACACACACACACACACACACACACACACACACACCCGCTGCTTCATTAAGGCTGTAAGCCCTAGCCTCCTTGAGGTGCTCATCACTTCAGCCAGTCCCTGTGGAGAGTGGCATTACCAATTACCTGCCCCAGGCTCCCAGTCTCCTCATTATAAAACCCACGTGCACAAACACACACACATACGTGCACACACACGACCGCACGTGCAAGCACACACACAAACACACACAAATGTGCACTCACACACACATTAACACACATCGTCACTGTGTATAACCTGTAGCACCAATTTCACACACCACCAGATCTCTCCCGCAACACCAGATCACTCCCGCACCACCAGATCACTTCGACAGCACCAGATCACTTCGACAGCACCAGATCCACAGCCCTCTCTCTCAAAATGATCCTCCTCAGTCAGAAGTGTTTTAACCTGAACTCTCTCATGCTTCCTCCTGACCTCTAAGGTCTGACAGGAAATTGAGAGTCTTTGTGTTTATAACAGAGTCTGAAAAACCCATTGGGGCGTGGATATCCCCTCGAACTCACATCCAAACACATCACATCTTGTGTAAGAATACTATCTGTGTAAGACTTACCTTTGTGTGTTCCGATCTGGATAGGAGGCATAGTGCTCAGGTCTGCAGGTATTCCCACATACACACCACCATAGTTCCTGGGAGAAGAGGACACACACACACACACACACACACACACACACACAGTGAGAAAGGCATAGATAGACAGGTCTTGATCACAGTGACCTTCGCGCAAACACACCCAAACACACACACACACACACACAAACGCGCACAGGCACGCACACACACAAACACACACACAGGTCGTTACTCACATCCTTTTTTCTTCTTCTTGTGCAGACTCCTCGGTACTGTAAATGACAACATCAGTCAGTCATTACTCAGTCAGTCGTAACTCAAGTCACGCGTAACTCAGTAAGAACTCAGTCAGTCATAACTCAGTCAGTCGTAACTCGGTCAGTCGTAACTCGGTCAGTCGTAACTCAGTCAGTAATAAGTCCATCACCCCGGGAACTCCGCTTGTCTAGGTCACATCAAAAAAAGGTAAATTAATAGCATAGCTAGGAAATAGTAATCAACTCAAGTCTGTCCAATATCTAAGTGTGTGTTTAAAAATGTGTGTGTATGTGTGTGCGTGTATGTGTGTGTGCGTGGGTCTACACAGTCTAGTGGCCTTATCTCCACCAGAAACCTGTTTATTTTGAATCTCTGTTGCTGTGATGACCTGGCTATGGTTATTTTCAGCCATTTAGCAGACAGAAATCGAACCAACAAAACTGGCAAGCGCCATGCTCTACCAACTGAGCCACATGGGTCCAGCTAGGCTTGTTGAGTACTCGGCCTGCCTGTCAAAATGTTTATCAGGAAGCTTGTTGAGAACTGTCTGTCTGTCGATATGTTTATCAGGAAGTAGTCCACAGTATTTGACTAATTTCTGACTCATTCATTCTGGGAAATTGTGTTTTTCACTTCATAGAGTTGAGAGACAGGGCCCTGTGGGCAAGGTGAGGACAGTGTGAGTAGACCTGATGGGGATGTTTGTCGTGCTGGCTGGGATAAACAGAGCAGTGACGTGGAAAGTTCTTCACCTTGAAATGAAAGACTAGGACCTTAGCTGACAACAACAGCATATTCTCCATCTATGGCTGTCATACTACACAACAACAACAACAACGCATTCTCCACCTATGGCTGTCATACTGAAAACAACAATAACAACACATTCTCCACCTACAGCTGTAATACTGACAACAACACATTCTCCACCTACGGCTGTCATACTACAACAACAACAACAATACATTCTTCACCTGCAGCTGTCATACTGACAATAACAACACATTTTCCGCCTACTGCTGTCATACTAACAACAACAACACATTCACCACCTACGGCTGTCATACAACAACAACAACACAATCTCCATCTACGGCTGTCATACTGACAACAACAACACATTCTCCACCAACAGCTGTCATACTAACAACAACAACACATTCTCCATCTACAGCTGTCATACTGACAAAGACAACACATTCTCCAACTACAGCTGTCATACTGACAACAACAACAACACATTCTACACCTACGGCTGTCATACTGACAACAACAACAACACATTCTCCAACTACAGCTGTCATACTGACAACAACAACACATTCTTCACCTACAGCGGTCATACTGACAACAACATCGCATTCTCCACCTACGGCTGTCATACTGACAACAACAACAACACATTCTCCACCTACGTCTGTCATACTGACAACAACAAACACATTCTCCACCTACAGCTGTCATACTGACAACAACAACACAATCTCCATCTACGGCTGTCATACTGACAACAACAACAACACATTCTCCACCTACAGCTGTCATACTAACAACAACAACGCATTATCCACCTACGGCTGTCATACTGACAACAACAACACATTCTCCACCTACAGCTGACATACTGACAACAACAGCACATTCTGCACCTACAGCGGTCATACTGACAACAACAACATCGCATTCTACACCTACGGCTGTCATACTAACAACAACAACACATTCTCCACCTACAGCTGTCATACTCAACAACAACACAATCTCCATCTACGGCTGTCATACTGACAACAACAACACATTCTCCACCAACAGCTGTCATACTAACAACAACAACACATTCTCCATCTACAGCTGTCATACTGACAAAGACAACACATTCTCCAACTACAGCTGTCATACTGACAACAACAACAACACATTCTACACCTACGGCTGTCATACTGACAACAACAACAACACATTCTCCAACTACAGCTGTCATATTGACAACAACAATAACAACACATTCTTCACCTACGGCTGTCATACTGACAACAACAACAATACATTCTTCACCTACAGCGGTCATACTGACAACAACAACATCGCATTCTACACCTACAGCTGTCATACTGACAACAACAACAACGCATTATCCACCTACGGCTGTCATACTACAACAATACATTCCACACCTGCAGCTGTCATACTGACAACAACAACACAATTTCCACTTACTGCTGTCATACTGACAACAACAACAATGCATTCTCCATGACAGCTGTCATACTACAACAACAACAATGCATTCTCCACCTACGTCTGTCATACTGACAACAACACATTCTACACCTACAGCTGTCATACTACAACAACAATGCATTCTCCACCTACATCTGTCATACTGTCAGGCTCTGGCCATAGAGAAGCTTTGCTTCTCTATAGTTCTATGGTCAGAGTCTGGCAGATCTAGTATTTCTACGTCTGTGTGGTGTTGTGTGTGGGATCCCTAATTAGAGGCAGCTGCTATGCATTACCTCTAATTGTTATATTGTCCCGTGTTCGTGCTACGTGTGTTCATAATTATATTATATTATATTATATTTGTTATTTGGTATAGTTCGCATCCTAGTTCGCATCCTGTCGAGTTTATTTAATTTAATAAACGATGTCGAACTATCGATACGCTGCGCCTTGGTCTCTCTACACACCCGAACGTGACAGAATGAACCACCACCCGACCAAGCAGCGTTATACGGGAGCAACGGAGAAGAAGAGAGGAAAACGGCGTTATCGAGGTAAAGGAGCCCGTAGTCAACCCCAGGAAAATTTCGGGGGGGGGCTATGGGGATGGTCTGGCAAGGAAGAGGACGCGCCAGTACCACTCTCCATGTGGGATACACTGTGCCCGACATATAAATGGGGGGCGCAAAGTGTTGAAGAGGAGGAGTATTTGGAGAGACATTTTGGAGACGTTTTGGAGGAGATGTGGGAGATAGCGGAAGAGGTGGAACGGGAAATGTCGGAATGGAATAATCCGTGTCCAGTCGCCTACTCCACTCCCGTGAAAGAGCAGTCCGCTTTACCGGTGCCCAGTCGGGGTCCGGCCGTCTGCTCTACTCCAGTGCCAGAACAGTTCGCTCCAACGGTGCCCAGTCCGGGTCCGGCCGTCTGCTACACTCCAGTGCCAGAGCAGTTCGCTCCACCGGTGCCCAGTCTGGGTTCGGCTGTCTGCTACACTCCAGTGCGCCTCTCCAGTCCGATACGTCCTGTGCCTGCTCCCCGCACTCGCCCTGAGGTGCGTGTCATCAGTCCGGTGCCATCAGTGCCGACTCCACGCACCAGGCTTCCAGTGCGCGTCTCCAGTCAGGTACGTCCTGTGCCTGCTCCCCGCACTAGCCCTGAGGTGCGTGTCATCAGTCCGGTGCCATCAGTGCCGACTCCACGCACCAGGCTTCCAGTGCGCGTCTCCAGTCAGGTACGTCCTGTGCCTGCTCCCCGCACTAGCCCTGAGGTGCGTGTCATCAGTCCGGTGCCATCAGTGCCGACTCCACGCACCAGGCTTCCAGTGCGCGTCTCCAGTCAGGTACGTCCTGTGCCTGCTCCCCGCACTAGCCCTGAGGTGTGTGTCATCAGTCCGGTGCCATCAGTGCCGACTCCACGCACCAGGCTTCCAGTGCGCGTCTCCAGTCCGGTACGTCCCGTGCCGACTCCCCGCACTCGACCTCCAGTGCGTGTGCCCAGCCAGGTTCCTCCAGTGCCGGCTCCACGCACCAGGCCTCCAGTGCGCCTCTCCAGTCCGGTACGTCCCGTACCGACTCCCCGCACCCGACCTCCAGTGCGTGTGCCCAGCCAGGTGCCTCCAGTGCCGGCTCCACGCATCAGACCGTCGGTGCGCCTCACCAGCCCGGAGCCTCCCGCGACGCTCGACAGCCCGGAGCCTCCCGCGACGCTCGACAGCCCGGAGCCTCCCGCGACGCTCGACAGCCCGGAGCCTCCCGCGACGCTCGACAGCCCGGAGCCTCCCGCGACGCTCGACAGCCCGGAGCCTCCCGTGATGATTGAAAGGCCGGAGTCGCCTGCCACACCGGTGCTCAGTCCTGGCCCGGTTATTTGCCCCGCTCCATGGCCTGAACTTTTTGCCCCACCATTGTTATTTCCAGGACCGGTGGGTTGCCCCTTTACATGGCCGGAGTCGCCTGCCAAACCGGTGCCCAGTCCTGGCCCGGTTATTTGCCCCGCTCCATGGCCTGAGCCTTTTGCCCCACCATGGTCATTTCCAGGACCGGTGAGATACCCCTTTAAATGGCATGAGTCGCCTGCCACACCGGTGCCCAGTCCGGGCCCAGTAGAAATGAGGAGGAAGACATCCACTTCACCGGGGCCGGAACCGCCACCGGCGATGGTTATTGTTTGATGTTTTTCCCTCCCTGACCCTTCCCTCATGTTTTTGTGTTTGTTTTTCTTGCGGCCGGGAGTCCGCGCCTTTGGGGGGGGGGTACTGTCAGGCTCTGGCCATAGAGAAGCTTTGCTTCTCTATAGTTCTATGGTCAGAGTCTGGCAGATCTAGTATTTCTACGTCTGTGTGGTGTTGTGTGTGGGATCCCTAATTAGAGGCAGCTGCTATGCATTACCTCTAATTAGGGACCCTACTTAATTGTCTATGTTCCACTCCCTTGGCGTGGTTCATTGTTATGTTGTATGTTGTCCCGTGTTCGTGCTACGTGTGTTCATAATTATATTATATTTGTTATTTGGTATAGTTCGCATCCTGTCGAGTTTATTTAATTTAATAAACGATGTCGAACTATCGATACGCTGCGCCTTGGTCTCTCTACACACCCGAACGTGACACATACTGATAACAACAACACATTCTCCACCTACAGCAGTCATACTAACAACAACAACAACACAGGAGCCCAGTGCCAATTCCCCTTACTCCCCAAATAAAGTGTGCACTTGTTCACTCCCCCTTAAGAATTTAAAAGCAGTGGATTACTGAGAGAAATATGGGCTTGAGGCTAGAGATAGACAACCATACTCACACTTGTTCTTTGGAGTCTTCGGCTGGACCTGTGAGAACAAAAACATATACATTTAAGATGACTGACTGGTCTGCTAATACAGGACTAGTAAAGACCCAGTGCACTAACTTTATGTTTTTTTTTCTTCTTCTAAATGTATTTAAGTGTTTACCAGCATTTGGACCTTGAGTCTGATAATTATCTGTATAAAACAGTTAATCTGATAATACTTGCTTGATATATGTTTTCCAGTTTCTTTAAATACTTTGCAAATTCAACTTATTTCTATGTGAAAACTGTAATGTTCTATTCATTCATTTTCCATTTTGGTAGACGCTCTTATCCAGTGCAATTTACAGCAGTGAGTGCATACATTTTTGTACTGGTCCCCCATGGGAAACGAACCCACAACCCTAGCATTGCAAGCGCCATGCTCTACCAACTGAGCCACATCATCACAAACCACTTTATGTCTCAGTGTACTCAATTACTGTATCGTGCATTGTTTTTCTTCATGGGGATGGAGAGTCTACAGGTACATATCAAGATGACCAGCCTATGTACAGTACAATACAGGAATGTACATTTACATTAAGTGGTTTGTAAGGATGGTAAATTAGTACTGAACAAAAAGTTGTTGTTTTCCATGTTATTTGATCAAGAAAAATATTGCATTTGATTTGGATGTTTTGTGTCTTTGCCCATAACTTTGACAAGGTTTTGTTATTTCTGGATTCCATTTGAATGACAATCGCAGAGAAAGGGACAGGGCAACAAGTCTTACAATTTAAACTATTTAATCCTTTTTTGCCATAGCAGAGATGCTGAAAAAAGTTTTTGCCCGTGCTACAGACATCTACAGTATATCGTTCTGTTAATACTAGTAAAGGCCCAGTGCACTACTTTTGTGAAAAAAAAATATTTACAGAAAATAATATATTTTGTTATTCAGATTTTTCAGGGCGTGCTGCTTCCTGCGGCTATGCCTACCTCTACCTACCTACCTACACCGCCATCAGAATGTATTCACACACCTTTACTTTTTCCACATTTTGTTGTGTTACAACCTGAATGTAAAATGTATTACATTTAGATGTTTTGTCACCCCATAATGCCAAAGTGCCAAAATTAAAAGCTGAAATGTCTTGAGTCAATAAGTATTCAACCCTTTTCTTACGGCAAGCCTAAATAAGTTCAGGAGTAAAAATGTGCTTAACAAGTCACATAAAACGTTGCATGAACTCAATAATTGCAATAATTGTTTTTAACATGATTTTTGAACGACTACCTCATCTCTCTACCCCACACATATAATTAATTGGTAAAGTCCTTCAGTCGAGCAGTGAATTTCAAACACAGATTCAACCACAAACACCAAGGAGGTTTTACAATGCCTTGCAAAAAAGGGCACCTATCGGTAGATGGGTAAAAATAAAAAAACAGACATTGAATATCCCTTTGAACATGTTGAGCAAGTTAGTAATTACACTTTGGATGGTGTAACAATACACCCACTCACTACAAAGATATAGGCGTCCTTCCTAACTAAGTTGCCTGAGAGGAAGGAAACCGCTCAGTAATTTCACCATGAGGCCAATGGTGACTTTAAAACAGTTACAGACTTTAATGGCTGTGATAGAAAACTGAGGATGGGTCAATAACATTGTAGTTACTCCACAATACTTAGCTAATTGACAAATGTTTTATTTATGTATTTAACCTTTATTTAACTAGGCAAGTCAGTTAAGAACAAATTCATATTTACAATGACGGCCTAGAGAAAAACCTGTTCAGTCTGCTTTCCACCAGACATTACGTGATGAATTCACCTTTCAGCAGGACAATAACCTAAAACACTAGGCCAAATCTACACTGGAGTTGTTTACCAAGAAGACTGTGAATGTTCCTGAGTGTAAGGGCCTGACTGAGGCCAGGTCTCTGACTTCCTCTAGGGGGAGTGGGATAGCCACAATCAGGTCCTGACATTCACAGGGTGGGTGTTGGGTTTTTGGTTTATCCCCAATTAGAGGCAGCTGTCTTGTGTTTTCTCTAATTGGGGATTCTATTTAAGTTCCACTGTGTGTCACCTGGGTGTGGATTCTTGTATGTGTATATTCTTTGTGTTATATTCACCTTACTTCAGTTCACGGTCGCTACCTCTCCTTTGTTTTTGTTTATTTAACCAATAATAAAGGAACATCGCTCCACCACAGCTCTGCGCCTCATTCCGTAAATATGCACCGTGACACTGAGTGGCAGAGTTTTGACTTAAATCTACTTGAAAATCTATGGTGACCTGAGAACGGTTGTCTAGCAATGATTAACACCCAATTTGAACAACTTTAAATTAGATATATATTTAATTTTCAATACATTTTCAAAATGTTCAAATAAAAATGATTTCACTTTGTCATTATGGGGTATTGTGTGTAGATGGGTGAGAGAATAACAATGTGGTATGTGGAATAAGTCAAGGGGAATGAAAACTTTGAAGGCACTATACCTCTACCTACCTACCTACACCTACCTCCCTATCAACCTAAACACTCTATGACACTCCCCTCGCCGTGTGTGTGTGTGAGTGTGCATGAGTTTACGGTCTGAAGTCTCTCCCATCCACTGCCATGTCTTTTTTAGAAACAGAGAAGCCTTGACTGCTTTAAGTGTTCATGAGCTTGGCCATTGTCCCATTGTGAGTGCTGTTGAAAGCATTTTGTCCCTGAGTCACCTATCTATTCTGTCCTCAGGCAGTAATCAGAGCACCACTCTCTCCAGCCATAACAGGCATATCTGGTCAAACAGTCATCAGAGCACCACTCTCCCCAGCCATAACAGGTATATCTGGTCAGGCAGTCATCAGAGCACCACTCTCCCCAGCCATAACAGGTACAGTATATCTGGTCAGGCAGTCATCAGATCACCACTCTCCTCAGCCATAACAGATATATCTGGTCAGGCAGTCATCAGAGCACCACCCTCTCCAGCCATAACAGGCATATCTGGTCAAACAGTCATCAGAGCACCACTCTCCCCTGCCATAACAGGTATATCTGGTCAGGCAGTCATCAGAGCACCACTCTCCCCATCCATAACAGATATATCTGGTCAGGCAGTCATCAGAGCACCACTCTCTCCAGCCATAACAGGTAGATCTGGTCAGGCAGTCGTCAGAGCACCACCCTCTCCAGCCATAACAGGCATATCTGGTCAAACAGTCATCAGAGCACCACTCTCCCCTGCCATAACAGGTATATCTGGTCAGGCAGTCATCAGAGCACCACTCTCCCCAGCCATAACAGGTACAGTATATCTGGTCAGGCAGTCATCAGATCACCACTCTCCTCAGCCATAACAGATATATCTGGTCAGGCAGTCATCAGAGCACCACCCTCTCCAGCCATAACAGGCATATCTGGTCAAACAGTCATCAGAGCACCACTCTCCCCTGCCATAACAGGTATATCTGGTCAGGCAGTCATCAGAGCACCACTCTCCCCATCCATAACAGATATATCTGGTCAGGCAGTCATCAGAGCACCACCCTCTCCAGCCATAACAGGCATATCTGGTCAAACAGTCATCAGAGCACCACTCTCCCCTGCCATAACAGGTATATTTGGTCAGGCAGTCATCAGAGCACCACTCTCCCCATCCATAACAGATATATCTGGTCAGGCAGTCATCAGAGCACCACTTTCTCCAGCCATAACAGGTAGATCTGGTCAGGCAGTCGTCAGAGCACCACCCTCTCCAGCCATAACAGGCATATCTGGTCAAACAGTCATCAGAGCACCACTCTCCCCTGCCATAACAGGTATATCTGGTCAGGCAGTCATCAGAGCACCACTCTCCCCATCCATAACAGGCATATCTGGTCAAACAGTCATCAGAGCACCACTCTCCCCTGCCATAACAGGTATATCTGGTCAGGCAGTCATCAGAGCACCACTCTCCCCATCCATAACAGATATATCTGGTCAGGCAGTCATCAGAGAACCACTCTCTCCAGCCATAACAGGTAGATCTGGTCAGGTAGTCATCAGAGCACCACCCTCTCCAGCCATAACAGGCATATCTGGTCAGGCAGTAATCAGAGCACCACTCTCCCCAGCCATAACAGATATAGCTGGTGACTAACTCTTAATTGGCTAACAAATGCTGAGTGAGAGGAAATCAGATCACGCACACGCACACACACACACACACACACACACACACGCAAGCAAAACTCTGAGCAGCAGGAAATATTTTGATCAAGACATCACAACACCATGGTCTGCTCTTAGTCAAGTAAACAAGCCATATCCTCAACCTCAGCAATACTAGTGGTCTACTGTTAGTCAAGCCATATGATGGTGTTGTTCATGTGACAGTTCATAATATGTTAACTGTAATAGATGTTAACTAGTACATCAGTAACACATGGTGATCTGTCTATGGTACACACAGTACCTGTTGATTTTCACTAGCATCCATTTTCCATACGCAACATTACATGTTGAATTACAGGCTGAAAATACCTTCTATTGAACCCAAGGCACATCGGCCCAACATATTAAATATAACTGACAAACACAGAACGTCTCCTTTGATAAACATTGGTTCCTCTCAGGGTTTCTCTTTTCGTAATGATCATGTCAGGGGAAAGCATTTCAAGGGTAATGTCTATTGGTTTTGATTTCTGAAACACACAATTCTCTCTCTCTCTCCCTCTCTCCCTCTCTCTTGTTGATGTATCAATGACATCAAGACGGCTGCTGCTTTGATTCAAACTGATAGTGTGTCTGATTCAACTAGTTTAGCTTCAGATCAACACACACACACGCCAGGCAAGCATACACACACACGCCAGGCAAGCATACACACACGGTTGCACTTGAATGAGCGAGCGCACACACACACAAAGAAATCATTGCCCACATACTGTACACAGAAGGTACTTCTGTAGCCTAAATCTCTATTCATATAAAGCCCCTTTCCCACAATGCTCTATTGTAAAGCCCACTCATTCATTGTTGGTGTGACAGTTAGCTCAGTATGAGAGACTAGAATGATAGTTTGGCAGAAAAACTAAATATAATTCCTTATACCCTCAGAAGAACTAAAGCAACATAAATAACTTGCTTGTAAAGTACACACTAGAACACACACTGTACACACACATACACATTCCCCCACACTCTAGCATCGCTAGGTCGATGGAACCCTCACCTCTTCCAGCCGCGCTGGTCCTTGAGGAATGTCCACAACCCATGACCTGACACGGTGAACAAGGGAGACACAGAGAGTGAGAAAAGGTGGAGAAGAGGAGGTGAGGGGCACAGTAGTAGTGAGGAGAAGAGGAGGAGAGGGGTACAGTGGTAGTGTTGTTGCTGTTGCCGTCTCTCTCAGTGGTGCTCTCTGAGTGTCTCCCCTGTGAGACTGAAGCAGCATGTTAAGTCAAGGATTGGGGGAGGAAACATAAAGAGATGGAAGGAGGAGAGAGAGAGAGAGGGCCACTGTTGTAACACTGTGTGTGTGTGTGTGTTTGAGAGAGAGAGGGAGAGAGAGGTGGCGATGGAGAAGAGGAGAGAGTGGGTATATTCCTCCCCCTGGTGGGGTTGCCCAGGTAACAAGGAGTGGGCACATTAGGGAGAGGGCTCAGCCAATGAGAGGGCTGTGTTTGTACCAGGGAGATGAAGATGGTGCAGCGGCATTTCTCTGAGTCTGTGTGTGTGTTTCCATGTTCTCCACTTCCGTCTTGAGACAACCAGCCCGTTGAAGCAACTTAATCAATCTATTTCAACATACCAAAAGCGCCATTGCACGGAATAACTCTCTTCAAGGGACTACATCCACATCTGTACATGTCCGATGGCAATATGATCTTACTGAACCGTGCTATATCATCAATATAATCTTACTGAACCGTGTTATATCATCAATATAATCTTACTGAACCATGCTATATCATCAATATAATCTTACTGAACCGTGCTTTATCATCAATATAATCTTATGGAACCATGCTATATCATAAATATAATCTTACTGAACCGTGCTATATCATCAATATAATCTTTCTGAACCATGCTATATCATCAATATAATCTTATGGAACCGTGCTATATCATCAATATAATCTTACTGAACCGTGCTATATCATCAATATAATCTTTCTGAACCGTGCTATATCATCAATATAATCTTACTGAACCATGCTATATCATCAATATAATCTTTCTGAACCGTGCTATATCATCAATATAATCTTACTGAACCATGCTATATCATCCATATAATCTTACTGAACCGTGCTAAATCATCAATATAGTCTTACTGAACCGTGCTATATCATCAATATAATACACACATGTAAATGTTTGGCATTCCATGTCTCCAGCCCTCCCTGAGCATACCTTGTTGACTCAGTTCGCTGATTACGAAAGTGCGTGCTGCTGACTGAGTCAGGGGAGGGTTGCAGGAAAGTTGGAGGAGGTTACCAGGGCATTAGCCACCAGATGCAGCCGTGGATGGGCCATGAGTGTAGTAAAGATCGAAAGTTTAAAATGAAGGCCAGCGCGGACTTGATATAAAGTTGTGTAATAATTTGAAATGACACAGGGAAAATGTATTGAACACATGAAGAAAGGGAGGTTCAAAAAGGCATGGAAAGCCAAGACAACAGCTGAAAACTATCAGTAATTAAAAAGCAATCCAGCCCCCTGTCAGTGCAAATTAATATCAGCTAGTTCAGTCCCAACTGATGGCCAACAAAAAGGTCTCATTGCCAAGGTGATTACGAAAGTGCGTGCTGCTGACTGAGTCAGGGGAGGGTTGCAGGAAAGTTGGAGGAGGTTACCAGGGCATTAGCCACCAGATGCAGCCGTGGATGGGCCATGAGTGTAGTAAAGATCGAAAGTTTAAAATGAAGGCCAGCGCGGACTTGATATAAAGTTGTGTAATAATTTGAAATGACACAGGGAAAATGTATTGAACACATGAAGAAAGGGAGGTTCAAAAAGGCATGGAAAGCCAAGACAACAGCTGAAAACTATCAGTAATTAAAAAGCAATCCAGCCCCCTGTCAGTGCAAATTAATATCAGCTAGTTCAGTCCCAACTGATGGCCAACAAAAAGGTCTCATTGCCAAGGTGTCAGTAATTCATCACTCATCTCATGATGGGTAAAAGCAAAGAGCTGTCTCAAGACCTTCGCAACCTAATTTTTGCAAAACATAATGATGGCATTGGTTATAGGCGCATTTCTAAGCTTCTGAATGTTCCAGTGAGCACTGTTGGGGCCATAATACGGAAGTGGAAAGACAATCATTTCACCACAATCATTTAAACCAAAAAGCTCTATTTTTGTCTCATCAGACCACATGACCTTCTCCCATTCCTCCTCTGGATCATCCAGATGGTCATTGGCAAACTTCAGACGGGCCTGGACATGCGCTGGCTTGAGCAGGGGGACCTTGCGTGCGCTGCAGGATTTTAATCCATGATGGCGTAGTGTGTTACTAATGATTTTCTTTGAGACTTCCAGCTCTCTTCAGGTCATTGACCAGGTCCTGCCGTGTAGTTCTGGGCTGATCCCTCACCTTCCTCATGATCATTGATGCCCCACGAGGTGAGATCTTGCATGGTGCCCTAGACCGAGGGAGATTGACCGTCATCATGAACTTCTTCCATTTTCTAATAATTGCGCCAACAGTTGTTGCCTTCTCACCAAGCTGCTTGCCTATTGTCCTGTAGCCCATCCCAGCCTTGTGCAGGTCTACAATTTTATCCCTGATGTCCTTACACAGCTCTCTGGTCTTGGCCATTGTGGAGAGGTTGGAGTCTGTTTGATTGAGTGTGTGGACAGGTGTCTTTTATACAGGTAACGAGTTTAAACAGTTGCAGTTAATACAGGTAATGAGTGGAGAACAGGAGGGCTTCTTAAAGAAAAACTAACAGGTCTGTGAGAGCCGGAATTCTTACTGGTTGGTAGGTGATCAAATACTTATGTCATGCAATAAAATGCAAATTAATTATTTAAAAATCATACAATTTGATTTTCTGGATTTTTGTTTTAGATTCCGTCTCTCACAGTTGAAGTGTACCTATGATAAAAATGACAGCACTCTACATGATTTGTAAGTAGGAAAACCTGCAAAATCGGCAGTGTATCAAATACTTGTTCTCCCCACTGTATATATGCCTGCTGGCAAGGTTGGTAGACTTTAGAAAACTAAATGCACTGAATAAGACTCACATTCCTTTCAATCTTTTACCCAGATTTTAGCAGAGATGCAGTCTGGTGTTATTATCCGGTGTCCTGTGGGAATTTAAGTATGTTCCCTCTAATTCTCTTCCTCTCCCTCCCCTCCCCTCGGACCTGAGATCTAGGACCATGCTTCAGGACTACCTGGCCTGATGACTCCTGGCTGTCCCCAGTCCACCTGGTCGTGCTGCTGCTCCGGTTTCAACTCATCTGCCTGCGGCTAGGGATCCCTGACCTGTTCACCGGACGTGCCACCTTGTCCCAGACCTGCTGTTTTCAACTCTCTCATTCTACCGCACCTGCTATTTCAACATCTAAAAGTGACATTTACTCCTGATGTGCTGACCTGTTGCAACCACTGTGGTTATATTTGACCATGCTGGTCATCTATGAACGTTTGAACATCTTGGAGAAAGATCTGGCCTTAATGGCCATGAATTGTTGTAATCTCCACCAGCCAGAAGGGGACTGGCCACCCCTCAGAACCTGGTTCCTCTCTAGGTTTCTTCCTAGGTTTTTGCCTTTCTAGGGATTTTTTCCTAGCCACCGTGCTTCTACATCTGCATTGCTTGCTGTTTGGGGTTTTAGGCTGGGTTTCTGTATAGCACTTTGACATTGGCTGATGTAAAAAGCTTTATAAATAATTTTGATTGATTGACACAATGTAGCATATTTAGTTTCTTTAAAAAAAATAAACAGTCAGGAGAGTACAGACTGCTCAAGAGGTACGCTTAGAAATGTTGAAAAAACATTTAACATAGAATTAAACAATGATTATGGCTCTAGTTTACAACGATTATGGCTCCAATTTACGACGGGGGGGGGGGGACTAGCCCCCCTATGGACCACCCCCCAGCTATCCTCACATACTTTGTGCCTCCTCAGATGTATTTTGGTGCATGACGCCTCTGGTTGGGACTGCTTCCAGTCGAAGCTCGCATCCGTTTTAAGACCCTGGGAAACTGCCCCTCCCTACCTTCAGGCTATGCTCAAACCCTGGATCCCAACCCAGGCACTCTGTTCTGCCATCTCCGGTCTCTTGGCCATCCCACCCCTACCGGGGGTCAGCTCCTGCACAACCCAGTCAAAGCTCTATCAATATTACAACTACCTTTTTAAAACCATGTCAGTCTTTATATCCCAAACACAATGACAATCGCATTTTTGTCTTTAAATCATTTGAAACATCTTTTAACACAGGCTTAACAAACACTATGTACTGTTTTATACACGTTTAAATAGGCCAGGCCCTGTTGTTACCTCATATCCCAGAGATAATGCCTTGCATTACTCCTGGGAAGAAACCACTTCAACCTGACAATGTAAAATGGACTTGGAGTATCCATGGAAGCAGTAATTGTTGGTGGGTGTTATTCTACTTCTGACCACCTGAGGGCAGCTTTGTCAAGCAAATACAGTTATACCCACACGAGCCCTACTGAGAGGAGAGAAGAGAGAGAGAATGAGGGTGACCCACAAACAATCACCTCAGTGTCTTCTTGACCACATGACATAAACACCTAATCTTTCGAATACAGGGAGTGGTTATTAGTTATTATAAACTGGGTGGTTCGAGCCCTGAATGCTGATTGGATGACAGCTGTGGTATATCAGACCGTATACCACGGGTATGATAAAACATGTATTTTTACATGTTACATTGGTAACAGTTTATAATAGCAACAAGGCACCTCAGGGGTTTGTGGTATGGTATATGGCCAATATACCACAGCTAAGGGCTGTTCTTAGGCACAACGCATCGTGCCTTATTGCTTAATTAAATTATTGCATCGGAGGTCTGTCCTTTTCTTTTTTTTAAGTGTTTCACTCCGCTGGCCAGCACCTCGCCTATACAGGTGTGTGTTTCTTTCGCCTCTATATACAGGGAGAACCAGTACCGAGTCCAGTGAGTACTGTAGATGTGCAGGGGTACCAGGTAATAACATGGCTATATATAGGGAGTACCAGTACCGAGTTGATGTGTAGGGTTATGAGGTAATTGAGGTAGCTACAGTATGTACATATTGCAGGGGTAAAGTGACTAGGCAACAGGTTAGATAAGACAGTAGCAGCAGTGGGTAGCCATTTGATTAGCTACTTAGTCTTATGGCTTGTCCTGTCCACATGTCTCCAGGTGTCCACACACACGCTTAATGCTGCTGTTATGATGAAGCCAAGCCACATCTGCAGACACTGAGAATACATTTCTCATGCGAGTTGGTCTGATTACTTAACTACTTCAGAGATTCTGCCCTCCCTCTCGAGGTGGCCTAATCAGTGGGCTGACAAGAGGAAGTGTTGGCGTTTGAAATTCAGATATACCCTCCCAACTGATTACTCAGGCTCAGGGTCACATAGTATGACTTCCATAAGGCTCCCATTTAAGAGACAAGTACTATGTTCCAATAGCCACACTGGCATAGCACTTAGAACGCATGGCCGATACATTGCTTCATTCTAAGTGGTATACTAGTGTGGTACGGCAGTGAAGTAAATCAGTTAGCAGCAGAATGAGTGGTTACGTCCCAAATGACACCCTATTCGCTATATAGTGCATAAAAGTAGGTCACTACATAGGGAATAGGGTGTGATTATGACAGATGGAGAGCTGTCGTGATAGTGGGATGTTGTCACATGACATCCTCCAATAGTCACCCACTTCCCTTGCCATCTCCCATCAGTGGGCACCGCTCTCTCTGGCCATCTCCCATCAGTGTCCACCCCTCTCTGGTCATCTCCCATCAGTGTCCACCCCTCTCTCGGGCCATCTCCCATCAGTGTCCACCCCTCTCTCGGGCCATCTCCCATCAGTGTCCACCCCTCTCTCGGGCCATCTCCCATCAGTGTCCACCTCTCTCTGGCCATCTCCCATCAGTGTCCACCCCTCTCTCGGGCCATCTCCCATCAGTGTCCACCCCTCTCTGGTCATCTCCCATCAGTGTCCACCCCTCTCTCGGGCCATCTCCCATCAGTGTCCACCCCTCTCTCTGGCCATCTCCCATCAGTGTCCACCCCTCTCTCGGGCCATCTCCCATCAGTGTCCACCCCTCTCTCGGGCCATCTCCCATCAGATCAGTGTCCACCCCTCTCTCTGGCCATCTCCCATCAGATCAGTGTCCACCCCTCTCTCTGGCCATCTCCCATCAGTGTCCACCCCTCTCTCGGGCCATCTCCCATCAGTGTCCACCCCTCTCTCTGGCCATCTCCCATCAGTGTCCACCTCTCTCTGGCCATCTCCCATCAGTGTCCACCCCTCTCTCGGGCCATCTCCCATCAGTGTCCACCCCTCTCTCGGGCCATCTCCCATCAGTGTCCACCTCTCTCTCTGGCCATCTCGCATCAGATCAGTGTCCACCCCTCTCTCTGGCCATCTCCCATCAGATCAGTGTCCACCCCTCTCTCTGGCCATCTCCCATCAGATCAGTGTCCACCCCTCTCTCTGGCCATCTCCCATCAGATCAGTGTCCACCCCTCTCTCGGGCCATCTCCCATCAGATCAGTGTCCACCCCTCTCTCGGGCCATCTCCCATCAGTGTCCACCCCTCTCTCGGGCCATCTCCCATCAGTGTCCACCTCTCTCTGGCCATCTCCCATCAGTGTCCACCCCTCTCTCGGGCCATCTCCCATCAGTGTCCACCCCTCTCTCGGGCCATCTCCCATCAGTGTCCACCCCTCTCTCGGGCCATCTCCCATCAGTGTCCACCCCTCTCTCGGGCCATCTCCCATCAGTGTCCACCTCTCTCTCTGGCCATCTCCCATCAGATCAGTGTCCACCCCTCTCTCTGGCCATCTCCCATCAGATCAGTGTCCACCCCTCTCTCTGGCCATCTCCCATCAGATCAGTGTCCACCCCTCTCTGCCAGGACCAGGAATCCTACTATAGTGTACTCGTACTGTATACTGTACAGTAACATTGATGCAGTATGTGTGTTTGTTTGTTTGTGAGGTGAGTGTGTGATTTGTCTTGCACTTTGATAGCCCTCTGCTAGGGGCTTGTTAAGGAACGAGACAAGAACCCAAACGCTTTCATCCTTTTTTATTTAATTTTAGCAGAGCCGTTAGTGCTTTGGGCTAATGAGTGTCTTTACGGAGCTCTGCTTGGAGGTTCTCTCAATAGAATATCACTGCTGAACAGAATGGAATACATTCAGTACAATGTCTTCTGAACAGAATGGAAAACAAAACATTCTGTATGTGGTGTTGGGGGTTTAAAAGATGTAGAGGGATGGAACGCCTGACCTGGCTGTTGTACTAGTGTTGGCCAGAGTTCAGTCAGTCATGGCAGATTAACTTCTCCTCCGCACAGCCAGCCAGCCAGCCAGGCAGGCAGCAGATTAACTTCTCCTCCACACAGCCAGCCAGGCAGGCAGCAGATTAACTTCTCCTCCACACAGCCAGCCAGGCAGGCAGCAGATTAACTTCTCCTCCACACAGCCAGCCAGGCAGGCAGCAGATTAATTTCTCCTCCACACAGCCAGCCAGGCAGGCAGCAGATTAACTTCTCCTTGACACAGCCAGCCAGCCAGGCAGGCAGCAGATTAACTTCTCCTCCACACAGCCAGCGAGGCAGGCGGCAGATTAACTTCTCCTCCACACAGCCAGCCAGGCAGGCAGCAGATGCATTTCTCCTCCACACAGCCAGGCAGGCAGCAGATTAACTTCTCCTCCACACAGCCAGCCAGCCAGGCAGACAGCAGATTAATTTCTCCTCCACACAGCCAGCGAGGCAGGCAGCAGATTCACTAATGTAGGCACGCAGACATCTTGCCATCTTCTGTCTCAGTCAGAAGGGTTCACACAGATCTGTCTCCGTCAGAAGGGTTCACACAGATCTGTCTCAGTCAGAAGAGTTCACAAAGAACTGTATAGCTAATCTCTTGAATATCATGAGTCTTAATCAATATTCTCTGACTACAAAACACTCATTTGGGTGAGGGTGGCGTCATATAGCACTCCAACCGTTTGATTAAGCAGTCATTGCTACAGCCCTGTCTGCAGCCCAACAAAGCTTCATCTGTAGTCCAAAACACATTTAGGACACACCCTAATGATAGTAAATCCAATATAAATATGTCTTCCCTTTTCTCCTCCCATACCTTTATGACCAGTTCTCTATTAATTAAGGCACTTCCTGGATAAACAAAGGCAAAAAAAAGATTTGCAATAAACAGCGTTAGAGCAGAGAGAAAGCAGAGAGAGAGAAAGCAGAGAGAGAGAAAGCAGAGAGAGAGAGAGCAGAGAGAACGAGCAGAGCAGAGAGAACGAGCAGAGCAGAGAGAGAGAGAGAGAGAAAGAGACCCAATGGAGTATAAGAGAGAGAAAGTGACAGAGAAAATGAAGAGTGATTTGTGCAGTCTGGTGTTTTTTTTGTTGTTGTTGTTTTTTTTTAAATTGAACCTTTATTTATCTAGGCAAGTCAATAAAGAACAAATTCTTATTTACGATGACGGCCTACACCGGCCAAACTTGGACACCGGCCAAGCTGGGCCAATTGTGCGCCGCCCAATGGTTGTAATTAGAGATCAAAGGAGTTCCCCTGCTGTGTCCGTCTGTCTGGCATGCTACGCCCACACCAACACCAGACAGTCTGCCATCTAACCCCCCCCCCCCCCCCCCCCCGGGCAGGAGCACTCAGGCTGCGTCCCAAATGGCACCCTATATAGTGCACTACTTTTTTACCAGGGCCCTATAGGGAATAGGGTGCCATTTGGGACACAGCCACCTGCTATGGTAACAGAGGGGTTGAGACGAATCACAACTTCAGGAAAGAGTCTCACATTTTCCTCTCAAGTCATGTTAATATTCATGACAGAGTTGCACAAGTGTCTGCGTTAGGTGCTTAGTCATATCCCATATTAGGATTGGTCCTCATTCGCCCATATAGGTGGCAAGCAAGGAGAAACCAGCATCCTCAGATGAACTGAGACGAATCCTGTACTTCAGGAAAGAGCTCGAATTTCAATTCAAAAGATACATTAATATTTATGATAGAGTTTCACAAGTGTTCTCATTTAACCCTATGAGTGATGAACGCAGTAAGGAGAAAATCTGTAAAGAAAAACCTAACAATACTCAGATGAAGTCAGACACACTTAGGTTGCGTCCCATATGGCACTGTTGCCTTTATAGCGCACTTCTTTTAGGCCCCGTTGGGCCCTGGTCAAAAGTAGTGGACTATATAAAGGAATAGGGTGCCATTTGCAACACACCCTTAAATCCATCACTAGGTCAATATGTGAGGATATGCATAGTTTGGGAGATTGAAGGAATATGCAGCCTCACATCATGCACCACAGACACCATATCCATCTACCCCTACAGCTTCAGGATGACAACACATGGGTTTAGTATTCAAATATATTTGAAGAGTGATTCAACATGATGCAGAAGTTGCACAGAAAATAAAACAAATAAGCTGACGACGTGAAAACTATTTGGCAAATTATTTAAGGATGGGGTTTGAAATCGATTTCAGAAGAATTGACAGTGTTGACATTGATCACTAGAAAAAGACAGTACCTGTACTGAGTTGACAACCTCCACAAGTCATGGTGGTTCACAGTTCAATGATTTACAAAAGTCCCATTCAATTATATACATATGTCATTCTAATTTGAGCATTTCTCTTTTCAATGTCTAGTCTCATGTTCCAAACACAGCCAATGGTCTACAATGACAATGAGACATTTTGAAATAAACGGTTTTAAAAAATTATACAGGAAAACAATTATGGCATAGCACATACGAGCAAACACTTTGTATTATTAGCATAGCTAAAGTGGTTACATTTCAGATTAACAGAGCACTGATTAATCTGTCCATATGGACGGTTTCTGAACCCAAGATGGAAAAATTAAGGCAAATGATGTATTGCTTGTATACAAATGAGAAGATGTTCACTTCAGCTCTACTTAGTCAAACCAAAGCCTAGTGTGTGTGAGAGCGCTAACTTGGTCCACCAGTTAGTTTCATTGAGACATTGATATCAAATGGTACAGTACGAATGTGCTTCATCTTTTAGTCTGTTTCGGTCTGTTTTACTACTGTATAGGGGAGAGCTGACCCAGAATAGTGACACAGTCTTTCATATGAAGTGGTTCAAGGCTGTTGCACCTTATCCCCTACATAGTGCACTACACTGCGAACCAAATTAAAAATATATATATAAATGAAAAAAAGTTCGGCCATTTTTTTAATAACAACATGATTTACCAGTCATAACTAGCCAATGGCAACGCAGATTACACAGTAAGCAACCGGTCGATTAAACACAGGATATGACATCATGGAACACCCGGTTTCTTCGCTTCTAGAAACTTTTTAAAAACACAAATTAAACAAACTTAGTTGTGCCCATCCATCCATTAAAAAAATTATTTCATATTGGTATGTAAAGCGTCTTTTGCATAAAGCCTGTGCCATAAAAATATATTTACATACAATAATACTCTCCTAACGCTGGTCTACTCTGGAGCACATTAAACATCTGATTATCTGTACAAGCTGGAAGTCATCAACACCAGGTTTTATGTCATGAGGCTGACAGGTATAGTTGCTATGGTTGGTCAGTGGTGGTGTACCGTATATATACTCTGCAGGGTGGGTTTACAGTCTGCTAGCTCACTCAGGGACTATACAGTAGGCTCTTGCTCATTCAGAGTCTATAGGATCCATAAAGTCAGAGAGAGAGAGAGGGAGACTGGGATTTGGGATCATCCTGTCTGTTTGGCCCAGTAGCTCTGCTCCTTCTCAAGTATTTTCCCCAAAAGCCATAGTTTCCCCACAGTTTCTCATGTCTCTAGGGGGAAGAGATATGTGTAACTCTTCATGGTGGGTACTGTAATAGTCTGAAGTTAACGAGTTCTGCCTCAGTCACCGGTCCCCCTCGTCTTGGTCTACAGAGTGGTCCCATAGCTCCTCCACCCTCTCTCTGGGGGGTCAGAGGTTAAAGGTCGGTGACTTTGTTCTCGAGGGCGGCGGCTACCTGCTGCAACCGCAGGGTCAGCTGTTTACTCTGGGCGGCTGGGTCCTCATCTAAAGACTGGATGATCTGGAGGGAGGGCAAATGAGAGAGAACACAGAAAAGACCGTAGTAAACAGATTTTCCTGCAACAGCAAGTGCCATTAATTTGTCTAATTTCCTCCAGGATGTAGGGACAATGCAGAGGTAGTTAACCAAGTGGATAGGGCCTTCAAACCACCAAACAAGGAAGTGAGTCCTAAGGTTTTTACCCCGTCATAGTATTTGCTGGCGTACTGGTAGAGCTGGTGCAAGGCCGCCTGGGTATTCAGCGTGTCTGTGTGTTGCTGGAGAAGGACGAAAGGATGAATCTTATTGTTGTATTCTGATGACGCAGTAGAAGACTGCCCACACACAACCACAAACAGATGTGAGGTCACACATGTACGTACCCTGGACACCTCAGCCAGGTGTGTGTTCATGTCCTGGTCACTGACTTGGACCATCTGCTTAATTCCCGTGTAGTAACTGAGGAGAGACAGAAGGAGAGACAGAGATGAGATGTCTGATATGCTGCCAGGTCTTACCAACCTGTCCCGTATCGTTTATGATTCACTAGAAGAGATAGTACTACAGCTGGTGTGTTCGGACTGCAACCTATTCTCTATATTGGTCAAGAGCACTGCAGTATCGGCTCATTTGATTGGCAGTCAATCCAGTTCATCATCATTATATGTTCTGGGATGAATACGAGAGAACTCACTCGTCCACCATCTTCTTATAGGTGGAGATCTCCTTTGCATAGAGCAGCTTGTTGCTGGGCGATTCCCGGCTCAGTTTGTGTTCGGTCTTGGTGCAGGCGTCCATGAAGGTCTGAGCGATGACGGACAGCGACGCATCCACCACCTCCGTCACGTGCACGTCAAAGATGAAGTGAGGGTTCTTCAGGATGTTCACCCAGAAACGCATGGGCAGGCTGGGGATGGAGAACACACACATTAGTACACACACACACACTAGTACACACACACATTAGTACACACACACACACTAGTACACACACACTAGTACACACACACTAGTACACACACACACACACACACACACACTAGTACACACACACACACACACACACTAGTACACACACACACACACACACACACACACACACACACACACACACACACACACACTAGTACACACACACACACACACACACAAGTACACACACACACACACACACACACACACACACACACACACACACACACACACACACACACACGCACACGCAGCAGCACAGCTTAACCCAGCATGAGCGCAAGGGGAAACAGTTGCAGGCTGTCCAAACTAAAACCCAATTTTAACAAGATAACAGATCCCCTTTACTTTCTCCGTCACAGACGAGCTGAGTCAGTCACACCCAGGCATCTTAACTGAACACAGGAAACCACAACTAAACAAGTGTGAGTAAGGCTGAATAAAGCCTAATAATCCAACCACCTGCCACATAGTCCTCCAGCCTAAGCCCATATAGAAATCCTATTAAAGTGGTGAGATTCTACTCCTTTGAGGTGGACTTGAGTGCTGTGTTGTTAAAATGCTGACTGGAAGAGCCTACAGGGGTCATCTGATCTCCATCTACCTCTGAATCAGCCTTGGTCGAGTGAATTCCTAATGAGTCTGCGGTCTGTGTGTGTGTGTGTGTGTGTGTGTGTGTGTGTGTGTGTGTGTGTGTGTGTGTGTGTGTGTGTGAGAGAGAGAGTGTCTTCTACTCCAGGTCACCTGGGCATACAGCGAGCTAAAGCCTCTTTAAGAATGTATGTTTGTTCGCTGGATGCTCGCTCTCCCGCTCAAGGTCTTAATTTCTCTCCCTATTTCTCAGTCTCTTTCCTCTCTCACCCCCTGACGCCCCTTTCTTTCTCTCTCTCCCTCCTTCCTCTCTCTCCCTCCCCTCTAGCCAGCTCAGCTTCACAACTGTTCTAACACCTAAAAACCTCTTCTTGACTTGCGATAAGGCCCGGGGAGCATTATCCAAGGAGAGTGGGGTATAATTATCAAGCCTTTTAGCTGCATCACATATCACATTCACTGGAAGCCCTCATTTAATTGGCTTGCTGGTATCTCCTCTTGCTGATATGTAGGGGAGGGGTGGGAGAGATAGAGAGGGAGTGAGAGAAAGAAAGAGAGACAGAGGGTTAGTAAGTGTGTGAAACAGGAAAGAGACTGAGAAAGAGGAAGGGACAGAGAATGGAGAGAGGAGAGAAGAGAAACGGGAAGAAAGAGAGGGAGTGAGTGAAAGAGGAAACGCTAGATAGTGAGAGTCTAATGAATTCAGTCTTTCATCTCCTCATCCTGACTTCAGCTTTTACTCTGCCACTCCTCCCCACCTGTCAATCAAACGCACACCACAAGCAGTATCTATATTTAATAGTTCCCATCAATAATTCACTCTGATAACTTCCAGGGGTTTCTGGGGAGGTAGGAAAGTCAGACCCTAGGACTACAGCATGGTAAGGGGGAGTCAGACCCCAGGACTACAGCATGTTAAAGAGGAGTCAGACCCTAGGACTACAGCATGGTAAGGAGGAGTCAGACCCCAGGACTACAGCATGGTAAGGAGGAGTCAGACCCCAGGACTACAGCATGGTAAGGGGGAGTCAGACCCCAGGACTACAGCATGTTAAAGAGGAGTCAGACCCTAGGACTACAGCATGGTAAGGAGGAGTCAGACCCCAGGACTACAGCATGGTAAGGGGGAGTCAGACCCCAGGACTACAGCATGTTAAAGAGGAGTCAGACCCCAGGACTACAGCATGGTAAGGAGGAGTCAGACCCCAGGACTACAGCATGGTAAGGAGGAGTCAGACCCTAGGACTACAACATGGTAAGGTGGAGTCAGACCCTAGGACTACAGCATGGTAAGGGGGAGTCAGACCCTAGGACTACAGCATGGTAAGGAGGAGTCAGACCCTAGGACTACAGCATGGTAAGGGGGAGTCAGACCCCAGGACTACAGCATGTTAAAGAGGAGTCAGACCCCAGGACTACAGCATGGTAAGGAGGAGTCAGACCCCAGGACTACAGCATGGTAAGGGGGAGTCAGACCCCAGGACTACAGCATGGTAAGGAGGAGTCAGACCCTAGGACTACAACATGGTAAGGAGGAGTCAGACCCCAGGACTACAGCATGGTAAGGAGGAGTCAGACCCCAGGACTACAGCATGGTAAGGAGGAGTCAGACCCCAGGACTACAGCATGGTAAGGAGGAGTCAGACCCCAGGACTACAGCATGGTAAGGGGGAGTCAGACCCCAGGACTACAGCATGGTAAGGAGGAGTCAGACCCCAGGACTACAGCATGGTAAGGAGGAGTCAGACCCCAGGACTACAGCATGGTAAGGGGGAGTCAGACCCCAGGACTACAGCATGTTAAAGAGGAGTCAGACCCCAGGACTACAGCATGGTAAGGAGGAGTCAGACCCCAGGACTACAGCATGGTAAGGGGGAGTCAGACCCCAGGACTACAGCATGGTAAGGGGGAGTCAGACCCCAGGACTACAGCATGGTAAGGGGGAGTCAGACCCCAGGACTACAGCATGTTAAAGAGGAGTCAGACCCCAGGACTACAGCATGGTAAGGAGGAGTCAGACCCCAGGACTACAGCATGTTAAGGAGGAGTCAGACCCCAGGACTACAGCATGGTAAGGGGGAGTCAGACCCCAGGACTACAGCATGGTAAGGTGGAGTCAGACCCCAGGACTACAGCATGGTAAGGAGGAGTCAGACCCCAGGACTACAGCATGGTAAGGGGGAGTCAGACCCCAGGACTACAGCATGTTAAAGAGGAGTCAGACCCTAGGACTACAGCATGGTAAGGAGGAGTCAGACCCCAGGACTACAGCATGGTAAGGGGGAGTCAGACCCCAGGACTACAGCATGGTAAGGGGGAGTCAGACCCCAGGACTACAGCATGGTAAGGAGGAGTCAGACCCCAGGACTACAGCATGGTAAGGGGGAGTCAGACCCCAGGACTACAGCATGTTAAAGAGGAGTCAGACCCTAGGACTACAGCATGGTAAGGAGGAGTCAGACCCCAGGACTACAGCATGGTAAGGGGGAGTCAGACCCCAGGACTACAGCATGGTAAGGGGGAGTCAGACCCCAGGACTACAGCATGGTAAGGGGGAGTCAGACCCCAGGACTACAGCATGGTAAGGAGGAGTCAGACCCCAGGACTACAGCATGGTAAGGGGGAGTCAGACCCTAGGACTACAGCATGGTAAGGAGGAGTCAGACCCCAGGACTACAACATGGTAAGGAGGAGTCAAGTGTAGAATAAGGTTGGAGGTACTATTGTGTGTATACGTGTCTGTATACAGTATACATATCTGTGTGTGTGTTTGCATGCAAGTGTGTGTACAGTGTTCATATGCACGTGTGTTTTTGTGTCTGTGCGTGTGTGTGTACCTGTTGGTCTTCCAGATATGGACGGTCTCTTCCTCAACGTTGTCATGTTTCAGAGCCTGCTCATCCAGGAAGTCAAAGAAGTATTTAACAGCAGGAGGAACCACCGCTCCAGAACACAACACACTGCGGAAGAAATTATCCACAAACTGCTGCAGAGTACCCTGCAACACACACACACACACACACATACATTAGGACACACACAGTAGGACATATCCAGAGCGACTTAACAGTTAGTGCATTCACCTTAAGATAGCTAGGTGGGACAACCACATATCATATTAGGTAGTAGATAGTATCTGACAGACACTGATAAAACATCAGCTCACATTAAGTACACCAACATACACTGGATGTTGTGTGCCTGTAAGTGTATCTCCTGTCCACCAATACACAATCAGCACATCTCCTGCCAACCAACACACAATCAGCACATCTCCTGCCAACCAACACACAATCAGCGCATCTCCTGCCAACCAACACACAATCAGCGCATCTCCTGTCCACCCAATACACAATCAGTGCATCTCGTGTCCACACAATACACAATCAGCGCATCTCCTGTCCACCCATACACAATCAGCGCATCTCCTGTCCACCAATACACAATCAGCGCATCTCCTGTCCACCAATACACAATCAGCGCATCTCCTGTCCACCAATACACAATCAGTGCAACATATTCTAAATGTTTTATATTTTCCGGGTCAAATCAGTAATGTATGAGTAATTCTGCACTTGTGCTAAAGGTGTTATAACCCTATTATAACTGTTATATGTAGTACTATAAATGTTAGTAGTGCTATAACTGCTACACGTAGGGCTATAACAGCTGTAAGTAGTGTAGTTATCAGACGGACTAACCTTGACAGAGAGCAGTCGTGTCAGGTAGATCTCAGTGATGGCTTTAGTCGTAGCCTTAGCCTTCAGACTTCCCCTCTTAGATTTCACCTCATCCAGCTCGTCTGCTGGCCGCACCAGGTGGAACACCTTGTCATCTTCCAACAGGGCGTTTTCTACAGGTTGCGCCAGATCACACAACACAGGGTGAGGCGCCAGATCACACAACACAGGGTGAGACACCAGGGACATGTTCAGTAGGCATGAAATGGAAGATAACAGACTCAAACAGGGTGGGACTAGGTGAACTATTTTTAGTTTCCCCTTGAAAAATGTTTGGCCATAAGTTGAGAAGTTTTTCCTAGATGCTGATCTCAGGTCAGTAGCGCATTCCCCACCCTGATAGTTAAGGGTAGGATTGGGGGACAGGTAGGCTGATCGTAGATCTGTTCCTAGGGATAACCAACTGAAGACATAAAATCTCAGACTCACTTTCTTCATGGTTGTCCTGGTTCTGGTGGAACTGGCGATGAGTGTGAAGCACTCTGGACAGCACCAGCGTGGCATTGTCTCTCACCTGAAACACACAGTACAGTACATATATAGTTAACACAGTACAATATAGTTAACACAGTACCATATAGTTAACACAGTACAGTACCATATAGTTAACACAGTACCATATAGTTAACACAGTACAGTACCATATAGTTAAGACAGTACCATACACAGATAAACCCTAATTTGCTCCAGGGGCTGACCATGTAGGTAGGCAGTCAATGTAAATAATATTTTGTTTTTAACTGACTTG
Source organism: Thymallus thymallus (assembly GCA_023634145.1). Lineage (NCBI taxonomy): Eukaryota > Metazoa > Chordata > Actinopteri > Salmoniformes > Salmonidae > Thymallus > Thymallus thymallus. Next base: position 15,328,380 of record CM042420.1, read on the forward strand.
CCTACTTAAATAAAGGTTAAATAAAAATAGGAAAACTGATAGATATTCACATTATCTACACAGTATGTTGACAAGCTATTCAGAGAGAATAGATATTCACATTACCTACACAGTATGTTGACAAGCTATTCAGAGAGAACATTAACACAAGGCTGAAGTGCTCAGACAGCAACTCACGTTGTAATGTGCCAGGGTGTTGAGTCTCTTCCATCTGCCCTCCTTCTGTGACGTCAGGTCCAAGTCTGACAGGATCTGCCCTGTGGAGCCAGGGCGCCACTCTGTGGACGGGGTGGGAAGTGCACCATAGCATTACAATATTACCGAAAGGTATGTAATGCAAAAACATGAAACTTGAGGTTGTTCCCCAAAGATTACCATAGGATAACAGTGGTAGAACCGTGTGTGTGTGTGTGTGTGTGTGTGTGTGTGTGTGCGTTCTCACCCAGAGAAACACTGTCCACCTTAGGCCTCTGTGAATAAGGAAGGTTGCGGTACACCTGTTCAATGATCTTCTCCTTCACTTGAGAGATGGTGTCACAGTTCAGGACCTTCACCGGCATCACGTCTGGCCCTTCCCCGTGCACCAGCACCTGCAGGGTCTGATTGGACACACACAGCTGTTAATCATTATCATCCAGAGTAACACTGATCTCTGCTCTCATGATTAGGCCACACCCATTTGTTTTGGTCGATGATAGCAACATGTTGGGTACAGCTGTCTAAAACAGCATTCTGTAGATCAATTTGCCTTGTGTGTATTGATTATTGGACTAAAAGACAAGTTATTGCCTTAATGAATGAAACACAGCATGGGGAGACAAGACTTGAAACATGTCTCTCTCTATCATTTTTCCCATAAATCACTGAACTGATTTCTCATCCAGATGATGAAACGCTGTTTACACATTAGTCAATTACGAGTGCCAATCATATTACAGGGTCTGTTACACCAACCTAAACAGTGATGGAGTCTGATGAAAACATTTACCTCACTCTCTCTCAATGCGCTCTCTCTCTCTCAATGCGCTCTCTCTCTCTCAATGCGCTCTCTCTCTCTCAATGCGCTCTCTCTCTCTCAATGCGCTCTCTCTCTCTCAATGCTCTCTCTCTCTCTCAATGCTCTCTCTCTCTCTCAATGCTCTCTCTCTCTCTCTCAATGCTCTCGCTCAATGCTCTCGCACTCTCTCAATGCTCTCGCTCAATGCTCTCGCACTCTCTCAATGCTCTCGCTCAATGCTCTCTCTCTCTCTCTCAATGCTCTCGCTCAATGCTCTCGCACTCTCTCAATGCTCTCGCTCAATGCTCTCGCACTCTCTCAATGCTCTCGCTCAATGCTCTCGCACTCTCTCAATGCTCTCGCTCAATGCTCTCGCACTCTCTCAATGCTCTCGCTCAATGCTCTCGCACTCTCTCAATGCTCTCGCTCAATGCTCTCGCACTCTCTCAATGCTCTCGCTCAATGCTCTCGCACTCTCTCAATGCTCTCGCTCAATGCTCTCGCACTCTCTCAATGCTCTCGCTCAATGCTCTCGCACTCTCTCAATGCTCTCGCTCAATGCTCTCGCACTCTCTCAATGCTCTCTCTCAATGCTCTCGCACTCTCTCAATGCTCTCTCTCAATGCTCTCGCACTCTCTCAATGCACTCGCTCAATGCACTCGCTCAATGCTCTCGCTCAATGCTCTCGCACTCGCTCAATGCTCTCGCTCAATGCTCTCGCACTCGCTCAATGCTCTCGCACTCGCTCAATGCTCTCGCTCAATGCTCTCGCACTCGCTCAATGCTCTCGCACTCGCTCAATGCTCTCGCACTCGCTCAATGCTCTCGCACTCGCTCAATGCTCTCGCTCAATGCTCTCGCTCAATGCTCTCGCTCAATGCTCTCGCTCTCGCTCAATGCTCTCGCTCAATGCTCTCGCACAATGCTCTCGCTCAATGCTCTCGCACTCGCACAATGCTCTCGCACTCGCTCAATGCTCTCGCACTCGCACAATGCTCTCGCACTCGCTCAATGCTCTCGCACTCGCTCAATGCTCTCGCACAATGCTCTCGCACTCGCTCAATGCTCTCGCACAATGCTCTCGCACAATGCTCTCGCACTCGCACAATGCTCTCGCACAATGCTCTCGCACTCGCTCAATGCTCTCGCACAATGCTCTCGCACAATGCTCTCGCACAATGCTCTCGCACAATGCTCTCGCACTCGCTCAATGCTCTCGCACAATGCTCTCGCACAATGCTCTCGCTCAATGCTCTCGCACTCGCTCAATGCTCTCGCACAATGCTCTCGCTCAATGCTCTCGCACTCGCTCAATGCTCTCGCACAATGCTCTCGCTCAATGCTCTCGCACAATGCTCTCGCACTCGCACTCGCTCAATGCTCTCGCACTCGCTCAATGCTCTCGCACAATGCTCTCGCTCAATGCTCTCGCACAATGCTCTCGCACTCGCTCAATGCTCTCGCTCAATGCTCTCGCACTCGCTCAATGCTCAATGCTCTCGCACTCGCTCAATGCTCTCGCACAATGCTCTCGCACTCGCTCAATGCTCTCGCACTCGCACAATGCTCTCGCACTCGCACTCGCACAATGCTCTCGCACTCGCACTCGCACAATGCTCTCGCACTCGCACAATGCTCTCGCACTCGCACAATGCTCTCGGTCAAAGCTCTCGCTCAATGCACTCGCTCAATGCACTCGCTCAATGCTCTCGCTCTCGCTCAATGCTCTCGCTCAATGCTCTCGCTCAATGCACTCGCTCTCGCTCAATGCTCTCGCTCAATGCTCTCGCACAATGCTCTCGCTCAATGCTCTCGCTCAATGCTCTCGCACAATGCTCTCGCACTCGCTCAATGCTCTCGCACTCGCTCAATGCTCTCGCACTCGCTCAATGCTCTCGCACTCGCTCAATGCTCAATGCTCTCGCACTCGCTCAATGCTCTCGCTCAATGCTCTCGCTCAATGCTCTCGCACTCGCTCAATGCTCTCGCACTCGCTCAATGCTCTCGCACAATGCTCTCGCACTCGCTCAATGCTCTCGCACAATGCTCTCGCACTCGCTCAATGCTCTCGCACAATGCTCTCGCACTCGCTCAATGCTCTCGCACAATGCTCTCGCACTCGCTCAATGCTCTCGCACAATGCTCTCGCACTCGCTCAATGCTCTCGCACTCGCTCAATGCTCTCGCACTCGCTCAATGCTCTCGCACTCGCTCAATGCTCTCGCACTCGCTCAATGCTCTCGCACAATGCACTCGCTCAATGCTCTCGCACTCGCTCAATGCTCTCGCACTCGCTCAATGCTCTCGCACTCGCTCAATGCTCTCGCGCTCAATGCTCTCGCGCTCAATGCTCTCGCGCTCAATGCTCTCGCACTCAATGCTCTCGCACTCAATGCTCTCTCTCTCTCTCTCTCTCAATGCTCTCTCTCTCTCTCTCTCTCTCTCAATGCTCTCTCTCTCTCTCTCTCAATGCTCTCTCTCTCTCTCTCAATGCTCTCTCTCTCTCTCTCTCTCTCTCTCAATGCTCTCTCTCTCTCTCAATGCTCTCTCTCTCAATGCTCTCTCTCTCAATGCTCTCTCTCTCAATGCTCTCTCTCTCTCAATGCTCTCTCTCTCTCTCTCTATGCTCTCGCTCTCTCTCTCTCTCAATGCTCTCAATTCTCTCTCTCTCTCTCAATGCTCTCAATTCTCTCTCTCTCTCTCAATGCTCTCAATTCTCTCTCTCAATGCTCTCAATGCTCTCTCTCTCTCAATGCTCTCAATGCTCTCTCTCTCTCAATGCTCTCAATGCTCTCTCTCTCTCAATGCTCTCAATGCTCTCTCTCTCTCAATGCTCTCAATGCTCTCTCTCTCAATGCTCTCTCTCTCAATGCTCTCTCTCTCTCTCTCTCTCAATGCTCTCGCTCTCTCTCTCTCTCAATGCTCTCAATTTTCTCTCTCTCTCTCAATGCTCTCAATTCTCTCTCTCAATGCTCTCAATGCTCTCTCTCTCTCAATGCTCTCTCTCAATGCTCTCAATGCTCTCTCTCTCTCAATGCTCTCAATGCTCTCAATGCTCTCTCTCTCTCAATGCTCTCAATGCTCTCTCTCTCTCTCTCTCTCAATGCTCTCTCTCAATGCTCTCAATGCTCTCTCTCTCTCAATGCTCTCTCTCTCTCAATGCTCTCTCTCTCTCTCAATGCTCTCTCTCTCTCTCAATGCTCTCTCTCTCAATGCTCTCTCTCTCTCTCAATGCTCTCTCTCTCTCTCAATGCTCTCTCTCTCTCTCTCAATGCTCTCTCTCTCTCTCTCAATGCTCTCTCTCTCTCTCTCAATGCTCTCTCTCTCTCTCAATGCTCTCTCTCTCTCTCAATGCTCTCTCTCTCTCTCAATGCTCTCTCTCTCTCTCAATGCTCTCTCTCTCTCAATGCTCTCTCTCTCTCAATGCTCTCTCTTTCTCCTCACTGAGCTCTGAGACCCTCTGCTCAAAGTCATTATTCCATTACATGTGATGTTAGTAGACATCTGCAGTCACTAGGGACCCATTCTCCACCACCACCTATGTGTCCTGGGTAAAGTATGCATCACAATAAGATAGTAGCAGGTACCAGTGTAGAGGGCATTAGGACTAGATTGCAGGAGCCAGAGGAGGAGACTGTTGGATTTGATAAGACAGCCAGTGTTCTTGTATTGAGGGCTTGTGTCGTAGAATTACAAAATCGGTAGTAGAGTGGATATAGCTGGAGAATCCAGTTCACTCAAAATGGCCGCTGGTTCACACACCATGGATTGCTGCTTTGAATATGAATATCTCTTCTATTAACTGCAATTCTTTGAGCGGTGCAGTACAGAGCGTACTCACCAGGACGCAGTACTCTACGTCGTCCCCTAGGAGCCCTGTGTCGTTCAGAGTGTACTTGGCCTTCTTCATCTTAGCATCCACTGGACCCTTCTCCACCTGGTGCTTGATGGCCTTGAATAGCTTGTATAGGGGCTCGCCCGCAGAGTCCTACACTCACACACACACACACACACACACACACACACACACACGCACACACACGCACACACACGCACACACACGCACACACACAAAGTCATGATTCACACACACACAGAGAGCTCATCAGTACTAATGAGACCATTCTGTCTTCGATTTCAGTCTAATTACTGAAGACAGAACAAGGTTCACTGTCAAAACATGATTTGATTGTTTATCCCTAAATCTATAAGACCAAGTAAATACGTTTTCTCCAGGGTGGTCTCATGGGAGCATGTCAAACCAAACACTTCATCTAAAACATTAGAAGACAAAGTGAGAGGGGGGCAAAGGAGAGGGAAACTGGAGAGAGAACGAAAGAGTGGTGGAGAGAGAAAGCGAGAGAAGAATGTGAATTAGAATGAGAAGACTTAAAATAAAATGAGAGAGAGAGAGAGAGGAGAAAGAAACAGAAGGAGAGAAACAGAGAGAGAAAGAAAGAGAGGAGGGAGAAAAAGAGAGGAGAGAGAAACAGAGAAAGAGAGAAACAGAGAGAGCCGGAGAGAAAGAGTGAGGGAGGAGAGCGGGAGAGCGAGAGCGAGAGGAGAGAGGAGAGAGAAGGAGAGAGAAAGAGAGGGTTCAAAAGAAAGAGCAGGCTTGAATAAGCAACATGCGAGTCTTACCCTGAGGAACTGATAGAGACAGATGGACATCCAGTTACACAGCATCCTCTCCACCACCGTCTCTGACCTGCACCCACAAATTCATCATATAAACAATTTAATGAATTGACTGCTTGTGATCTACTTTCATCTTGTATCCACCTGTGTTGTGTTTACTAGGCACGAAACACAAGACAACACTAAGGAACAGAGAGGTACTATCTGAACTAAGTCCTGATTGGGAGGCGGTGGGTGTCTCACCTGCGCAGCATGAGTTTGGGGTTCTTGCTGTGCACATATTCCTCCATCAGTTCCAGCAGTAGACTTCTCATAATGTCCGTGTAGTACTCTAGTTTACCGTGCAGAGCCACGGTGAGTAACGAGGCAAAGTAGACCCTGGACCTGGCGTTAAAGTCTGGACGGCTCTCCAAGGTCTTGATAAACTAGGAACCCACGCAGAGACGCAACAGAGAGATGGGGTTAGCAACTGTTGTATAAATCAATAGATCATCTGTAGGTATAGAATGCGTACAGACTCTGTCAATAATCTGAAACGGTTTCTGGCAAAAGTACTGTAGACAGGCAGCAAGGCAGTCAGACTAATAGACAGACATACAGACGTAGAGAAACAGTCAGCCATCCAGCCATCTCAGCTGGCTGAGTAAACCTACATTAATTAGGAAGGTCTTGGAGTTGAGCAGGTTAGAGAACTGGTTGAGGGCCTGAGCTACGATGACCTTCCGTCCCTCGGGGATGTCCAGCTTGCCAGTGATCATGACGTCATTGTCCCCGTCTTTAGTGGGCAGGAAGAAGACCCGGTCTGTGTAGGTCTTATAGTCCAGGAAGGGGATCCTGGCCTCACTCAGGTCATTGGTCTGGTCCTCCATCTCAATCATCAGGTCTGGAGGAAGATACAGAAAACAACAAGACTAGTGACTAGAACAAGCAGAACACAATAAGATAGTGTGTGTGTGTGTCATTTTGTAGCAGTGTATGTGGTGTGTGATATTGTGTGCGTAGTGTAGTGTAGTGTAGTGGTGTGCACATACCTGTGAATTCCTTCTTGCAGCGGTCTCGCACACTCTCCTCCAGATTCTCCAGCTGGTGTTTTACTTTCTCATACTCTCTCTCTGCCTGCTGGCTCTTCCTCCTGTAATACACACATAGGAACATTCTATTAGACTGTTATCACATAGGAACAGTCCATTAGACTATTAACACATAGGAACAGTCCAGTAGACTATTAACACATAGGAACAGTCCATTAGACTACAGACATGTCATTAACACATAGGAACAGTCTATTAGACTACAGACATTAACACGTAGGAAAAGTCAATTAGAATACAGACACGTCATTAACACATAGGAACAGTCCATTAGACGATTAACACATAGGAAAAGTCCATTAGACTACAGACACGTCATTAATACATAGGAACTGTCCATTAGACTATTAATTAATAATCTATTAGACTACAGACATTAACACATAGGAACAGTCCATTAGACTACAGACATTAACACATAGGAACAGTCCATTAGACTACAGACATTAACACATAGGAACAGTCTATTAGACTACAGACATTAACACATAGGAACAGTCCATTAGACTACAGACATTAACACATAGGAACAGTCCATTAGACTACAGAAATTAACACATAGGAACAGTCTATTAGACTACAGACATTAACACATAGGAACAGTCCATTAGAATATAGACATTAACACATAGGAACAGTCTATTAGACTACAGACATTAACACATAGGAACAATCTATTAGACTAAAGACATTAACATATAGGAACAGTCTATTAGATTATAGACATTAACACATAGGAACAGTCTATTAGACTACAGACATTAACACATAGGAACAGTCTATTAGACTACAGACATTAACACATATGAACAGTCTATTATACTAAAGACAATTAACAAATAGGAACAGTCTATTAGACTACAGACATTAACACATATGAACAGTCCATTAGACTACAGAACTGTTCCACTATGTAAATCTGTAGTTTGCACATTTGAGATTATTTAATTGGTCCTAAAGCGTAAACTTCAGACACCCATTTCACCAGGTAAAGTAAAAACTATTTACCCATCAGAACTACATGAGTGGTGCCTGATGGGAAATGTAGTTGTGTACCTGTAGCAGTAGACGGACACAGCTATGAACAGTAGCATAGGGATGATGACAGCTGGGATGATGATAGCCAAAGGAACCTCATACTTCCTCTCATAGTTCACTGAGCCCACCACCCACTCACCATTACCAAACTTGATCTGTTAGGGAGGGAGGGAGAGAGAGATGAGGGGGGAGAGAGAGAGAGAGTTAAGGGCCGATAGAGCAAAGCTAATAAACTACAAGACTTGTATAATTGTGGAGAGACAGATATAGATCAAGGTGTTGATACTGATAGACTATGAATATTGTATTGTTGAATCAGGTGTGTTACTGCATTGATTTGATTAAGATTGGACACCCCTGATTTAGATAGGTGCCAGTGTTCCATTGTTTATATCTGAAATACATGTTGAGAGCCAGAGAGACATCAGCTTTTCCAGTGCTAATGCCTGAAGCATTTCTCTCTAGGCATTGGTTTTAGACAGAAGGCCAGTGTTGTCACCGTTAGGTCCAAAGGGTCGGAGCTGGTGTCTCTGCGCTGGCGTTTGGAGCGAGCTCTGGGCTGGGTGGACGGAGCTTCCAGGAACAGCTTGTCGTCCTGCAGGATGGTAACCTTACAGGAGGCGTCTCCTACGAACGCCTGGGCTTCTTCAGCTGTCATGGCCTTGCTGAAACCCCGACCCTGGGGAGGAAGAGAGGGGTGGTTGGCTGTTGACCTCTGGACTGCAGGGGCATGCAATCATTTGTAATACTAGATATGATTACATCAATACTGATATTAATTCATTAAAACATTGTAATAGCATTTTCTCTGCGAGGGGACATCAGTCACAAAGCAGAATAACATTTAAGCCACAAGGGTCCACGGAAAGCGATGAGAGTACCAGAAATAACCAAATGACAACGAAACAGTAACCATGACAACACAATCCCATAAGAGTATTGTTACTGTTATTTACCGTGACGATGATGATGGAGGTTTCAGTGATGATGTTCTTGGTCAGTTCATTGAAGTACGGGTCCGGGTGGTAGTCAAAGGTCTTCAGTTCCTCTACCATGTTGTCTAGCTGGAGCAAGGCCCTAAAGGACTGGGTCTCATCGGAGCTGTTCACTGCTGGACTGTCAAACAGCAGCACTGTATCGTTCTTATGCAGGGCATACTGGATGAACTGGAGAGGGGGAGGGAGGGAAGTTGGGATGGAGAGGGGGACAGAGAGAGGAGGGAGGGTGGGAGAGATGGAGAGAGAGTGGAAAAGAAAAAGAGAGAGAGAAAGAGAGATTCAAAGATCGTTTGAAACCCAAGTCAATTGAATTTCAATCTTGGCAGAAAACTGTGTCTGTGTTTAGTCTCACAGAGAAGTCTGTTGCTAGAGACAAAGAACATAAAGCTCACTGAGTCACTGTTGACATGCTAGCTACCTGCCATGGATAATACCACAGCAAGAGTACTGTACACTACAGGGATTAGAATACACTAGTTGGCAGGAAACAGAGAACTCGTTGAAGGGTATACTAACCTCAATGGGAATGGACTTTAAAATGGATAATATGTAGTGTATTGTATAATAGGAGTGGACTCTAGAATGCATAACATGTAGTGTATAATAGGAGTGGACTCTACACTGTGTGCACAATTATTAGGCAAGTCAGTATTTTTACCATATCATCATTATTATGCATATTTCCCAACTCCAAGCTGTATAAACTGGAATGCTTATTGGATTTAAGCATATCAGAAAGCATATCAAAAGAGATTTAACTGACTCTGAAAAGTCAAAAATTTTAAAAAGTCTTTCAGAGGGATGCAGCACTCTTGAAATTGCTAAGATATTGGGGAGTGATCACAGAACCATCAAACGTTTTGTTGCAAATAGTCAACAGGGTCGCAAGAACAGTGTAAAGCTACCAGGAACCCATTATCCTCCAGTGCTGTCATATTCCAGAACTGCAACCTACCTGGAGTGCCCAGAAGTACAAGGTGTTCAGTGCTCAGAGACATGGCCAAGGTAAGGAAGGCTGAAACCCGACCAACAAGACACATAAGTTAAAAACGTCAAGACTGGGCCAAGAAATATCTGAAGACCAGATGGACGGGCCCGTGGCTGGATCAGTAACGGGCACGGAGCTCCACTTCGACTCAAGACGCCAGCAAGGTGGAGGTGGGGTACTGGTATGGGCTGGTATTATTAAAGATGAGCTAGATGGACCTTTTCGGGTTGAAGATGGACTCAAACTCAACTCCCAAACCTACAGCCAGTTTTTAGAAGACACTTTCTCTTCAAGCAGTGGTACAGGAAAAAGTCAAGAAGACCATGATTTTTATGCAGGACAATGCTCCATCGCATGCATCGAAGTACTCCACTGCATGACTAGCCAGTAAAGGCCTTAAAGATGAAAGAATAATGACATGACCCCCTTCCTCACCTGACCTAAACCCTATTGAGAACTTGTGGTCCCTTCTTAAACAGTCAATTTACGGTGAAGGAAAACTGTACACCTCTCAGGCCAGTGTCTGGGAGGCTGTGGTTGCTGCTGCACAAAAAGTTGATTGTCAACAGATCAAGAAACTGACAGACTCCATGGATGGAAGGCTTATGACTGTTATTGAAAAGAAGGGTGGCTCTATTGGTAACAGATTTTTTTTTTTTACATTTTGAGTTGTTTGGTTATTATTCTCACTTTAACAGATGAAAATTAACAAGTGAGATGGGGAACATTCGTTTTTCATTTAGTTGCATAATAATTCTGCACACTAATAGTTGCCCAATAAATGTGCACACAGATATTCTCCAAAGAAAGCCAAAACCTCACTTTTACTTTCTTAAATATTCAGGTTTATTAACATTTTGGATTGACCGAGAGCACTGTAGAATGGATCAAATGTAGCATTCTGTATAAGAAATTAGTAGTGTGTACTAACCTCAATGGGAGGGGACGCCTGAGAGAAGTCGTCACCAGAGGGCAGCACCTTCATGGTGGCTTTCTGGATGAGGTCAAAACCACTGCCCACACACACAATCCTCCTGCCTCCACTGAAACACCAGACAACACACACGTCAGCTCTCAACACAACACAACACACACAGTCCTATTGCAACTCTCTGTTGGCTGGGCTCCCCCCGCTTGTACCATTAAACCTCTGCAACATAACTTTTCCCATGTCACCCTGCTCCTCCGCATACTCCACTGGCTTCTAGTCAAGGCTCGCATCCACTACAAGACCACGGCGCTTCCCTACATAGCAGCAAGAGGAACTGGCCCCTGCCTACCTTCAGGCTATGCTCAAACTCTACATCCTAAACAGAGGACTCTGCCACATCTGGTCTCTTGGCCCTCCCAGCCATATGGGAGGGCTGCTCCCGCTCAGCTCAGCTCAGCCCAGTCCAAGCTCTTCTCTGTCCTGGCACCCCAATGGTGGAACGGCAGAGTCCCTGCCAATCTTCTGAAAACATATTTTTTGGCTCTTACTAGATCTGACTTTGAAGATCGAGACTGAGGAAAAATGTACTTACAGTACTATGACAGATATGTGGTTGTCCCACCTAGCTATCTTAAGACTACTAACTATGCGGCTCTGGATAAGAGCGTCTGCTAAATGACTCAAATGTAATCCTCCTGCCTCCACTGAAACACTAGACGACGACACCATATACCAGGGTCATGTTAGTAAGCACAAAACAGGAGAAACCTTTTGAAATGTTCTGAAAGAGGGAGGCACTACCTGAATTTGTCCAATAAGAACACTGTTTTGCATTCAACCAACGCTTCGCTTAAAGAAAGAGAGGTGTTTTGATTTGATCTGGAGCATTGTGCCCGGACTCTACACACCATACGAAGCTGGTCTTGGGGTTGTAGTCAGTGAGTTTGGGGTTCTCAAAGTACTGGAAGGGGACAGGGACTTTCTTGGTGGTTCTCTTCCCATACTTCACTAAGACTGTCAGGGGCTCCGATGGAACCTTCTGTCCCTTGTATACACCGGTCTCACAGGTGATCTCACTGCCAAACGACAACCTGAGGGAGAAACAGAGACAGAGAGCATTATGGGAAAGGCCTTGAGAGAACAATTAAATATGACATGACTTCACATCAGTTTCCAATAAACAAAACATGATCATTAATGAGATTCTAAGCAGACGAGCATCCTTACACTTCACAGGGCGTTCCATCCACGGTGACAGTGACATCGTCCTTGTTTGCTGTATCCAGGTGTTTCCCAGAGATAGTGATGACTGTTCCCCCAGCCGCAGGGCCCTTCAGGGGAGAAAGTGTCTCAGGGATGGGGTCCTGGAGGGGATAAGAGATGGGACATCAGTGATAAGGTAACATACTTAGGTCCTGGAAATACTCCTGTCCTGACCTTTTAACATACTGTATGGTTATTTAGCAGATGCTTTCATCCAACGTGTTTTACAGTTATCACACTATGTATACATGTACTGTACAATATACTGTGTCCCATGCCAACAAACTCTGGTGTTACAAACACCATGCTCTAACAACCCACTGAGCCCATTGGGACCACCAGTTACACCTCATGTCACGCCACATTCCCCTTCACTGGTTTATCATCACAACAGCAGCAGCCTAGCTACTAAACACTTAGTACTTTATCATCACAACACAGCTACTGAACACTTAGTACTTTATCATCACAACACATTTACTGAACAAACCTTAGTACTTTATCATCAGAACACAGCTACTGAACACCACTTAGTACTTTACCATCACAACACAGCTACTGAACAACCCTTAGTACTTTATCATCTCAACACAGCTACTGAACACCACTTAGTACTTTATCATGACAACACAGCTACTGAACATGTACTGTTTTCTGAGAAAATACTGCGAGCAGACAGCGCGAGAGAGAGCGCGAGAGAGAATGCAAGAGAGAACGCAAGAGAGCGAATGAGCCCCGGCTGACACGAAGGACAATATTGACAAAAGAATGTTATGTTCCCTAGAAAATCTGAAGCTTTGATCAAATCTATATTAAATCAAAATAGCTTTTCAAGCTTAGTACATTCTCATGGGGACATTGTTATTTTGGCAGAAACAAACAAGAAAATATGAACCCCAAAATAAATTTGAAAATATTTACCCTAAAGTAAAATAGGCACCCGGAATAATGTGTTTTTGATTAAATCCATATAATCTTTTCCCCATTAAATTCTATGTATCCTTTCAAAAGATGCTATTCTGAATTCTAAGAGCATCTTCTAAGAACTAAATGCATTGATGAACGTCGAGATGTAAAACCAGCAGAGCAAGACTAACAGTGGCTGTATGAGCACTGAGCAGAGCTCTAACCAAACTAAGAACCGTGTACAGAATGAAACGCCCAATCACTCCTGCACAGTGTGGGGCCTACTCTTGCAACAGTTCGGATTAATTGTTAGGTTTAGGATTAAGAATGGCACTGTAACTGTATGAAACATACCCTATAGGTGAAGAGGACCTCTGAACGTCCTATCCTGCCGCCCTCCACCTCTACCTCCACTACCCCCTGGTTGATGGGACCTGGAGCAGGAGGTTGGGCCGGACCGATCTCACACACAACACTGGAGAAGACGCAGAGCAGCTGGGGTAAGACAAAGGCACCGCTTCTCCACCACACACAAGCAGACATACAGTACATTGAAATGTTGTGTTTAAATGATATATGTTATTTTCTTCTTCATTCGCTGGACATAAAAGTACATTACAGGCAGGGCATGTCCTTGTTCTGGCGAGACCAAAAAATGCCGCCCTCCTGAAATCAGGTTCACAGGACCAAAAATGTATGTCCGTGGATGTGGAAATCAAGGCCGGTCAGGACTGCACCAAAAAAATACGTCCACATGGCATCGGCCCATGCTTACTGAGGTGCCTACAGTGTTGCCTGAAATGTAATTTTATGAATGCCCATCTATGTGGTAAGTCTACTGTTTGTAAAATACCAGAAAAGACATCCGGTACAGACAGGACTAAAAAAACAAGTCTAAAAAGTAGTTGGCTCATGCTTACTGGGGTGTAGCCTACCATGTCTGCCACAATGGAATTTTATGAATGCCCATCTACGTGGTAGGCCCACCATTTGTAAAACAGACCATTACATTGTCTTCATTAGTCCTGATTACTGTGACTAATACATTTGGCTATTTAAGCCCTGAACATCAACTACCCAACTTTATCAGGAGTTATCGGCAGCCTATTTGCAATGTGTTTACACAGCGGGAAATGCAGAAGTATTTTCTTTTTCGCTACGATCAGCTTGTCTAAAATGGACAGATACAAACTTGAAACCACTGATCATAACAATGGGATTAAACTCCTGGACAACAGTTGATCCCATATTGTCCATTTTACATTGACCTGTCCTGTTTTCTGGAATATGTTGTTTGTTAACATGACAGCTCATTTTGTATTTGATTGAGCACCATTTAGGTTTGGCTATTTGATAGGAGAAACCTGCAAGATGTAAAAAGTCATGCATTTTATCTCCAGCCTGTAGGCTACAGAAAAGGCCACATACTCTTTTACCATACCCTATATCTGCTACATGATTTATGTTAGATATTATTATATATTTTTGGACGGAACGTTGGTGGGGCCCGAAGCAATGTGTCTCTCCAACAGCAGCCTGGAGAGGCGCACCGGCAATGGACAAGCTAAATATTTTGCGCACCTGCCTTTGACAAAGTGGGCACTGCTTATTACAGGGCGGCACTCACCTAAAAAGCCCATAAGCCACTAATTTTAATTGTTTTGGGGCAGAATTACGTGATGTTTTATGTGTCGTTGTTGGAGGCGCATCTTGGTCAGTTTAGCTCAGAAAATGCCGCACTAGCCAATCTTCCGCCATAAGCGGCCGCCTAATCCTGCCTAGTGAGCGGGCCGGCCGTGATAACAGGCATGTGACCCTGTCCCCCCCACCACTATCACTATACTATACCTAGTAGAGACAGAGTATCTGTCCCCCTGGTGAACACAGTCCACTCCAGCCACCGTCACCTTCTTAATGTCTCCCTCCTTTATGCCCAGGTTAGACCCTTTAATGGTCACTGCGATCCCGCCGTTCAGAGGCCCGAAACGAGGGATGATCTGGGGATTAGAAGGAGGAGAGAGAGAAGGGATGATTTAGATGAGTGTGGTAGATTAGACTAGAATATAAATGGTCACTGCTATCAGTGTGTATATAGTAGTGAACAGCTGTTACAGTAGTAGTTCAGTGTGTATTTAGTAATGAACAGCTGTTACAGTAGTAGTTCAGTGTGTATATAATAGTGAACAGCTGTTTCAGTAGTAGTTCAGTGTGTATATAATAGTGAACAGCTGTTACAGTAGTAGTTCAGTGTGTATATAATAGTGAACAGCTGTTACAGTAGTAGTTCAGTGTGTATATAAGTGAACAGCTGTTACAGTAGTAGTTCAGTGTGTATATAATAGTGAACAGCTGTTACAGTAGTAGTTCAGTGTGTATATAATAGTGAACAGCTGTTACAGTAGTAGTTCAGTGTGTATATAATAGTGAACAGCTGTTACAGTAGTAGTTCAGTGTGTATATAATAGTGAACAGCTGTTACAGTAGTAGTTCAGTGTGTATATAATAGTGAACAGCTGTTACAGTAGTAGTTCAGTGTGTATATAATAGTGAACAGTCGTTGCAGTAGTAAAGTGTATATAGTAGTGAACAGTCGTTACAGTAATAGTTTAGTGTGTCCAGTCATAGCCAAAAGTTTTGAGAATGACACAAGTATTGGTCTCCACAATGTTTGCTGCTTCAGTGTTCTTAGATCTTAATGTCAGTAGTTACTATGGTACACTGAAGTATAATTACAAGTATTCCATAAGTGTCACAGGCTTTCACTGACGATGACATTCAGTTTATGCAAAGAGTCAATATTTGCAGTGTTGACCCTTCTTTTTCAAGACCTCTGCAATCAGCCCTGGCATGCTGTCAATTAACTTCTGGGCCACATCCTGACTGATGGCAGGCCATTCTTGCATAATCAATGCTTGGAGTTTGTCAGAAGTTGTGGGTTTTTGTTTGTCCACCCGCCTCTTGAGGATCGACCACAAGTTCTCAATGGAATTAAGGTCTGGGGAGTTTCCTGGCGATGGACCCAAAATGTCGATGTTTTGTTTCCCGAGCCACTTAGTTATCACTTTTGCCTTATGGCAAGGTGCTCCATCATGCTGGAAAAGGCATTGGTCGTCACCAAACTGTTCTTGGATGGTTGGGAGCGGTTGCTCTCTGAGGATGTGTTGGTACCATTCTTTATTCATGGCTGTGTTCTTGGGCAAAATTGTGAGTGAGCCCACTCCCCTGGCTGAGAAGCATCTCAGGATGCTTTATTGTTAGCATGACACAGGACTGATGGTAGCGCTCATCTTGTCTTCTCCGGACAAGGTGTTTTCCGGATGGTCCAAACAATCGGAAAGGGGATTCATCAGAGAAAATGACTCTACCCCAGTCAGCAGTCCAATCCCTGTACCTTTTGCAGAATATCAGTCTGTCCCTGATATTATTCCTGGAGAGAAGTGGCTTCTTTGCTGCCCTTCTTGACACAAGGCCATCCTCCAATAGTCTTCGCCTCACTGTGCGTGCAGATGCACTCACACCTGCCTGTTGCCATTCCTGAGCAAGCTCTGCACTGGTGGTGCCCCGATCCCGCAGCTGAATCAACTTTAGGAGATGGTCCTGGCGCTTGCTTTCTTGGGCGCCCTGACGCCTTCTTCACAACAATTGAACCTCTCTCCTTGAAGTTCTTGATGATCCGATAAATGGTTGATTTAGGTGCAATCTTACCAGGAGCCAAATCCTTGCCTGTGAAGCCCTTTTTGTGCAAAGCAATGATGACGGCACGTGTTTCCTTGCAGGTTTCCATGGTTGACAGAGGAAGAACAATGATTTCAAGCACCACCCTCCTTTTAAAGCTTCCAGTCTGTTATTCTGACTCAATCAGCATGACAGAGTGATCTCCAGCCTTGTTCTCGTCAACACTCTCACCTGTGTTAACGAGACAATCACTGACATGATGGCAGCTGGTCCTTTTGTGGCAGGGCTGAAATGCAGTGGAAATGTTTTTTGGGGATTAAGTTCATTTTCATGGCAAAGAGGGACTTTGCAATTAATTGCAATTCATCTGATCACTCTTCATGACATTCTGGAGTATATGCAAATTGCCATCATCAACACTGAGGCAGCAAACTTTGTGGAGACCAATACTTGTGTCATTCTCAAAACGTTTGGCCACGACTGTATATAGTAGTGAACAGTCGTTGCAGTAGTAGTTCAGTGTGTAGTGAACGAGAGGGAAAAGGGGGAGAGGAGAACGAAAGCGAGCGAGGGAGAGCGTGAGAGGGAGCGAGAGAGAAAGCGAGAGAGAAAGAGAGGGGGGGAGCGAGGGGAGAGAGAGTTGAGAGTGGTGGAGAGAGAGCGAGAGGGGGGAGGGAGAGCGGGGGAGCGAGGGGAGAGAGAGTTGAGAGTGGTGGAGAGAGAGAGAGAGCGGGGGAGAGAGAGCGAGCGAGAGAGCGAGCGAGAGAGCGAGCGAGAGAGCGAGCGAGAGGAATGAAGAAGACAGGAAGGAAGAGTGCACCAGACCATTCAGTTGTGACTATGAGACAGAGGAGAACACCTCTACTGATAACCATAAAGAGAGACTGTTCTCACGTCAGTGATCATGGGGTCGGGGCACTGCGCTGGTTCCTGGGACTGGCATAATTCTCTGTAGACACAGGACCTCATGTTGGTGCACCACACACAGTTGTATTTGGGGTCTGCATTCTTACACAGGCTGCAGTCCTCACGACCCAGAGAACAGTTATACAGCACCACTAAGAGATGGAGAGGAGGACGAGGCAGAGGAGGTAGAAAGGTAAAGAGGAGGAGGATGAGAGGAATGAGGAGGTAGAATGGGTGAGAGGAGGAGGATGAGAGGAAGAGGTAGAATGGGAAAGAGGAGGAGGATGAGAGGAAGAGGTAGAATGGGTGAGAGGAGGAGGATGAGAGGAGGAGGTAAAATGGGAAAGAGGAGGAGGATGAGAGGAAGAGGTAGAATGGGTGAGAGGCGGAGGAGAAGGAGAAGGGAGTGGAGAGAAGCACAGGGGGGGAGGAGGTTGAGGAGAGGAGGGGAAAGAGAACAAACAACAACTCAATACCCATAACCCACCAGTCTGTACAGGGTTCACATCTTATTCAAATAAGCTTGACCTTTGTCCCAAAAATGAATGAATAATAATAATAATAATGAATGAATGGATGAATAATAAATATGTCCGATACGCCGGTTATCCAATGCAGGTCCATTAAGGTGAAAGAGTTCAAATGGATTAACAGTTTCCAGCGGAATAATCCTGGTTGTATTCAGACACTGACACAGTTGTTTGAACAGCGCATTGAATAGCAGTGCTGAATCAACTCCAGTGTGTGTTAGAGGGCCTGTCTCACCAGTCAGAGTGCTGTCAATCTTCTTCTCTGTGTGTCTGTCTTTGATGTGGAAGGACACATTGACCTCCTGCTCCTTGGCGTAGGCAAACTAACACACAGGATATAAACAAAATAAAAAAGTGACATCTGAGTTACTGAGGGCCGGAGACAAGTCAAAACCCACTCGCTTGCTCTTTCAATCGCTCACACAGAGAGACACACACACACACACACAGCTGGATTTTGAAAAGAAATAAGGAAAACAGATAAATAAAATTGTCCGGGAGAAGAACAGTGTTTTTACAGCTAATTGCAAAACAGAACCAACATTCACACGTAACCTACTGCCTTATGCGCATTGCTGTGCTTATAATGTGAAGAAATAACAGCTTATCAACATTTTAAGCAAAACTTTCTGATCTGTTGCATCCGACTTACTGCTTTTTAAAGTTGTTTTTCTTTTTATGTAGCCTAGGTCTACTGGTTGTATGAATTTGGGATCCATCATCCCACAACTTTGTCAAAGTCTGTTTGGAATAGGCCATTTCTTTCTCGACAAGCTGACCAATAGAATAGGTCAACTGTTCTACTATGGGGGATAGTAGATTAGCATAGGATAGTGATTTAGCGGTTCTTTACTCGCCCTGTTGGCTGAGGAAAAGTAAATGTGGACAGTTATTCAACATCTTCAAAGTGTGCATCGATGCATTCTTGAGTTGCATGTTCTGTTAAAATGAATTACCATAATGTAAATGTGATATCTGTTATTCTAAGCACCGTGGGTGGACGCCCTAATCAGGTTACGCGCCCAATGCATACGGGTCCGGTAAATTTATCAAACATCTTAAATTATAATGCTTCCTGTCAAATGTCCGGCACCACATATTCCTAACGGAAACGCATGCACACACAATCGAACACTCACAACACGCTAGGGAATTTTTCTGGGGAAGTTTGTTTTGTTCTCCCAAAATAGACTCCCCATCTGATGTGTTTTTTATTAAACCCAATGACTTCACCCCCATAGTGGGTGGAAGTGCTTTGGCTCGCAGCTCAATAGCCTTTAATTAACTACATATTGGCAGCCTCTCAAACTCAGTATGAAAACAGATGGGCGGAGAGAGGGTTGGAGTACTGGCTGGAGGCTTGAGGTGAATATCCTGTATTTCACAACACTGGCTTTGTGACTGAGGGAAAAGACAGAACTTCTACTGCTCATGTGGGGCGCTGGGATGTAAAACCTCACGTGGGGCGCTGGCATGTAAAACCTCACGTGGGGCGCTGGTATGTAAAACCTCACGTGGGGCGCTGGCATGTAAAACCTCACGTGGGGCGCTGGCATGTAAAACCTCACGTGGGGCGCTGGTATGTAAAACCTCACGTGGGGCGCTGGCATGTAAAACCTCACGTGGGGCGCTGGTATGTAAAACCTCACGTGGGGCGCTGGCATGTAAAACCTCACGTGGGGCGCTGGTATGTAAAACCTCACGTGGGGCGCTGGCATGTAAAACCTCACGTGGGGCGCTGGTATGTAAAACCTCACGTGGGGCGCTGGCATGTAAAACCTCACCTGGGGGCGCTGGCATGCAAAACCTCATGTGGGGCGCTGGCATGTAAAGCTTCACGTGGGGCGCAGGCATGTAAAACCTCACGTGGGGCGCTGGGATGTAAAACCTGTGTTGTCTCAACTAGAGAGATGGATATTACTGACCTCATAACCCTTGAAGTTGAACTTTGACCCCTCATCAAATGTGAACTCTTCCTCCGTGTTTCTCATGAGCTCCGTGCCAATCTTAAAAGTGCGATCCTGGAGAAAGACGAGAGACAGAGAGACCGGACAAGAGACACCCAGGACGAGAGAGAGAGAGAGAGAGAGAGAGAGAGAGAGAGAGAGAGAGAGAGAGAGAGAGAGAGAGAGAGAGAGAGAGAGAGAGAGAGAGAGAGAGAGAGAGAGAGAGAGGAGAGAGAGAGAGAGAGAGAGAGAGAGAGAGAGAGAGAGAGAGAGAGAGAGAGAGAGAGAGAGAGAGAGAGAGAGAGAGAGAGAGAGAGAGAGAGAGAGAGAGAGACACAGACAGACAGACAGACAGACAGACAGACAGACAGACAGACAGACAGACAGACAGACAGACAGACAGACAGACAGACAGACAGACAGACAGACAGACAGACAGACAGACAGACAGACAGACAGACCCACACAGGACAGACAGACAGGACAAGAGGGAGAGAGAGAGAGACAGACACACAGGACAAGAGAGAGAGACACACACAGGACAAGAGAGAGAGACACACACAGGACAAGAGACAGACAGACACACAGGACAAGAGAGCATGTATATTACAATGAGTGGGAGTCAGTCAGGCAAAACCACAACAAACCAGATAAGATAAAGTATTTTACATTATCTAATAGCACATCTTTAAAGTGAATGAGTAAGAAACGCAGATGTGCACTCATTAGAGGAACAGCTAAGTTAATTATCTATGAGTAAATAGAGGTGCGTAAGAAATGTCATCCTATTCCCTACATAGTGCACTGTGTAGGTAATAGAGTTTCATTTGGAACGTAGCCTAAGACTGTCTATTTCACCTTGTAAATGTCCAGGTTCTTTCCTTGGAAGCTGATGGGGACGCGGTAGCCTACAGGGATGAGCCGAGGGTCTGGGTTCTCAAACTGAGGACAGCTATCAGCCTGGAGGGAGGACAGAAGGTGGTTATAGCTGGTTTAATCAGACAGACATGCAGACAGAGCTTGCCAGTTGCCACCTATAAGGCAGAAAGTCTAACAAATACAAGATGGCTCAGAGACAATAGCTCTTTATCAATTCATCTTCCCTCAATTCCTCACATCCTCTCTTCTGGCCTGCTTAGAAAACATCGGTCCTTCTTCTCGAGAAAGAGGCACGGAGAGAGGTCTCGAGGAATTGTGGAAAGACTAAAGTAGAGCCAAGATTTCAAGTTCACAGAGACAGTGCTTCCTCCTACTTGTTGGGCTTTGACGATGTGAGCTCCCTCTACAGTGTCATCGCTGTCACTGCAGTTGTGGTCCTGGGCATTCCACTGGCACTGCCACTCACTGGTCACACATGCTATACACCTGGGGACAATCAGCCAATAGGAGGAAGAGAAAGACTGTGAAAGAATACAGCAAAGAGCTGCTGTTTTTATGAGTGAGTTCATGTTTAAGCTTTAACTCGGTATGGTCAACAGTTTTTATTCAACACTTTAACATAAACAAAACATAAATGCGCTTCTCCCTACTTCCACTGCCGCTGCAAACAATGAGTAGGCCTGCGTTTTGATTCTTAGCAGCTCGTCACGTCTATTTTAATAATCGAGGAATATTTCCCTTTTCTGGTCATAGGAACAACATGAATTTGTGCATGAGGCAGAAATAATGTGGTGCGACTCGAGTTTCACCATCAGGTGGAAGATGGTGTCCCCTCTCTCTGGTCAGTCTCACCGGAGGAAAGGAGAGAGCAGGCACCATCGGTCCAGTAAAAGAACAAAGAAAATGATTTCAATTTATGCTCAGCTGTGCCTCGCAAATGATGCTGATCTCTTTTGTTATCAAAGCTCGAGTTTTGAAATATAATATGGTCTGAGAAGAACAATATTGATAGGCCAAGCATAGCCAATATGAGGTGATAATGTATTAGGCCTACTGCACAAACCTCATTCCTACAGAACAGTTTTTATTAGGTTAATGTTGAATAGGCTTACATTTTTTAAGTCGTGTTTAAAAAATCTGAGCGGTAGATCTCTGCTTGCTTTTTGACTCCACTTACGGCGTGTTCTCCGACTTCCTAACGGTGGCGGCACAGTTGTAGAACTTGTATTCACTGGACGTCACATTGATGCTATCGTTGACCAGGATCGTCACAGGCACTGTCACAAAGTCTGAACACAATATGACAGAATATCACAAGTTACCACAAAACAGACCATTACTCTGAAAATAAATGTTAGCCTGGTTCTGTATTGAATAAAAACACATTGTTGCCTTGTTTGGCAAAACAAAGACAAGTTGGTTAAAAAAAATACTCATATCCAGGCATAAAACAGTATACAGTACCCATCTAGCACCTAAGGACTGGGGTTAGGACTAGTATTCAGGTTGGACTGGTATTCAGGTTGGACTGGTATTCAGAATGGACTGGTATTCAGAATGGACTGGTATTCAGAATGGACTGGTATTCAGAATGGACTGGTATTCAGGTTGGACTGGTATTCAGGTTGGACTGGTATTCAGAATGGACTGGTATTCAGAATGGACTGGTATTCAGAATGGACTGGTATTCAGAATGGACTGGTTTTCATGAGGACTCACCCTGCTTGTCAGATGTAGGGGGGATGTCCACAGGGTCAGGGAGGGCACAGGTGACCTTCTGGTCTATCACCACAGCTCCACTACTGAACGAACCAAACTTGCACTTTATAATGTCTGAAGGGCTGATCCTGGGGAGGGTGGGGATGTCCATTTCAACCTGGACAGGAGAAAAACAGAGGTTGTTGAGGAGTGAGTAAGAGTGAGACCGACAGTGAGAGAAACAAGAGAATAAACTCCCTCTTGAATACAAAAGAGGTCCACTGAGGAAATCCTCTCAATTCTTTTTCAAATCACAGGAGTGGTTATGTGACAAACACTCAAGTTCCTGGAGAGAATTGAGATGAAATGGGGTGAACTAGAGGGAAGGGACTGATATTCAGGTCTACAGTTTAAATGTACACAGTTCATTCACCCAGAACTGACCCAGAAAGCTAATTTCAGTATGCGTGTGTGAGTGCGTGCGTGCGTGCGTGCGTGCGTGTGTGTGTGTGTTGTGTGAGAGAAATGCACTGGAAGGGAGCAGAACTTAATGGAATTGACTAGAGTTCAACTCTGAATAAATACATTCAGAATGAAGCAAAACCAGCCCAACAGATGAGGGCACTTTCACACTGGAGAGGACAGCTGCCAATTCCGGGAAAGTATACATCAACCACTCAGACTCAGTACCTGCTGGGTCTTCCTACAGCTCAGGTTGGGTGGGCTAAAGGCCTGGATTTGAACACACTGCTGGTTGGGGCTCCACAGCCACGTGTTGTCATCCTCAGCCCTGGGACATTCTTCCTTCCTGGTACAGCTGGAGGAGAACAGACCAGTCACACCCTGGACTACAGCTGACCCTAAACCTGGACTACATCTAACCAGGAGTCTGCTACCTGTATCCATGGCCTGTTCATAAATGATAGGAGCTAAAGAGAGAAATTATTCCTGGACCATCTATAATAGGATAAGGCAGTACTAAGCTCATAAGACATTTATAAGTTATATAAAAGATCAATGAACAGCAGGAAATATTGCAGCTATAACCAATGTTCCCTAAAAAAAATTCCGGCACTGAGCAAATTTCAGGTCTGCTGAGTGCAAACTTGAAAGTTATGAAAATTCTGTGAACACTGAGGCTGTACCAGCTTTAAGTTACAGTTTTAACAGTGGTCAAGTAGGCTACTGTGGCTATTTGACCATAATGTAGGCCTACCAGAGTGGCCTACCATCAAAAACAATGGAGAAAATGCAACCCATAACATTTTAACATGGAAATAGCTGTTCTATAATTCAGCCTTCAGTGGCAGCCAATGTGTGGTGTTCAATGTAGGCCTACATTCCATGAGACTTGAAAAAAACATGCAGGGCTTGACATGAACCTGTTTGTCCACTTTTCCTTCAGACAAGAAGTGTTGTTTGATGCAAGAAACCACTTTACAAAATATAATGCATTATTATTCCCATACCATTATTACAGAAGAATCAGACAAATTATGCTACCCTCTGCCTATTGGCTACTTAGCATAAATCTCTTTACCGGACTTGAAATGTACACACTTTGTGCTCTTGTAGGAATCAATCACACCACTATTGCTGACTACAAAGTATTTTTAGCTGGACTAATAACTCACTAACTAGCACATGAACAAATGTGCACACGTGGCTACATGCAGCTCTGATTGGTTATGGCGCAGCGGTCTGTGTAGGGTACAGGCCTGAGTCGTGCCTGTCAATGCAATAGAATCCTATTCCGATGCGTTCTGCCTAAAACATAATCTCTTGCATAATTCATTTTGTTTTGGTATGTTACATTGAAAGCATTGATTCAGTCACAATTCCCACAGTAAAGGGAAACGTTGGGGCAAAACTCTAGAAAGTCTTGTGCTTCTCTGCGCTGGCTGATATTTCTTCTGTGCGGCAGTCCGCGGCAGTCCGTGGCAGTCCGTGGGGAGCTGCGTGGCAGTCCGTGGGGAGCTGCGTGGCAGTCCGTGGGGAGCTGCGTGGCAGTCCGTGGGGAGCTGCGTGGCAGTCCGTGGGGAGCTGCGTGGCAGTCCATGGGGAGCTGCGTGCACCTTAGAGGGAACATTTGCTATAACATAACTGGTACTGTACTCACGTTCCCTCCAGCACACACCACCCACAGTAGGGGTCTTTCTGTGCCACGCAGGACTGGCAGTCTGTCTTCAGGTAGCACGCCTGCACTGGCACCTTGGTGATCTATGGGCAAAACAATAATGGTTGATTCAAACCCTGATATCGCACATGGCTAGAAAAAAACACATTCTAAATATGTTCACGCCTCACCTTCTTCTCCGTGGTGATGTAGAGGTGTGCGAGGCTGCTGTCAAACAGCAGGTTCTTGTTGACCTTGTCACCTGTGTTCTCCCCCAGGGCACGGCCGTACACCTCTGGACTGGCCGACAGATGCAGCTTCAGCACCTACATTACAGAAACAAGACTAATTAAGGAAAATCCATACAATTCAGAGCAACCTATTGAATAACATTCAAGCAGGACGCACTTCTGTTTAGCAGATGCTCTTACGCAGAGCATCTTGCAGTCAGTGCATTCAACTAAGCTAGGTAAGACCAGCCACATATCCCAATCACTGCTTCCTCAAGTAGAACTTTCTTTAAAAAAGCAGTGATTATCAAAATCAGCTGTAGTGCTAGAATCAATGACAACAGTGAATACAATAGTAAGGTGTTAGCTAGTACAATAAATACATTTTTATTTAATTTATTTATATTTTTTTATCCCAGCCCCCATCCCTGCTGGTAGGCCGTCATTGTCTTAACTGACTTGCCTAGTTAAAAAAAGGTTAAATAAAATAAATAAATAAAATAGTAAGGTGTTAGCTAGTACAATAGTAAGGCGTTAGCTAGTAGTGACAGGTCGTCCGTGAATCAGCTCTTTTTGGTGAACGTCGAGAACTGAATCACATCTGTGAAAGAGCTTCTCATTCGACTCCATGATTGGTTCCCTGCTACTGCTGCGAACATTATCTGGAGTTCAGTTAGAAAAACTATCTCTGAAGAAAACCTCATTGTGGTCCACGCTCATTTTGGCAATGTGTAAAAAATAAATAAAGTGATTTAATATCTTCAGGTAAACAATTTTATTGAACTAGCGTCACAATCTGACATAATGGTATGCAACCCTTAAGGCTTTACGTGAGACCTTTTTACATTTTTCATGGGTTTCCATCCATTTGTAAGGACTACTGAATGAAGATCCATTTGGGGAGACAAAAGATCCGGCTCACCGTAAAGACTCGGAAAGCCCATCACTATTAGCTAGTACCTCTCCTATAGTAGTCCCCAGGAAGGCAATGGAGTGCTCCGTTTCCACAGCGACGGCCACAGCGGTCATCAGGCCCTTCTTGGTGAAGATGGGGTTGGTTTTCAGGGCGAACTTCGCCCTGCTGGCTAACGGGGAGGGCAGGAACTCGGCGCCACACATTTGAGTGCTCACCATGTCCTTCTGAAGAGGTGAGGAATCAATGTCAGATACATTATTATATTAGTAGGTAGAAGAAGTGATAATGTAGCAGTTATTAGATTATATCTACATCCTCTTGTAAAGTTAATCGCAGAAGTGCAACGACAAAACTAGAAAACCATCAATTGCTTCAAAACTGACCCGCTAGCAAAAAAACAGATACTGGCCCTTGACTAAATGTGCTGTAATGCCTCAAACCTCATTCTCAATTTTACACAGCTCGTCCGACTTGGAGGAGTACGGCGAGTAGACGGCAGACATCCCGTTAATTTGTCCCTTCGTGCTGTAGCAGGCTCCTATGATCTCCACCAGTCTCTCATTGATGGCCCTCAGTGGGTACATACACAATGCTGAGCTGGAGCTGTCGTCGTCCGAGCTGAACACCACAAACAGAACCTGACAGGAATACATAAGTCACTGTTCTTAACTGACTGTTCTTACGGTTCGGACTTGCCTGGTTAAATAAAGGTTAAATGGAAGAAAAAAATAAAATAAAAATCCTGAAGAATAATGGTGTGCCTGCTTTATCTGGCCAAACACATTTTTTGTGGGATTCAATTTAATTCAAACAAATCTATTTGTCCCCTTAGGGCAATTCTATTAGGCGTTATATAATTGAATTGGGGTATAGAATTTAACTGGTTAGCGGATTAAGTTTAAATTGTTAGGAGGGGAAAATGAAGATGCATACCTTATCCTGGGCTCCAACCGGTCCGTACTGGCCAGAGGAGCTCATATTCTTGGCCAGGGCTTCTCCTGGGAGGGCCGAGTAGGCTGCCTGGACCTTGTTGTACTTGTTCCCCGCGCTGCAGTTCAGCTGGAGCTCTGTATACGAGTAGTAGTTGTGGTCGTTCTCACACATCCTGGAGATAAAGGTGAAGTTCTTGGTTCCTGAATCCTGGGCGCCCAGGGTTCTGGAGAACAGGAAGTAGACAAAGCCCTCGTCCTGGAAGAAGAGACACAGAGGAGAGAAAGTAGGGGAAAAATTGAGAAAGAGATAAAAAAAAAAAAGAAGAGAGAAATCGAGGAGAGAGAGAAAGTGGAAAGGAGAGAAAGAGAGTGAGATAAAAAAAGAAAAGAATTACCATGAATCATTCTATTGGTCTTTTAGTCTCTTTGTAACGTTGTAGTCACAGACAGGCCCAGAGGGGATGTTTCACACTGCTGCGTGAGCAAAAGGGGTTTCTCCTTCTTTCTTACCTTGAAGACGTGTCTGAAGTCGTGGAGGTAGCGCAGCGTGAAGGGGTTGGACTGGACGGCCGAGGCCTCGATGATACTGTCGAACAACACCCAGTCAAGATGGTCCTGGAGGATACGGGTACTGATCAGCTTGGTGCTGTCATGGCTGCCGTAGCCCTTAGCCACCTGAACAGCACAGAGAGGGGGCAAATACAAGTTACCACGGTGACAAGGAAGTATCTACACAATATGGTTCAGCTTGGTGCAGTAGTGGCTGCCATAACTTTTACACACCTAGGACGAGACCGAGAGGGAACAGAAGACGTGAAAATCACTTATGAAGTACCTTTACAATTTTAAATCCCAATACATCAACAAAAACATCTCAACAAGGTAGCAGTATATTCACTGGAGTGGGGTTCCATTTGAGTCCCAGTGCACAGTGATAAATATGATACCATCCAGGGATCGCTACGTCCCTATAGCAGATTAATAACCAGAAGAACCCTGTGGTCCTCTCTAGCTCAGTTGGTAGAGCATGGCGATCGCAACGCCAGGATAGTGGGTTCGATTCCTGGGACCACCCATACATAAAACATTTATCAATTACATATATTATTATTTCTGTGACATATCACGGTCCGGTTAGTCCACTTACCAGGAAGACGGTGAAGTTCTCGCTGTCCTTGCTGACGTAGTAAGACATGACCCCTACCACAGACACACTCTCCTCAGCACTGGCCACGTACGTCTTCTCTCCTTTATTATCGCTGAAGTACAGAAGCTGCTCAACATTAGACAGGTTCCTCAGAGAACAGATTCCTCTGTACAGACTCCCACACACTATCAAGGTGTCTTTGGCTGGATGGATGAGGAGCAGTTTGTTATGGTTGTCTGTCTCCACCGCTTCCTCGCAGGAGGCCGTCACGGGCGGGGTACACTGGCGGTTGTCCAACTTGGGTCCTGTTTTGGTGCGGACCTCGGGGTGAAGGGATTGGTCCAGTTGGTAGAGGGCGTTGACCGTGCCCACGTACAGCCGGCTGGTGATTGGGTCCTGGACTACGTTGTTGATGAGGGTGTCGGAGGTGAACTCGTTGTGGGCGGAGCCGAGGTGGGAGAGAGACGACGTCGCCAAGATGGCAGCCAGGACCCACCGCCACGCCATCTCTGGAGGAGAGGGAGGGAGGGAGGAAGAGAGAGAGAGAGGGAGGGAGGGAGGAAGAGAGAGAGAGAGGGAGGGAGGAAGAGAGAGAGAGAGAGAGGGAGGGAGGGAGGGGAAAAAAATGATGTTACTCTTTATGTCTCTTTGTAACTTGGAAGAGAGAGAAAGAAAGAGAGGGAGAGGTAGGAGGGAGAAAAAAGAAGAGGGAGGAAGCAGGGAGGGAGGAGGGAGAGAAGGAGAAGAGAAATGGAAGGGAGTGGAAAGAGAGAGATTGAGGAGAAAGGGGGAGAGGAAAAATACAGAGAATGAGAAATAATATAATGAGTTGGTAATCTTAAAATCATTCTATCCTATTAGTCTTTCTGTCGCTTTGTAACTTTAATCACAGACAGGCCTGGGGGGACGTTTCAAGAGCTAATAAAAAAAGACAAAATGAAATAAAACATGAAGACATTAAGATTTACAGTGTTTAATAACAGCTCCTTCTAACAAAAAATTAAAAAAATGTGCACAAAGTTACTCAGTTCTACTTAAGCGTTCCTACCTTTCACTCCATTATTATTCATCCTCATCCTTCCCTTCCCATTAAAAATAAAGGAGGGGAAATCAATTCACTCTCTCCCCTCAGATGTTGAGATGTGGATCAGTGAATTTGACACGGCAGATAAAATACGTTTTATTTTTTTTAAGAAACGTATGCAGCATTCGCTTCGTGGGCAAGCTCCTCACCTATCCTCTCATCCCTGCCTTCAGTTTTTGGGTAGTTGATGCCGGAGGGCGGAAGTCAAGTAAGCTTCAAAGGGAGAGAATGAGAGGAGAGGAGGAGAGGTGGTGTGGCACAGTGCCAAGGTAACAAAGGTGTCCTGTTGCATTATGGGTACACCCTTGGCATGGGGCAGATAAACTCCACTTGGTAAAAACCCTAAAAAAAACTTTTGGGTGGGTTGTTGTGAGACCTAACCAAAAAGGTTTGGATGCGACCCAAAAGGAACCCTCTCCGACCCAGTCCTTCTGACCCAGTGAACTGGCCAATAAGGTTCTGACCAAGTGAACTGGCTAATAAGGTTCTGAAAAAACAACATCCTCAGTAGAAACATGTTAAATGAAGCGTTAAATTCAGACCACAACACTACCATGAACTCTTCAGCTCCTCTATTAGCACTTAGAGTATTTCCAGGTTTAAGAGTTTCATAAACCTCATCTCCTCTGTTAGAAGGGATGAAAATAGACAGAGTAACTGCGGTCAGGCTAAGACAGATCTGGGAACAGGCTAAAACAGATCTGGGACCAGAGTAAGTCCGTAATTGATACTTTGCTCCATACTTCCAGATGATTAACCATTCAGCAGGCTGGAGTGAGGGGGCCGAGAGGGATAATACAGGCCTTATTTGTCCTAATAATGACTCCTCCCCAGGCACTGGTGCAAACCAGCCATGAAGACATTTACAATATACCAACACTGCCTGCCTTAAGTTCTCTCTCTCTCTCTCTCAGGGGATTAGGTAGTGAAGGCTTCTACACACCAATTGTTCTGCCAGTACCAGCCGAACAGGAACAGCTCAACAGAGAAACACACTGTTCTGTTCCCGTCTTCTGTTCTGTTCCCCTGTCTTCTGTTCTGTTCTGCCCTGTTCTGTTCCCCTGTCTTCTGTCCTGTTCTGTCCTGTTCTGTTCTTTCCTAAGACAGTGTGTTTGTTCTTACCCAAGGCAACCCAGATATTACCTTAGTCCGTTCCTGAAATACCTCTGTGGGAACAAAGTGATAATATCTCAGGACACTGTTTAGCCCATTAGTAGAATTAAGTTACATTTACACACTGATTTAAGGTCAGTTGGTATTTTTCCTCCTAATGGAAGTTAAGGAAGGTATGTAAGTAAGCTGATCTTAGACCTATGCCTAAGGGCAACTTCTACGTGAAGATATCCGACATTGAGTGACAGCTCCCTGCTGTGTGTGTGTGTGTGTGTGTGTGTGTGTGTGTGTGTGTGTGTGTGTGTGTGTGTGTGTGTGTGTGTGTGTGTGTGTGTGTGTTGATTGACAGCTCAGATTCTCCCACTGATCTCAGTTTTCATTAACCTCTGTCTAGCATTCTAGAAACACACACACAGACACACACACTAGGAGTTCTGACCGTCTTGAAGGCTTATTGAAGAAAAGTTCCATACATGGTGTTAGAGTTCAGATGACGATGATGGTCTACAGTATGAATCAGTGCATAACAAAATAACGAATGAGGACAGAACAGGGGCAGAGTGAGAATCATTCTAACAGAAACTGTGACTCAGGCTCTGCCCTCCAGTCTCCTCACAAAAGCCCAAGTAAAGTAAGCTCTCTGAGAAACCATTATGAGGGAAACAGTAGAGCTAGACACCACAGTGGCGGATCTCACTGGGACTTTGTTATGATGAAACAGTAGAGCTAGACACCACAGTGGCGGATCTCACTGGGACTTTGTTATGATGAAACAGTAGAGCTAGACACCACAGGGGCAGCTCTCACTGGGACTTTGTTATGATGAAACAGTAGAGCTAGATACCACAGTGGCGGATCTCACTGGGACTTTGTTATGATGAAACAGTAGAGCTAGACACCACAGTGGCAGCTCTCACTGGGACTTTGTTATAATGAAACAGTAGAGCTAGACACCACAGTGGCAGCTCTCACTGGGACTTTTTTATAATGAAACAGTAGAGCTAGACACCACAGTGGCGGATCTCACTGGGACTTTGTTATAATGAAACAGTAGAGCTAGACACCACAGTGGCAGCTCTCACTGGGACTTTGTTATAATGAAACAGTAGAGCTAGACACCACAGTGGCAGCTCTCACTGGGACTTTGTTATGATGAAACAGTAGAGCTAGACACCACAGTGGCAGCTCTCACTGGGACTTTGTTATAATGAAACAGTAGAGCTAGACACCACAGTGGCAGCTCTCACTGGGACTTTGTTATGATGAAACAGTAGAGCTAGACACCACAGTGGCAGCTCTCACTGGGACTTTGTTATAATGAAACAGTAGAGCTAGACACCACAGTGGCAGCTCTCACTGGGACTTTGTTATAATGAAACAGTAGAGCTAGACACCACAGTGGCAGCTCTCACTGGGACTTTGTTATAATGAAACAGTAGAGCTAGACACCACAGTGGCGGATCTCACTGGGACTTTGTTATAATGAAACAGTAGAGCTAGACACCACAGTGGCAGCTCTCACTGGGACTTTGTTATAATGAAACAGTAGAGCTAGACACCACAGTGGCAGATCTCACTGGGACTTTATGATGAAACAGAAGAGCTAGACACCACAGGGGCAGATCTCACTGGGACTTTGTTATAATGAAACAGTAGAGCTAGACACCACAGTGGCAGCTCTCACTGGGACTTTGTTATGATGAAACAGTAGAGCTAGACACCACAGTGGCAGCTCTCACTGGGACTTTGTTATGATTGTTGGAGTCCAGTTCCTGATTAAAGCTGGGTAACTGTCCCAGGAAATCCACTCTGTAAGAAAGAACTCCCTGTATCACACACACCCTCCCTGCGCCCCCTCCCCAGATGTCATCAGTGCTATGGGGAGATGTCTCCGTGTCCCCTCCCTGCCTCATCGTGTCCCCTCCCCACATGTCACCAGTGCTATTGGGAGATGTCTCCTAAGATGCCTGCACAGCATTCCCTTGTGTCACATGATGGGGCTTCATTAGTTGTGTCATTGTCAGCACTCACCAGAGTGTTGTGAGTCACTTTGCTGCGTGACGACTGTTACTCATCAGTGTGTGTGTGTGTGTGTGACTGTTCCTTCATCAGCACAAGGCTGAGAAATTTGAATCCTCTTTCACAAATCCTCTCTCGCTCTCTTGCCCTCTCGCTTTCTCCCGCTCTCTCTCTCGCTCAGCTGCTTATCCCACACAACTCCAGAAGAACAGCAGAAATATTTTAGTCATAATATAACTCACATAAACCATGTGATGTGGTTTTTCATATCACAACGTGACCGTCTGACTGCCTGGGGTTTGGGGAGTTTCGGCTTGTCGGTTTCTGTGTGTTCGTGTCTGCGTGCTCACACAATGTATGTATGTGTGTGTGTGTGTTTATATATGTGTGCGCATGTGCACATCGCTGTACAGCGTGTGTGTGTTTTCAACATAGTGTGTGTTCAGTGTGTGTGTCCATGTAATCTCTGTCAGTGTTATTCTTTGATTTACTACTGTGTAAAGCTATACTATATACTCAATGCTGAGGTTATTAGCCCTGTTGCCCTGCCATTAACCTTGAATGTCCTGTAATGTGTGAGAGACAGCTGCTCCCAATCAACACACACATAGGTTAAAGTGATTACTCTTCCTGTAAAGAAACCAGTTTGGTCCGGTTTCACAAGGCCATAGTGTGGTTCCACCTCAAAAAGCACACTCACCATCTCAGATTGTTCTGAAATAATTGTCTGTTAGAAACAGATAAGACGACCATTCCTGCGACATTATTTTGTTGAAATATAATTCTCTCTCTAAATTGGCCATTTTAAATTTATAGGATTAATATAATCTTCAATAAATATAGTACCAAACATCTGATTTGACCAAGAAAGTAATTGCTAACAATGAGTTAGACATGAGGAAACCACCCACAGACCCCCCCCAACACCAATCCCACCCCAACAACCAGTATACAATATTAGTTCTCTCTGTCTGACAAGTAGTATAGAGCTATTGCGTGGAGTGTTCCTTCTTCATCCTATGTAATGGATTACCAGTGAATTTTATTTTTTCCCCCCTATTAGTAATTGAAGTTAGGTTTATGTCCCATAAACTATTTCCCATTACCATTTCAACAAAATAATGTTGCAGGAAAGCTAATGCTATCCATTTCTAACAGAAACGATTTCAGAACAGTCATGGCTTGATGAACTGACATGGAACGACCCTATGGCCAATCAGCGAGGGCTGTAACTAGACAAACCGCTCCGACGACAGAGACCTTCTCTTCGTTTACTATTCTCTTCCTCAGACAGATGGTCATCTCCTCTCCCTTCTCTCCCTCGCTCCTGTATCAGAATGGAATAACTCTGTGGGGACGGACATTTGACCGGCAGGATTTTAATTTACCGGACATTTGAGAAATTTACTGGGTCGGTAACCTGATTAGGGTGTCCACCCAAAGTGCTCAGAATGACAGAAATCAAATTTAGCCTTTTAAAATGATAAACTTGGATTAGCTAACACAACGTGCCATTGGAACACAGGCGTGATGGTTGCTGATAATGGGCCTCTGTAAGCCAATGTAGATATTCCATCAGCCGTTTCCAGCTAGAATAGCAATTTACATTAATGTCTACACTGTATTTCTGATAAATTGTATGTTATTTTAATGGACAAAACATGTGATTTTCTTTAAAAAACTAGGACATTTCTAAGTGACCCCAAACTTTTGAACGGTAGTGTATATATATTGTTTTTGTAAAGCAATGAGTCTGATGCAATAGATAATAACGCTTAACTTAAAAAGTTGATAAACTATTATTTCTTCACATTATAAGCACAGCAATACGCACAAGGCAGTAGGTTACACGTGAATCTTCATTCCTTAATGCAGTTAGCGGGAAAACACCATTGTCAAAAGCGCACAGCACATCGGGTTGCTAATATGACTAGGATTGTACCTTTGGCTACTAGACAATGAAAGAAAGTTGATATAAAATCATTTCCTCCACGGATATAGACTGATTTTGGCTTATTTTGAAGCAAGGTAAAACATGCCTCATAATATGTAGTAAAACGTTCAGGTTTCAAATAACTAAGTATAGGTTTTCGAAATGCATAATGCCTCCAGCTCATTGCAAAGTGGTGTGTGACGTGCTGATGAAGCCTGCCTTCCGTTGCCTATGCATTTGCTATTTGAGAAGCTGTGGCAACAGGTCTGGCTATGTATCTGTATGCTTTACGGTGTGATAAATAAGATACAAAACATATATACTTTACACAGGCGCCAATTTAATTATACTAAATTATGCAAATTAACCTATAGACCGATAAGCATGACCAGTCAAAAAGTATTATGTAGCAATAGGATTTTTTAATTTTCTCAAGGACATTTGGCCAGCGGTCATTTTTTTTAATCCGCTTTTTAAAACAAAACAAAATTCTGCCAAAAGCCGTCTATTTCCGGCTAACGGAAACCCTGCTATGTGTTATTCTGTCTGGTCCCAGTCAGCTCTACATCAACCATCTCTATATTACAGTAGCATCTGTTTGGCCAGCTCTGTGGTGTGTGTCGGTCTGTCTGGCCAGCTCTGTGGTGTGTGTCGGTCTGTCTGGCCAGCTCTGTTGTGTGTGTCGGTCTGTCTGGCCAGCTCTCTGGTCGGTCTGTCTGTCTGTCGGTCTCAGATAGTAGAAGGTAGGTCTGCCAGTCTGTCGGTCTGTCTTGGTACCACCCTTTCATCACTCACAGCCCTGTGCTGATAATCACAAACAATTCCCAGATGAATTCCTAATGGAGCCAGACCAGGATTCCCAGTCAGGGTTGTGTAGGAGACATTAGCCTAAGCAGGGAACGTTCTGGGGTCTGTTCCCAGTATCCCCTTTGATCTCAGTCCATATGGAGCATACACCAGGATAATCACATTCTATAGAGAGAGCCTACTGGAGGGATGGAGTTCTGGATTAAGACAGGGGACCATGACTGGGTACTAACGACACAAAGCCCCCCTGCCTCCATGTAGATATGGAGGATTGTAAAAACAATGTTTGATAATGAAAGCTTTTGTCGACTGCAGTTTCTCTGAATAGCATCATTCATACAGGTAGATCAGACAATGGATGTAGCTATTTAAAAATAGAACTACCTCTGTTCAGTCTGCACTGGGAACTCATACATTAAAAATATATATATATTTTTAAATTGAACACTAGGCCTATAGGCTATGACAACTCTGCACTGTGGTCTAGAGGCGAAAGTAACGCACACCTATTTAGGAAAGGTTCTGCCCAGCGGAGTGGAACACTTGAAAAAGAAATGGAGACCCGCCCACTCTAGGAGCTCAGATAACAATTTAATAACCTAATAACCAACGTTTCCACAGACAAGCGGTCTTCACCAGGGTATAATGACAAACACTGCGGGTCACTAGTTTATATAGGTGTCAAAGGATGTGGCCTGATATCATTGGCTAATTCACAGATAAAAACAGAACATCCAAAAAACATTAATGGATAGCATACGATCATAGATGCAATTTGGCTCCATAGGCCTACAAACGTTTACGATGAATAGCCCAATCACAATAATCACAATAATGTCTTCAAATCAAAGTCTACATTGAGACCGAATGGAGCAAGGGTCTTTAAAATTAAAGATCCAGGCTTCCTCTCGTTTTAACAATAAATTGTCTAGGTCACCCGCTCTCCTAGGGAGGGTGAGACGTTCGATGCCAATATAACGTAGAGACGAAATCGAGTGGTTCGCTTCCAAAAAGTGAGCCGCAACTGGGTACGCACCTAAATGGTGCTACGATGCTCAGATTCATACTTTTAATTCACGCTTTGTTTCACCCACATCATTTTTTACCACAAGGACAAGTTATAAGATAAATAACTGCTTATTGGGATCTGTTTTCCTGTTTGAAGGATCTACATTTGTAAATGCCATTGCATTTCCATCCAGTAGAGTCGCAAATAGACGTTGTGCAATGATATTTTGGGTTGGTAAATCAGAGTTTACCAATTGTTCTCTGAGATTTCTGCCCAGCGAGAATACGACCAAGGGAGGGTCCGAAAACACATTACTGATACTGTCATCGGATCTTAGAATGTGCCAATGTTTGTGAACGATTCCCTTAATTTGTTCAGAGCACTTTGAATAGCGGGCAGTTAGATAAGCATTTTACACCCTCTCCTTGAATTTTATTTGCGTTTTAGAAATATTTCTGTCAAAATCTGATTGTTTTTCGCAAATTATTTTGATTAGGCAGAATTGGCTTTAGGGCAAGCTGTTTTTCAAGGGAAACGGGTGACAACTATCAGTCCTCAACAAACTGTTACGATCAGTAGGTTTCCTGTATAGATCAGTGTATAGAACATTATCCTCACACAAAATCAAAAGATCAAGGAAACTGATTTGACGTGTGTCAGATTGCATAGTAAATCTCAGTTGCTCAGAACAAGAGTTAAGAAAAGCATGGAATGCCTGGAGCTATTTTGAAATCACCCCTCCATAGAACAAAAATATCATCAATGTACCGTTTCTAAATAAGAATGTTAGGCAAGAAAACATTTTTGAGAGGATTGAAAATTGACCCACATACAAATTAGCATAGTTGGGAGCCATAGGGGATCCCATAACAGTACCCTTCATCTGAATAAAGAAATCATTTAGAAACATGAAGTAGTTGTGTGTGAGTACTATTTCAGCCAATGTTATAATGCATGCACTGGAAGGTGGTTCATTAAGGTCACCCTGCAGAAGAAAATGTTCCATGGCCTCAATACCGCCTTTGCGTGGAATATTTGTGTATAACGATTCAACATCAAAAGTAACTAACAGAGTTATATCAGGGAGAGGATCAAGAGATTTAATAATAGAGAACATACTGCTGGTGTCCTTAACACGCTTCCCACACCGCTCGCGTCGCGTGGGTGACTGAAAGATGAACTGGTCGGCTGTGGTAATGAACATTATTATGAAAGTTAGTTGCCAATCACCACATGAAGTCCCAAAGAAGAAAAAGTAGCCTGAAGGAAGGAGGAGAAATGACTAGAAACTATTCGGTCGACAGTTATCTGTGGATTAATTGTCGGAGTAGAGGACCTTGTGCGTTTCAGGTAAAATATATACCAGGACAAATTAGCTAGCAACAGCAAGCTAGCTTGCTAAATAGGACAAATTAGCTAGCAAAGGCAAGCTAGCAAAGGCAAGCTAGCTAGCTAAATTGCCATACATGTTTAATGCTTTTCGACCTGTCCCCAAATTAAAATAATTGGTTCAGAGTTTGTTATGACATTTCAACCTGCATGAGGTGACCGCGTTTGGTGTGGGGGGGGGGTAAAGTCAAAAACGTTTGGCATGGTGTAACAAAGGAGGGGAGCTGTTCTGCGAGTGGTCTAATAAAAATGTCAACAAAAGTCGATAAAGGGGACGTTACTGCATCATAGGGTGCCCTGGAGGTTTTGTAACATTCGTGTAATTTCGGCAAAGTATAGAAAGTAGAAATTTTAGACGCTGCGT
Organism: Thymallus thymallus; assembly: GCA_023634145.1. Classification (NCBI taxonomy): domain Eukaryota; kingdom Metazoa; phylum Chordata; class Actinopteri; order Salmoniformes; family Salmonidae; genus Thymallus; species Thymallus thymallus. Next base: position 15,365,924 of record CM042420.1, read on the forward strand.
TGTAGGCCTCTTGAATAAATCGGTGCTGAAAAAAACATTTCAGGCTATTCGTTAAAACAACTAGAGCCTATATGCACACATTGTAATCAAAATTCAAATCTTAAGTAGCACATTTCAAACTGTCCTTTTGTGAGGCACAACCAGGAGCTAGTTCTGTATGATGGAGAGTTCCATCATCGTTTAAATCTTCCGTTTGGGAACATTTTGGCTTCCCAGCAGATTACAACTGCAAGGGACGGAGAGAATGTCACCACTGTTTAACAAGAATAGCCTATGCAGCTGCCAACACCTCAAACAGGTAGACACATTTACGCCGTCATCACCCCAGCATTACTACTGTATCACCGGAGAAAGACGGAAATGCCCCCCCCAAAAAATCTACTTAGTCTCCCCTCTGCATTCAAGCAGCCCATTGCAGCCCATTCTGACCGAGCCAATGAAATGACAAGGTGTGTTTATAGTCGTGGATATGCGCCCATTCTCAGTGAGTTGAGAAGAATAGGGGGTTTCAGCACCTTGTGAAATAGCTTGAGCGACGTTACGAACTTCGGCCACTTGCACCCATTTCAGCAAACAGGTGGTACCTGATCTATATAAGCAAGCTAAAGCCAAAGCTGTCAATGAATTGGCTAATGAACCCTGTGTTGTGCTTACTACAGACAAATGAACCTCCAGGGCCACAGAGAGCTACTTAACAGTGACAGCCTATCACATTACCTCCAGAGTGGGAGATGAGAAGTACCTGCTGAGAAAACATTATAGCATTGGCCTATACAATGTCTGAGCCATGTTTACATATTGATTTCACACACATATTGCGCTTTATTCTAGTGTTGTTATTGATGAGTAATTATGTGTTTTGATTTAAGAGAATCCAAAGTGTTGTTACTCCTGATGGTGTTCTCATCAGGCATTATATGACTCATGATCATATATGGAATCAGGAATACCAACACTTTGGATTTTCTTAACAATTGGCATTTCATTTTCCACAGTACCGAAACTGAACAGTGACTTCAAAACCGCAATACATACCAAACCGTGGGTGAACAACTAACTAACTAACACACACACACACACACGTGATTAAAAGGCTGCGTTATGCAAATGTAATTTTCTCTGGTGTATCGCTCAACGCATGGACGATTAATAACTGCACTGTGGAGCAACCTGCCTTCTATTAACCCGGCCCAGATAGACCCTTGTGTGAGAGTGTGTGTGTGTGTGTGTTCCCACTCTGCTTCACCCTGAAAGGTATAATATTACTGCCATAGACAGTCAGTGTAATTATGACTGGATTCCAATGGGGAAACCCTGAACCAACGGTTTCACTGCCTTCTATTCAAAACATCTAGATGAAACTTTAATCTATTCTTTGTGCAGAGTTTATAATTCTGTTCCAGTGACTAGGACAAGAATAGAGAAATGAACAACACAGAGAGAGAGGAGTAGACAGAGAGCGAGAGAGGAGTAGACAGAGAGCGAGAGAGGAGTAGACAGAGAGCGAGAGAGAGGTAGACAGAGAGCGAGAGAGAGGTAGACAGAGAGCGAGAGAGAGGTAGACAGAGAGCGAGAGAGAGGTAGACAGAGAGCGAGAGAGAGGTAGACAGAGAGCGAGAGAGAGGTAGACAGAGCGAGAGAGAGGTAGACAGAGCGAGAGAGGTAGACAGAGAGCGAGAGAGGTAGACAGAGAGCGAGAGAGGTAGACAGAGAGCGAGAGAGGTAGACAGAGAGCGAGAGAGGTAGACAGAGAGCGGGAGAGGTAGACAGAGAGCGGGAGAGGTAGACAGAGAGCGGGAGAGGTAGACAGAGAGCGAGAGAGGTAGACAGAGCGAGAGAGGGAAAGAGTGAGAGAGGGAGAGAGCGAGGTAGACAGAGATAGCAGACGTGCTGGTATGGAGGTAGAGAGGGCAAACACACACACTGAACTAATCCTACAGTATGCTAACAGGCCATGATTACCACAAACGTGCCTAAACACACACGTTGAAACACACCCTAGGTATAAGAGTGTGACCTTAACAGAGCATCGTTTCTCCCTGAGAATGGATATGAATATGGTGATTCATAATGAATATTTGATGTACAGTGTCTTTGGAAAGTATTGAGTCCACTTGACTTTTTCAACATTTTGTTATGTTACAGCATTATTCTAAAATTGCTTAAAAACAATGAAATTCTCAGCAATCTACACACAATACCCCATAATGACAAAGCGAAAACAGGTTTGTAGAAATGTTTGCAAATGTATTAAAAATAAACACAGAAATACCTTATTTACATAAGTATTCAGACCCTTTGCTATGAGACTAGAAATTGAGCTCAGGTGCATCCTGTTTCCATTGATTAACCTTGAGATGTTTCTACAACTTGATGGGAGTCCACCTGTGGTAAATTCAATTGATTGGACATGATTTGTAAAGGCAAACACCTGTGTATATAAAGTCCCACAGTTGACCGTGCACGTCAGAGCAAAAACCAAGCCATGAGGTCAAAGGAATTGTCCATAGAGCGCAGAGACAGGATTGTGTCGAGGCACCAATCTGGGGAAGGGTACCAAAACATTTCTGCAGCATTGAAGGTCCCCAAAAACACAGTGGCCTTCATCATTCTTAAGTGGAAGAAGTTTGGAACCACCAAGACTCTTCCCGGAGCTGGCCCCCCTGCCAAACTGAGCAATCGGGGGAGAAGGGCCTTGGCCAGGGAGGTGACCAAGAACCCAATGGTCACTCTGACAGAGCTCCAGAGTACGTCTGTGGCGATTGGAGAACCTTCCAGAAGGACAACCATCTCTGCAGCACTCCACCAATCAGACCTTTATGGTAGAGTGGCCAGACGAAAGCGACTCCTCAGTAAGACACGACAGCCCGCTTGGAGTTTGCCAAAAGGCACCGAATCGTGTTTCTCAGACCATGAGCAACACGATTCTCTCGTCTGATGAAACAAAGATTGAACTCTTTGACCTGAATGCCAAGCGTCACATCTGGAGGAAACCTGGCACCATCCCTACGGTGAAACATAGTGGTGAGAGCATCATGCTGTGGGGATGTTTTTCAGCAGCAAGGACTGGGAGACTAGTTAGGATCAAGGCAAAGATGAACAAAGCAAAGTACAGAGAGATCCTTGCTCCAGAGCACTCAGGACCTCAGACTGGGGGCGAAGATTCATTCATCCTTCCAACAGGACACTGACCCTAAGCACACAGCCAAGACAACGCATGAGTGGCTTCGGGACAAGTCTCTGAATGTCCTTGAGGGGCCAAGCCAGAGCTCAGACTTGAACCCAATCGAAAATCTCTGGATAGAGCTGAAAACTTCTGTGCAGCAACGCTCCCCATCCAACCTGACAGAGCTTGAGAGGATCTGCAGAGAAGAATGGGAGAAACTCCCCAAATACAGGTGTGCAAAGAAGACTCGATGATGTAATCACTGCCAAAGATATTTCCAAAAAATACTGAGGGTCTGAATACTTATGTAAAAGTTAGTTTTTTATTTTAAATTTGCAACAATTTCTAAAAACATGTTTTTAGAATAATGCTGTAACGTAACAAAATGTGGAAAAAGTCAAGGGGTCTGAATACTTTCCGAAGGCACTGTATGTGAGAATCGTCAGGGAGCCTGACAGTGTGTGTGTGTATATGTGTGTGTCTGTGTTTGATAGTCCTAATGCAAGAGGGGAACGAGAGAGGGGAACTAGAGAGGGGAACTAGAGAGGGAGGGGTACTAGAGAGGGAGGGGAACTAGAGAGGGGAACGAGCGAGAGAGAGGAACGAGAGAGCGAGGAATGAGAGAAAGGGTACACAGAGAGCAGAGTTCTGCTCAGCACTACATTAACAAGGCTTTCTTTGTTTCGCCATTTGAGTGACTGTTCCACTGCTCCCCCAGGTAGCACAGCACAGGGAGAAAGAAAACTCTCATTCCTCTAGAGATTAAAGGATTTACTCCTGCTATCCTTATTAGGGGATTCAATGGGATTCAAAAGTAAAGCCTAGCTAGCTGTCTAAACAGACACAGAGCGATAATATACCTCTGGATTGTAGACAGACCGCCTATTTTAATTTAACTAGGCAAGTCAGTTAAGAACAAATTATTATTTACAATGACGGCCTACACCGGCCAAACCTGGACAACGCTGGGCCAATTGTGCGCCGCCCTATGGGACTCAAGATCACGGACGGATGTGATACAGCCTGGATTCAAACCATGTACTGTAGTGACGCCTCTAGCACTGAGATGCAGTGCCTTAGACCGCTGCGCCACTCGGGAGCTGAAAAGACTGGAGAAGAACAGAAAAAAGGATGATTGAAGGAGTGAAGAAAGAAACAGAGGAGGAGAGGATGAGGGGAATGACAAAAGAGGAGAGGATGAAGAGAATGAGAGAAGAGGAGAGAATGAGAGAGGAGGAGAGAATGAGGGGAATGAGAGAGGAGGAGAGAACGAGAGAGGAGGAGAGAATGAGAGGAGGAGGAGAGAATGAGGGGAATGAGAGAGGAGAGGAATGAGGGAATGAGAGAAGAGAAGGGGAATGAGAGAAGAGGAACGAGGGAATGAGAGAAGAGGAACGAGGGAATGAGAGAAGAGAAGGGGAATGAGAGAAGAGGAGATGGGATGAATGAAAGAAAAGTGTGTCCCTACTGAACATTTGTCCTCTACCCTGAGAGACACGGGCTGAGAGTGAAGACGAATAGCAGGCTGTGTCTCAGGCTGTGTTAGATCAAGACCCAGATAACATGTCTGATACTTTCTCTAATTGATCTCACTTTAAAATCCCCCAGAATCATCCCAGACACCATGATTTAAAACATTAGCAGTTGGCTGTAATTATCTGTATCCCTTTACCAGAGGGCTAATACACACCTTATTAAGCACAACTCAAAGCAGGCCGAGAGGGAGTGTGTGTGTGTGTGTGTGTGTGTGTGTGTGTGTGTGTGTGTGTGTGTGTGTGTGTGTGTGTGTGTGAGCAAGCGTAGGAGAGAGACAAAGTTTGAGAGTTGGGGCGTGAGCATAGACTTAGATAGACATCTCATCATTGTATCTGTCCCCTTATGACGTCTGTGAGAGCACAGGCAGCGCCACTGAGGCCATCTTCATTTTGAAGTAGTCGATTTCCTTCTTCTACTACTTCTATCAGTTGGTAAACAAACTGAAAGGTTGCTTACTGCCACCTGGAGTGTGTTGTTGGAACAGGTATCAAGACAAAGTTGGCGAGTATAATTCATTGGCTGATCCCTCCTGGTGACGTGGATGGAGTTACTGTATGGTATCCTTAAACAATAGGAAGTCCCACCGAGTTGACTACTCCTTAACCAATAGAAAGTCCCACCGAGTTGACTACTCCTTAACCAATAGAAAGTCCCACCGAGTTGACTACTCTTTAACCAACAGGAAGTCCCACCGAGTTGACTACTTCAAAATGGTGAAAGTTCTCATTGGCGCTGCCCATGCTAAAACTTGCGCACACACACACACACACACACACACACACACACACACACACACACACACACACACTACAAAGACAGTCCTCCATCTATCTCGATGGGTGAGAGGAAGTAAGAAAGAGAGGAGTGGGTGGTGAGAGTGTTTATTGGAGGGTCCGCGTAGATACCAACAGTCTAAGCATCTCTTCTTTCAGAGTTAGTACTTAAAAGAAATGCAGACAGTCCTCCAGCTTCCTGAATTAACTCACTAAACCAGGGATGGGCAACTGGTGGGCCCCTTTTGTAAGCCCGTGGATCAATTTTAAAGAAAAACTGTTTTTAATTATAGGACCTCATAAAAAAAAAAAAAATGTGTTTGTGCATCAGCAGTTTTCTTCTGTTAAGTCAGCCGCTGATAGTCACCCAATTTGCCTATGGCCCGGTTTCCCAGCAGCATCATCTAGCCTAATCCGACACTGACCAGGCGCTAGCCTAATCCGACACTGACCAGGCGCTAGCCTAATCTGACACTGACCAGGCGCTAGCCTAATCCGACACTGACCAGCCGCTAGCCTAAACCGACACTGACCAGCCGCTAGCCTAAACCGACACTGACCAGGCGCTAGCCTAATCCGACACTGACCAGGCGCTAGCCTAATCAGACACTGACCAGGCGCTAGCCTAATCAGACACTGACCAGGCGCTAGCCTATCAGACACTAACCACTGGCCAGTCTTGATAAGAGTACAAAAGGCCTCCCCCTCTGGTCCAGTCTATAGTGGGGCTGGTCCAGTCTATAGTGGGGCTGGGAGCCAATGCTTATCATCACAGCCATCGTCTACAGCAGTCAATGCTTGACAAAAATTGGACTTTACCCGAGTCTGTGGGTTTCACAATTGAGATCAATGGAGCACTAAAAACCATGTGAAGCTTGGGCCTAATGAACTAACACAGACACAGTTCCATAGTGTGGTGAGGTGGCCAGCGGCTGGTGCTGACCATGACCCACATTCCCCAGACTTGTGGCCCTCGTCTAAGGAGAGGAAACCAGAGGGATTATTTCATACCTCCACCAGCCCCACACACACACACACACACACACACCACCCTGTCTCTATTGACTGTTAGCATAATTGTGATGAGGATTATGATAATTACAATAATCATAAACAAAATCCCACTAATATGCTGCTCTGTGTTTTTATCAAGGACTAGGATGTGGTACACGCACACACACACTCTCTCTCTCTAAAGTCAATGCTGGCTCACTGACAATCTGCAGAATTGGCATTAATCATGTCTACACACCATACACAAAAACACAAAAAAAAGACAATAAGCCATTATGTTCATGTATTGCCTGAAAATCTAGAAAATAACAATTTGTCAGAGAAACTAGCCTGAACCAAACAGACAGTGTTCTGAAGGAGAGCAGAGAGGGTGTTGAGAAAGTCAATGGACGACGTCAGCAACATGGACAGCTCTCCTCCAGGGGGGAAATGTATTACAGTCTGACAACAGGGTCCCCGCTGAGGGTTGGTGTACATATACAGTGGGGAGAACAAGTATTTGATACACTGCCGATTATTGCAGGTTTTCCTACTTACAAAGCATGTAGAGGTCTGTAATTTTTATCATAGGTACACTTCAACTGTGAGAGACGGAATCTAAAACAATAATCCAGAAAATCACATTGTATGATTTTTAAATAATTAATTTGCATTTTATTGCATGACAGTATTTGATCACCTACCAACCAGTAAGAATTCCGGCTCTCACAGACCTGTTAGTTTTTCTTTAAGAAGCCCTCCTGTTCTCCACTCATTACCTGTATTAACTGCACCTGTTTGAACTCATTACCTGTATAAAAGACACCTGTCCACACACTCAATCAAACAGACTCCAACCTCTCCACAATGGCCAAGACCAGAGAGCTGTGTAAGGACATCAGGGATAAAATTGTAGACCTGCACAAGGCTGGGATGGGCTACAGGACAATAGACAAGCAGCTTGGTGAGAAGGCAACAACTGTTGCCGCAATTATTAGAAAATGGAAGAAGTTCAAGATGACGGTCAATATCCCTCGGTCTGGGGCACCATGCAAGATCTCACCTCGTGGGGCATCAATGATCATGAGGAAGGTGAGGGATCAGCCCAGAACTACACGACAGGACCTGGTCAATGACCTGAATAGAGCTGGGACCCCATTCTCAAAGAAAACCATTAGTAACACACTACGCCGTCATGGATTAAAATCCTGCAGCGCACGCAAGGTCCCCCTGCTCAAGCCAGCGCATGTCCAGGCCCGTCTGAAGTTTGCCAATGACCATCTGGATGATCCAGAGGAGGAATGGGAAAAGGTCATGTGGTCTGATGAGACAAAAATAGAGCTTTTTGGTCTAAACTCCACTTGCCGTGTTGATGAGTACAACCCCAAGAACACCATCCCAACCGTGAAGCATGGAGTTGGAAACATCATTCTTTGGGGATGCTTTTCTGCAAAGGGGACAGGACGACTGCACCGTATTGAGGGGAGGATGGATGGGGCCATGTATCGCGAGATCTTGGCCAACAACCTCCTTCCCTCAGTAAGAGCATTGAAGATGGGTCGTGGCTGGGTCTTCCAGCATGACAACGACCCGAAACACACAGCCAGGGCAACTAAGGAGTGGCTCCGTAAGAAGCATCTCAAGGTCCTGGAGTGGCCTAGCCAGCCTCCAGACCTGAACCCAATAGAAAATCTTTGGAGGGAGCTGAAAGTCCGTATTGCCCAGCGACAGCCCCGAAACCTGAAGGATCTGGAGAAGATCTGTATGGAGGAGTGGGCCAAAATCCCTGCTGCAGTGTGTGCAAACCTGGTCAAGAACTACAGGAAACGTATGATCTCTGTAATTGCAAACAAAGGTTTCTGTACCAAATATTAAGTTCTGCTTTTCTGATGTATCAAATACTTATGTCATGCAATAAAATGCAATGTGATTTTCTGGATTCCGTCACTCACAGTTGAAGTGTACCTATGATAAAAATTACAGACTACTACATGCTTTGTAAGTGGGAAAACCTGCAAAATCGGCAGTGTATCAAATACTTGTTCTCCCCACTGTATAGGTGCGCGCGTGCGTGCGCGCGTGCGTGCGTGTGTGTGTGTGTGTGTCAAAGAGGAGAGAGATCGAGAAAGAGTGAGAGCGAGACAACAGTGTTTAATCTCGGAGTTCCACTCGATGCCGGGTTTCAGTCACTCTGGGTGGCGACGGGAGAGGGGATGACACCCGCGTTTCATCATCCAGGCTTCCCCCTCAGTCTCACCCACACCCACAGCAACATAACCGTTTCTGGATTTGCCTTGTGTCTTGGTTGCCAGCAAAATGATTGAGACATGTCTTTACATGAAACAGAAGCTAAACTAGAAACAGTTCTCCTCCTCCCTCCTCCTCTCTGATCTGTAGTAAATGCAGGGAAAACAGCTTTACACCTCCTTTCACCTGCTGCTGGTAAGAGAGGGAGTCAACACCATGACTAAGTCCCAAATGGAACCCACCTTATTCCCTAAAAGCCTTGGTCAAAAGTAGTGCACTATGAAGGGAATAGGGCGCATGAGACAAACCCCCCAGTGTTCCTACCCACTGTGGTTCATTCATTCCCCACAAACACCAGCCCCGACATGTCACAGTCACACAGGTCTCCCAACCAGTGCATCGGTCAGGAAAACGGACACATTGAATTACAGTCATTATGTGACTGGTAGTGTATTGACTAATGATGAGAAGTCTGAGTAGACATTGACAAGGTTGTCTAAATGGGGCGAATCACTAAATCTTTAACACACAATTCAGCAGAGGCCTTTGCACGGCTACTGAGGTAATGCGGGCTAGCTAGCTCATGTGACTCACACGTTGTGATTTTCTCTCTGCTGGTTTAGGTTTGGTTCTCAAGAGTTAATTTCCATCACAATATAAAGCCTGTTCAAATCCCTCCACGGCAGGAGGAGGAGTGCTGGAATTACAGTGAGTGTGAGTGAATGAATGAGTGAGTGAGTGAGTGTACACTGTAGTCTTTGTAGGATGTGTGTGTGTGTGTGTGTGTGTGTACGCGTGTAGTCTTTGAAGATTTGTGTGTGTGTGTAGTGTTATGTAGTCTTTGTAGGATGTGTATGTAGTGTTTGTAGGATGTGTATGTGGTCTTTGTAGGATGTGTGTGTGGTCTTTGTAGGATGTGTGTGTGTGTGTGTGTGTGTGTGTGTGTGTGTGTGTGTGTGTGTGTGTGTGTGTGTGTGTGTGTGTGTGGTCTTTGCAGGATGTGTGTGTAAATCTATTCTGTGTGTACACATAATTTGATCTGTCCTGTGGGAGTGTGTGTATGAGGGATGGAGGCAGGAGAAAAGAAGAAGGTTAGCAGACAGGTAATCATAGAGAAGGTTAGCAGACAGGTAATCATAGAGAAGGTTAGCAGACAGGTAATCAGAGAAGGTTAGCAGACAGGTAATCATAGAGAAGGTTAGCAGACAGGTTATCATAGAGAAGGTTAGCAGACAGGTTATCATAGAGAAGGTTATCAGACTGATAAAGCTACGGGTACATACTCAAGAGATGACTTCACTCTACCATCCATTCTCTCAGAGATCAAGAGACAAAACAGGAGACTATCCGGCCTCATATCTCCAGTAAAATTCTCTCACAATCCAAATCCCCTTCATGGTGTTCCCAAACACAGCCACACTACTGCTGCTGAACTGATGGGCAGCCAGAAACCGTCTGGGTCTCATGCACTGATAACATACACTTTGTGATGCATTGATAAAAAGGGAGGTTTACAGTCCATTTCAGATCACACGAAACTGAGAATGAAAGGACATTCTCTGCTGAGCGGAACGGTCCTGTAGTGGCAGCTCATATTACAACACAGGAATTCTCTCTCTCCCTCCCTCAAGTCAGTTAAGAACAAATTATTTTTTACAATGACGGCATACACCGGCCAAACGTGGACGACGCTGGGCCAATTGTGCGCCGCCCTATGGGACTCCCGATCACGGCCAGTTGTGATACTTCTGGATTCGAAACAAGGTTGTCTGTAGTGACGCCTCTAGCACTGAGATGCAGTGTCTTAGACCACTGCGCCACTTGGGAGGGAGAAAACTAATAAATCAAGCTTACAGTGGAAAGTGAAGCTGATGCCAAATCTACGTCTTAAGTCTCGCTTTTAAGATTCAAGGAATGATTGAGAAAGATCCATCGAGTCAACTGACGGCAGGCAGGCAGGCAGGGAGGGAGATTTCCCAGTAGCCCACTGCCAGTCCTACAGTGGACTCAATCTGACACTTCAGAGAGAGATCAGCACTTTGAGCCAGTCTCTCTGAGGAGAATGTTTGGAGGAGTACAGTGGTGGGAAAAGTACCCAATTGAGTAAAAGTAAAGACATGTTAATAGAAAATGACTCAAGTAAAAGTAAAAATCATCCAGTAAAATACTACTTGAGTAAAAGTATTTGGTTTTAAATATACTTAAGTATAAAAAGGAAATGCATAAATAATTTCAAATTCCTTATATTAAGCCAGACTGCACCTTTTTCTTATTTTATTTATTTACGGATAGCCAGGACTTCAACACTCAGACAAAATTTTCAAACAAAGCGTGTGTGTTTAGTGAGTGTGCCAGATCAGAGGCAGTAGAGATGAGCAGGGATGTTCTCGATACAGTGGGGAGAACAAGTATTTGATACACTGCCGATTTTGCAGGTTTTCCCACTTACAAAGCATGTAGAAGTCTGTAATTTTTATCATAGGTACTCTTCAACTGTGAGTGACGGAATTTAAAACAAAAATCCAGAAAATCTCATTGTATGATTTTTAAGTAATTAATTTGCATTTTATTGCATGACATAAGTATTTGATACATCAGAAAAGCAGAACTTAATATTTGGTACAGAAACCTTTGTTTGCAATTACAGAGATCATACGTTCCCTGTAGTTCTTGACCAGGTTTGCACACACTGCAGCAGGGATTTTGGCCCACTCCTCCATACAGATCTTCTCCAGATCCTTCAGGTTTCGGGGCTGTCGCTGGGCAATAGAGACTTTCAGCTCCCTCCAAAGATTTTCTATTGGGTTCAGGTCTGGAGACTGGCTAGGCCACTTCAGGACCTTGAGATGCTTCTTACGGAGCCACTCCTTAGTTGCCCTGGCTGTGTGTTTCGGGTCGTTGTCATGCTGGAAGACCCAGCCACGACCCATCTTCAATGCTCTTACTGAGGGAAGGAGGTTGTTGACCAAGATCTCGCGATATATGGCCCCATCCATCCTCCCCTCAATACGGTGCAGTCGTCCTGTCCCCTTTGCAGAAAAGCATCCCCAAAGAATGATGTTTCCACCTCCATGCTTCACGGTTGGGATGGTGTTCTTGGGGTTGTACTCATCCTTCTTCTTCCTCCAAACACGGCGAGTGGAGTTTAGACCAAAAAGCTCTATTTTTGTCTCATCAGACCACATGACCTTTTCCCATTCCTCCTCTGGATCATCCAGATGGTCATTGGCAAACTTCAGACGGGCCTGGACATGCGCTGGCTTGAGCAGGGGGACCTTGCGTGCGCTGCAGGATTTTAATTCATGACGGCGTAGTGTGTTACTAATGGTTTTCTTTGAGACTGTGGTCCCAGCTCTCTTCAGGTCATTGACCAGGTCCTGTCGTGTAGTTCTGGGCTGATCCCTCACCTTCCTCATGATCATTGATGCCCCACGAGGTGAGATCTTGCATGGTGCCCCAGACCGAGGGAGATTGACCGTCATCTTGAACTTCTTCCATTTTCTAATAATTGCGCCAACAGTTGTTGCCTTCTCATCAAGCTGCTTGCCTATTATCCTGTAGCCCATCCCAGCCTTGTGCAGGTCTACAATTGTATCCCTGATGTCCTTACACAGCTCTCTGGTCTTGGCCATTGTGGAGAGGTTGGAGTCTGTTTGATTGAGTGTGTGGACAGGTGTCTTTTATACAGGTAACGAGTTCAAACAGTTGCAGTTAATACAGGTAATGAGTGGAGAACAGGAGGGCTTCTTAAAGAAAAACTAACAGGTCTGTGAGAGCCGGAATTCTTACTGGTTGGTAGGTGATCAAATACTTATGTCATGCAATAAAATGAAAATTCATTATTTAATGATTTTCTGGATTTTTGTTTTAGATTCCGTCTCTCACAGTTGAAGTGTACCTATGATAAAAATTACAGACCTCTACATGCTTTGCAAGTAGGAAAACCTGCAAAATCGGCAGCGTATCAAATACTTGTTCTCCCCACTGTAAGTGTGTGAATTGGACCATTTTCCTGTTTTGGGTGTCAGGGGAAATATATGGAGTAAAAAGTACATTATTTTCTTTAGAAATGTAGTGAAGTAAAAGTTGTCAAAACTTTAAATAATAAAGTACAGATAACCCCCAAAAAACTACTTAAGTAGTACTTAAAGTATTTTTACTTAAATACTTTACACTACTGGAGGAGTAGACGTTTCTTCTCCATATAGAGGCTCAGTAGTATAACGTTTGTTGAGACACAGCTAGATGTTCATCTCCTGCTGACTGGCCCTTCTATATTAATGGCTGTGCTATCTCTCAGAGAAATCTTGACTCATTACCATCCTTCCTGCTTCCTTCAATATCCTCTATCCCAGTCTATATACTGTCTCCCTCTATAGAAGTCTCTCTCTCCCCCTCATCCCAGTCTATATACTGTCTCCCTCTATAGAAGTCTCTCTCTCCCCCTCATCCCAGTCTATATATTGTATCTCTATACAAGTCTCTCTCTCCCCCTCATCCCAGTCTATATACTGCATCTATACGAGTCTCTCTCTCCCCCTCATCCCAGTCTATATACTGTATCTCTATACGAGTCTCTCTCTCCCCCTCCATCCCAGTCTATATACGGTCTCCCTCTATACGAGTCTCTCTCTCTCATCCCAGTCTATATACTGTATCTCTATACAAGTCTCTCTCTCCCCCTCCATCCCAGTCTATATACTGTCTCCCTCTATACGAGTCTCTCTCTCTCTCTCATCCCAGTCTATATACTGTATCTCTATACAAGTCTCTCTCTCCCCCTCCATCCCAGTCTCACTCAGTCCAAACTCACCATCCTGTTATCTGTTCTGGAACACTATGATAAAGAGTGGCTACTTTATACTTCTATGGACCTGGGGGTTTCAGATAGATAAAGATTGGCACGCAGGCAGGCAGGCAGGGAAAAATAGTCACTCAACATCTCATCTGTCAGCACCATTAAATGATGACTGGGGCAGTAAACCGTGTCAGGCACTTTCTTCTGAAGTTGGGGGGGAGGGGGCACCCAAGCTTTACAACTCCTTTCCACCACAGTTAACATTGACACAGCATCTTCCTTAGGCCAGCAATAACAGCTGACACAGAGGTAAACATCCCATCTTGCATTTATGGCATCAGAGTCCAGAGATATGAGTGATCAATACTCTGTCACGGCTTTGACATTTTGAGTCCAACTGACAAGCTGACGACAAGTCAACACACTGACTGTTCCCTTGATCTCAGCATCTTAGTGTGACAGCACAAGAGAGCCTGTTGTCTGTCACACTGGACTGAACAAAACAGAGATACACAACCCTTATGAGAGGATTGGCCATGTAGTGTTATTGACAAAACAATATGGCTGCCGTGGTGAAAGGTGTAGGTCCACCAGTTACTGTGTTATATGAGGACAAACTGGTCAATAAAGCTAGTGTGAGCTGTAGCCCCACCAGTTACTGTGTTATATGAGGACAAACTGGTCAGTAAGGGGGGCAGGTAGCCTAGTGGTCAGAGCATTGGGCCAGGGCACTTAACCCTAATTTGCTCCAGGGGCGCCTTACTACTATGGCTGTCCCTGTAGGTAGGCTGTCATTGTAAATAAGAAATTGTTCTTAACTGACTTGCCTAGTTAAAGAAAGGTTCAATCAAAAAATAAAAAAATAAATCTAGTGTGAGGTGTAGTTCCAGCAGTTACTGGGGGTAGTTTTATGGGTTTTGCTAGGTTGACTAGTTACTGTGTCATACAAGAATGAACAAAGAGCAGAGGAAGAGATGGCATTTACTGACAGACCTTGACAGAGGAGTAATCGTTGTTAACTTGACTGGAGGGAGTTTTGAGAGCCTCTTAAATGTTCCTTCATACAGCCACGGTCAGAACATCCCGAGTGCGCAGTGGTCTAAGGCACTGCATCTCAGTGCAAGTGGCATCACTACAGTACCTGGTTTGCATCCAGGCTGTATCACATCCGGCCGCGATTGGGAGTCCCATAGGGCGGCGCACAATTGGCCCAGCGTCGTCTGGGTTTGGCAGGGGTAGGCCGACGTTGTAAATAAGAATTTGTTCATAACTGACTTGCCTAGATAAATAAAACTTCAGTTTTCCCTCCTCAGGGGTCACGACCCTAGAATGCCTCTCCCACGACCCTCTGACCTTACAGCCTGTCCATCTCACTGTGTGTCAGGAAGAGGACAGACTGTTTGTTTACCTAACGCACCAATCACATCTCCCATTATAGGGATGGTAGATAACCAGTAGGACGAGTGTGTACTCACAGGCCAGAGTACTCAGAGGTAATATTAAGTTACATAGACAATTCAGTCAGCCATTTCAGACAATCCCGTAAAACCAACAGGACTACAATGGATGGGAGACCTGATATAACCAATGCCAAGCAAAGTCACCATAAAGTAACCTAAAAATACACTGAGTGTACAAAACATTAGGAACATTAAGCTCTTTCCATGACACAGACTGACCAGGTGAATCCAGGTGAAAGCTATGATCCCTTATTGATGTCACTTGTTAAATCCACTTCAATCAGTGTAGATGAAGGGGAGGAGACAGGTTAAAGAAGGATTTTTAAGCCTTGAGACAATTGAGACATGGATTGTGTATGTGTGCCATTCAGAGGGTGAATGTGCAAGACAAAATAATTAAGTGCCTTTGAACGGGGTATGGAAGTAGGTGCCAGGTCACCGGTTTGTGTGGAAAAACTGCAACGCTGTTTCCTGAGTGTATCAAGAATGGTCCACTACCCAAAGGAGATCCAGCTAAGCATTGGAGTCAACATGGGCCATCAATGCTGTGGAACGCTTTTGGCACCTTGTAGAATCTACGCCCCGACGAATTGAGGCTGTTCTGGGGGCAAATGGGTCAATATTCGGAAGGTGTTCTTAATGTTTTGTATAATCAGTGTATAGATATTCAGCCTTATATAACTAAGACAATATATAGCATATCTTGCAACCTAAACACAAAACACATACTATCTACTCTGTTGTGAAGGATGAATCAATGGGCTCTAAGACTATATATGCAGTAACAGTAGTGGGGTTTCCTCCCTCCAGGATTGTCTCAGGGTGAAATTGAACACTGCTCCTCTTCACCTAATCCTCACAGTCCTGCCTGTAGTACCAGCCCCCTTTTATCTCTCTCTCCATCCTCCTTTTATCAATCTGATGATCAGATTACTTTCCACCTCTCTCCTGACGGTATTCCCTGATGGGATATCAGTCCTGGATGGAATGATACAGTCCTCCTTCAAAACAACCTCACCCTCTACCCTACTCCCTACCTACTGCCATAGCAACAAGCACCATTTCATTTCAGCTGGATAACAGATGGAGCAGTGGACTGCTGCTGCCATACAGTACCATTACAGCTGACTTAGTGTGGACTGGACTGGCATCATTATAGGTGAGTGAGTGTCAGACCACACATCCATCATGACAACAGCTCTCCCAGGAGAAAAGATAACTAATACCTAGACCAGAAGGAAAGAAGGAAGGAATGAGAGAGAGAGAGATGGGGGAGGGAGAGAGAGAGAGAGAGAGAGATGGGGGAGGGAGAGAGAGAGAGAGAGAGATGGGGGAGAGAGAGAGAGAGAGAGAGATGGGGGAGGGAGAAAGAGAGAGAGATGGGGGAGGGAGAAAGAGAGAGAGATGGGGGAGGGAGAAAGAGAGAGAGATGGGGGAGGGAGAAAGAGAGAGAGATGGGGGAGGGAGAAAGAGAGAGAGATGGGGGAGGGAGAAAGAGAGAAAAGTAACCTTTCCTGTAATTGAATTCTGACCACCTCAGTCCTCCAGTCTCTCCCTTTATAACTTTGTGGGACAATCAGATATGGTTCCTGGAGAAATTACTCATTCTCCCCGGCAGAAGGTCAATATTCGCAGGTTATTCATTAGCTAGTAGTGTGTTATAGTTCCACTAAGTAGCCTAAGCTCTGATATACAGCGAGGACACCATGTCCCAGAGATTTGACACAGTGGCAGCTCGCTGTCACACACACACAGTCCCTCCTCCACAGCGCTGTCGGACTGGGTATGTGTCTTTGGTCCGTTCACTGACAGGCCAGACAGACAGATACACTGTATTTTAAAAAAGTATGTGGACACACCTTCAAATTAGTGGATTCGGCTAGATCAGCCACCACTGTTGTTTCGGAGAGGTGTATAAAATCGAGCACACCGCCATGCAATCTCCATAGACAAACATTGGCAGTATAATGGCCTTACTGAAGGGACATGCTGGCGTAGTGTTTAGACTGGGGGACAGCCAGGGACATGCTGGCGTAGTTGTTAAATGTGATAATGACTTTAAATACACAACAATGGAAGCCATCATCTCCAACCCTCTTCTAAAACATGACTCCTGGGTTCCACAGAGCTGGGAGAGAGAATCCCTCACCAAATTGTAGAGAGAGACTCCTGGGGCTACGAGTCTGTCTATCATGGCCTCCCTGCAAACCAAAACCACAGTGAAACAACGCAGCCACAGAAGACCCTCAGAGCCCTACTGGACTGTTAAGTTGGCTTATAGTCTGGTTCTATCCCTCAGGTGTGTTCTATACCTCAGGTGTGTTCTATACCTCAGGTGTGTTCTATACCTCAGGTGTGTTCTATACCTCAGGTGTGTTCTCTCTCTCTCTCTCTCTCTCTGCTGCCATTTACTCAGTATTCAATACCTGCCAGACCCACGTTACTGCGTTTACACACATCTTTATCATTAAACACTCCTCTCTATAGATTTATGTAAACCAGGCTGCTAAATCACACCTGCTTACATGATTGACAGGGACTATTAATCAATCCTAGAGCCTAAATCCATCACCACTCTGCTGGGAAATTGGGTAAGTTTGAAGAATGGATAATATATTTAGAGAGTATTTCTCAGCAGGCTGTTTTAAGAAGAGAAAACAAATAGTTTGTGAAAGAGACAGCCTCCGCCCCCTCTCTCCTCAACACCCCCCTCTCTCCTCAACACCCCCTCTCTCCTCAACACCCCCTCTCTCTTCAAACCCCCCCCTCTCTCTTCAAACCCCCCCCTCTCTCTTCAAACCCCCCCCTCTCTCCTCAACACCCCCCTCTCTCTTCAACCCCCCCCCTCTCTCTTCAAACCCCCCCCTCTCTCTTCAACCCCCCCCTCTCTCTTCAACCCCCCCCTCTCTCTTCAACCCCCCCCTCTCTCTTCAAACCCCCCCCTCTCTCTTCAAACCCCCCCCTCTCTCTTCAAACCACCCCCTCTCTCTTCAAACCACCCCCTCTCTCTTCAAACCCCCCCCTCTCTCCTCAACACCCCCCTCTCTCCTCAACACCCCCCTCTCTCCTCAACACCCCCCTCTCTCTTCAAACCCCCCCCTCTCTCTTCAAACCCCCCCTCTCTCTTCAAACCCCCCCCTCTCTCTTCAAACACCCCCCTCTCTCTTCAAACACCCCCCTCTCTCCTCAACACCCCCCTCTCTCCTCAACACCCCCCTCTCTCTTCAACCCCCCACTCTCTCCTCAACACCCCCCTCTCTCTTCAAACCCCCCCTCTCTCCTCTTCTTCCATCCACTCAATCATTCTAAAGGAGTATTTTTAATCTGTCCTTCAACCATCATTTCCTTTAAAGGATCAGGTTTATTAGTTTATGTAAAGTGATCTGGCCGCACTAGGCATTAACTGATGCCAATATAAATGCAATTTCACAAATGGGGAGGAATGTGAGTATTGGGGTGTGTGTGTGTGTGTGTGTGTCTACGTGCCCGTGTGTGTGCATGCCTGCAAAATTGTGTATGTGAGTGACTGACCGTGCATGCGAGAAAGATAGAATGTGTGTTAGTCAGTGTGTGTGTACTTGTGTTAGTCAGTGTGTGTGTGTGTGTGTTGTTTCAGCGGGATGTGTGTCAGTCTCATATTTCATTGTGGCCCTTGTCTGAGAAACATTCTTCAGGCTGAATAGGCGACTAAGAGCCCAATAGCACATTTGACCACACTAATGACAAGGGAGGGAAGGAGGGAGGGGTCGGAAAGCGAGACAGACTGAGCCCCAAATGGCACCCTATCCCCTATATAGTGTACTTCTTTTGACCAGGGCTCATAGGGTTCTAGTCAAAAGCTGTGCACCACAAAGCAAATAGGATGCTATGTGGGATACATCCCTAGATTGAGAAAGCAAAGCAGACTTGAAAGAATACTAGGCTTCTGGAGAAACCAACCACCCACAACCACACCAACCATCCACAACAACACCAACCACACCAACCAACCAACCACCCATAACTACACCACGAACCACCCACAACCCAAAAAAAAACAACCACCCACAACCATACCAACCAACCAACCCTCCCTCCTCCACCTCTTCTTCCCTCATTCTCCTGACAGAACACATCCTCTTTATTTCATCACTCTCTCTCTCTCTGCTGCAACACAAAACCCTTGTAATCCTGCTGGTCCAGGCTTGAACAGAGAAGAGAGGGAGGGAGGGACAGAGAGAAAAGGGAACAGTGAAAGAGAAAGAGAGAAGGAGGCTCATGTAGAGACAGGGAAAGGCTTGCTGAAAGAAGAACAGGTCAGTTGAGGACAGGACAGAGAAACAGACCTTTTATCAGGCACTAACTAGACCAGTAGTTCTCAAACTTCAGCCTATTTTAATACTGTGACCCACTAAAGCTACAGATGACTAAGGTTGGAAATAATGATTCATTTTACTGTGTCTTAATTTACCGTCCTCCTGGTTCTGCTCGCTTGTTTTTAGATGATTTTGCAGAGTTTTTATCTTCAATTATCAAACTTGAAAAGGTTCTGATACTTGGGGATTTTAACTTGCATGTTGATGACTCTTCATGTTCTGTGGCATCTGAATTCTTAACACTCACTGAATCATTTCATTTTAAACAATGTGTTTTAGGCCCTACACATATAAAAGGTCATACTTTGGACCTTGTTTTTTCATTAGGTCTGAGCATCGACCATTTGAGTGTTATGGACATAAATGTGACAGATCATTGTTGTATATTTTTTAATCTGTCTTCTAATGTTGACTGTCTTCCTTGTAGACCGATGTTGCAAAGACGTATTATTAATCAAGCTACAGCTGAGAAATTTTCTGAGTCATTTGACCCGAGTTCTTTTATTGATTGTAAAAATGCTGAATTATTCCTGCAGTCTTTTAATAATCAGTGTCTGTCGGTTTTAAATCTAGTTGCTCCCTTGAAAAGTAAAAGCATGTTCCCTAATAATGTGTGCCCTTGGATGAATGATGATATAATGTCTTTCAGGAGAAAATGCCGTAAAGTTGAACGTTTATGGAAATCCACAAGTCTGGAAGTACATAGATTGTATTTGAGGGAGCTTATCTCACTGCTAAATGTTAAGATAAAACAGGCCAGGTCAGATTATTTTACTAATCTTGTAACTCAGAACAAGAACAATTCTAGAGTTCTGTTTGATACGATATCTAAGATAGTCTCTCCCCTTGCTCCCCAAGTGCCTGTACACTCAAAGAGTGATTGCAATAGGTTTTTACATGCTTTTGTAAACAAGGTGCATGATATTAGAAATACTACAAATCCATCTCTTGATGTCATTTCATGTGGGTCAGCTGCCTCATACACTTGGGATAATTTTTCACCTATCAATCTAGATGATATTAAGAACATATTAAGTAAAATGAAACCATCTTCTAGCCCGCTCGATGTAGTGCCGACTTTGTTGTTATTTAATGTATTTGATTTACTTGGACCATTGGTTGTTAAAATGATTAACCTTTCCCTTTTAAGTGGATCTGTTCCCAGTCATTTTAAACAAGCAGTTGTCAGCCCTTTATTAAAGAAACCGAATTTGGATTCTTCTGTGCCAACTAACTATAGGCCAATATCTAAAATGCCTTTTTTATCAAATATTCTTGAGAAAGTGGTCGCTGGCCAGCTGATTACATTTCTTAATGGTAAAAACATACTTGATAAATTTCAGTCAGGTTTCCGGAAATGCCATTCAACTGAGACGGCACTTCTTAAAGTTTCAAATGACATTCTGATGGCTGCTGACTCAAGACAGTACACAGTGCTGATTTTACTCGACTTATCTTCAGCGTTTGATACTTTAGACCATACGGTCCTGTTAAATCGATTACACAATGAAATGGGTTTTTCTGGTGTTGTTCTTAGTTGGTTTACCTCTTACCTGAGCGACAGATCATTTTGTGTGTCCGTTAATAACATTCTGTCAGATATGACCCCTCTGTTGTATGGAGTTCCTCAGGGTTCAGTTTTAGGTCCTCTCTTGTTTTTATTATATATGAGTCCGCTTGGTGAAATAATCAGAAATTTCAAAAATGTGTCTTATCACTTTTATGCTGATGACATTCAGTTGTACTGCTCTTTTAATGATTCTGAGTTTGAAAAATTAACGGATTTATTGGAATGTCTATCATGCATTAAGTCTTGGTTATATAACAATTTTCTACAACTGAATACAAAAAAGACTGAAACTATGATCATTGCTCCAGAACAAAAAATATCGCAAATTAAACAACACCTCTGTTCCTTGGACTCCTCTGTCCAGACGAGCCTAAGAAACCTTGGTGTTCTGTTTGACCAATCGATGTCCCTGGATGGTCATTCTAGACAGCTGGTCAGAAACTGTTTTTATCAATTGAGAAATATCTCTAAATTAAGAACAATACTGCCCAAAACTAACATGGAGATGATCATTCATGCTTTTATTTCTTCACGGTTAGATTATTGTAATTCTCTTTTTACTTGTTTTAACAATTGTTCTCTGAGGCGTCTTCAACTGGTTCAAAATGCCGCAGCCAGGCTTTTAACAGGAACAAACAGAAGGGCACACATTACTCCTATTTTATTTACTCTCCACTGGCTACCGGTAAAATACAGAATTGATTTTAAAATTTTAATTTTAACTTTTAAAGCACTACATGGACAGACGCCTCAATACATCACTGACATGTTGACCCCTTACTCTTCGTCTCGTATTCTTCGCTCCTCAGGTCAGAATCTCCTGATGGTACCTAAAACCCGCCTTAAAACTAGGGGAGATCGTTCCTTCCAGGCGACTGCTCCAAAATTGTGGAATGCCCTGCCCTTGTCGTTGCGTGTGGCCGATTCTATTGTTTCTTTTAAAAAGCAGCTGAAGACACTACTATTTAGACAAGCTTTTAATTGATTGTGCTTTTATGTTTTATGTTTTTATGTTAGTATGATGTTTTTTAAATGGTATACTTGCTACTTGTAAAGCACTCTGTGATTCTTTCTGTGATGGGTGCTATATAAATAAAGTTTATTATTATTATTATTATAAAGCTTTTTAAACGAAGGCAGTCAGACTCGCAGTCAGACTCAACTCAGTCAAAAGTGGATACCAACCAATTATCTGGGAAACACTCACCATCACTACAATAATTCACTATCACTTCAGTAACTTTTCATGAGCACTTATCATGAGTACCATTGTGATTGCAGTAAAATGGTGAGAAGATTGGATTATGATTAAACCATTGGCATGGGCCTGCAGCTAGTAGGCCAGTAGCAAGTAGGCCAGACGTGTTCTGACATGTTTCTGAAGTCTGATCCCTCACTCTCTAGCCCAATCTCATCTGATGTCAGAAAACCTCCGCTCTCGTGATGTGTGTGTGTGGGGATAGAGGGACTAACTATTTTCTATATCACAAAAGCCAAACTGGTGCATCTGCTAATCTTTTAGGGATGAGCATCTTCTCTTCACAAATCTTTCCATAATCGTCGGGGAGAATCGCATAATGCAGCGGGCCCCACTAGAGAGAGAGGCTGCTCTGTCTCTGTGCTCCACTGCTATCTCAGCCACATTTAACACAGCTTTAAATGGAATGTTGATTTGTCACGGCCTAGTTCCAATCCTGCACTGGGTAGAGGGGGGGGGGGGGGGGAAGAAAGAAAGAGAAAGAGCGAGAGAGGGAAAGAAAGAGAGCAAGAGAAAGAGAGAGATGGAGACAGAAACCATCTCTACCCTGGTTGCTTGGAGAGTTCCAGATAAAGAGCCAGGCGTTCAGACAGCAATAAAGGAATGCTGATAATAATTAGTGCTGTGAAATTATTGCTTTTTCAGCCTGGAGCCCCTTTGTAATAGGTTCTTACCTAAGGGAATACAAAGACTTCTCTCACACACACCACACACACAGCCTCATTGGCGGTTCTAACCTGGAGGAACACTAAGAGGGCTACTCATGACACTGGAGCTCAGATGTGTTTAAACACCAGAGTCACATTTCATTAACCAACACATCACTCAGAGACAGAGAGACATTTGAGACAGAGAAAGAGAATCTCATGTGTCCCACACACTCATATGCATAGACACACACACACACACACACACTACAAGCCTCTTTGGTACCTGTGGAATATTATTTCTGTGTTATTCCAGTACTCATCATATCTGTCTGAGTCAGTCATGTCTTCAGGTTGTTATTCAAAACCAGTCAACCTACTCCCTTTGGGTACGTGTGTGTGTGGGTGTGTGTGTGTGTGTGTGTGTGTGTGTACCTGCTCTGTGGCCCTGGGACAGAGGAGTAATGTGTTGGACACATGGTAGAGACACCCAGCCCAGAGCTTTACTGAGCAGAGTGATCATTACACAGTCACTAGTGTCAGGAGGTCACAGGGCTGGGCCAGCGGGACGCTCCCAGACTAGCACAGTGTGTGTGTAGCCAGCTCCCAGAACGAGGCCCCAGCGCGTATTCTCAGAGTGATGACAACAAGATGTCTCACATCACACTGCCAACACACACACTTTGACAATACACACAATATTAGTAGAAGGACGATATACCAATGTTCCACCCATACACCTCATACGGATGCACACACACACTGTGCTCACTATTGGAGATGAAACGAACCCGCCAGAGAGAGACTGAACCTTGACATAAAGGAAACCCTCAGAGTCAGAGCTTTCAGAGATATATTCTTTATTTTCTCACTTTCTCAAAAAGTTGACTTTGTTAGAAACATTAGGAAGCAGGGAGGGACTCAAACTGTTTATACGTAGCAGAAATCTGGACTGTTTTATTAGTTTCCTGTCCTCTTCTTCTCTCACTTTACTCCCTCTCTCTTTCTAGTTGGAGGCAGCGATACCTTGCAGCTCCTAAATAAATAATCACAATACATTCCAGAGAGGAAGAACCCACAGGGAACTGGCACAACTACAGTCTCCCTCACATTAATTATCCACTGACAACTACAGTCTCCCTCACATTAACTATCCACTGACAACTACAGTCTCCCTCACATTAACTATCACCACTGACATCTACAGTCTCCCTCACATTAACTATCACCACTGACATCTACAGTCTCCCTCACATTAACTATCACCACTGACATCTACAGTCTCCCTCACATTAACTAGCCACTGACAACTACAGTCTCCCTCACATTAACTATCCACTGACATCTACAGTCTCCCTCACATTAACAATCCACTGACAACTACAGTCTCCCTCACATTAACTATCACCACTGACATCTACAGTCTCCCTCACATTAACTATCACCACTGACAACTACAGTCTCCCTCACATTAACTATCCACTGACAACTACAGTCTCCCTCACATTAACAATCCACTGACAACTACAGTCTCCCTCACATTAACTATCCATACTGACAACTAGTCTCCCTCACATTAACTATCCATACTGACAACTAGTCTTCCTCACATTAACTATCCATACTGACAACTAGTCTCCCTCACATTAACTATCCACTGACAACTACAGTCTCCCTCACATTAACTATCCACTGACAACTACAGTCTCCCTCACATTAACTATCCACTGACAACTACAGTCTCCCTCACATTAACTATCACCACTGACAACTACAGTCTCCCTCACATTAACTATCACCACTGACAACTACAGTCTCCCTCACATTAACTATCACCACTGACAACTACAGTCTCCCTCACATTAACTATCACCACTGACAACTACAGTCTCCCTCACATTAACTATCACCACTGACATCTACAGTCTCCCTCACATTAACTATCCATACTGACAACTAGTCTCCCTCACATTAACTATCCATACTGACAACTAGTCTCCCTCACATTAACTATCAATACTGACAACTACAGTCTCCCTCACATTAACTATCCATACTGACAACTAGTCTCCCTCACATTAACTATCACCACTGACAACTACAGTCTCCCTCACATTAACTATCACCACTGACATCTACAGTCTCCCTCACATTAACTATCACCACTGACATCTACAGTCTCCCTCACATTAACTATCCATACTGACAACTAGTCTCCCTCACATTAACTATCCATACTGACAACTAGTCTCCCTCACATTAACTATCAATACTGACAACTAGTCTCCCTCACATTAACTATCCATACTGACAACTAGTCTCCCTCACATTAACTATCCATACTGACAACTACAGTCTCCCTCACATTAACTATCCATACTGACAACTAGTCTCCCTCACATTAACTATCCATACTGACAACTAGTCTCCCTCACATTAACTATCCATACTGACAACTAGTCTCCCTCACATTAACTATCCATACTGACAACTAGTCTCCCTCACATTAACTATCCACTGACAACTACAGTCTCCCTCACATTAACTATCAATACTGACAACTAGTCCCCCTCACATTAACTATCAACACTGACAATACCACAACTACAGTCTCCCTCATATAAACCCTTCACCACCGCCAACATCACAACTACAGTCTCCCTCATATAAACCCTTCACCACCGCCAACATCACAACTACAGTCTCTGATGAGGCCTCAGATGGTGACACATCCCTGGGACACAGCCCAAAGACAAAGCCCAAAAAGATCAGCCTCTGTCCTGTGGAGCTAGCTGGGTAGAAGACCCTACACACACACACACGCACACACACACACACACACGTTAAACCCTTCACACACAGTCCCAGCAGGAATACATCTGTTACTGTCCCTTTAAAACATGCATTCATTAGAAAGCATTCTAAATATCTGACTAATGTGCACATTCTACACACAGTCCCATCTGTGTAGCATGAATAAGTCCCATACTTCCTCTTTAGTGTGCGCGTGCATGTCCAACCTCCCACATGGAAAACAGACACAGGTTTTCCACATTCCTCTATGGAGAGAGCCGACCACACCCTCCCAGCTGACCTCTAGTAACCAGGATCATAAAGCCTAACATGTTCAAAGGCCCGCAGCGGCCCCGTCACACACGCACTATGTTCACCAGCCCCCAGCGGACCCGTCTGTAGAGCTGTCATGTAACTCTTAGTCACAACTGTCACAGTAAAGACATGTTCCCTTTAAACAAACAAAGCCTTGAAGAACCTGGAGGACCTAGTGAAGCCCCGATCTCGCCTAGCTTCCGGCCCCCCTGCCGGAGTCAGCTGCTGGGCTTCCTGTGCGGAGGAGGTGGGCTCTGGAGCTCCAGCCCATAGGGGGAACCAGTCCGGAGACTAGCTCAGTCAGCGGTTCAGAATAATCTAGGATTCTATCCACCCTCTCTAGGGGACGAGTGTGTTGTCACAGGTGGGTTAAACTTTAAACAGATTACACACACACACACACACGACAAAGTACGCTTCAGGACAAGGCCAGGTGGTTGGTGTGTGTGTGTGTGTTTGTGTGTGTGTGTTTTCCTACAATATTTGTACAGAGAGAAATCCATTAAAAAGTACTGACAATGCAGAAGCCCAGCAAATGGGAAAAAACTAAACAGAACAGGCCTTATCAGCTGTGGTTTGTACAGCCAGACACCCAGCAGGGAAAGCTGGGAAGTAAAGCCATTGGGCTTCATGAATATTATGTTTTCCTTTTCCCAATGTGAGAGAATGACAAGAACAAGCTCCCATGAAAGGAAGTGAAAACGGGTGACATATGGGAATGAACACTGTAAGCACAAATCAAAACATGCCATGAGCGATAGAGAGAGAGAGCGGGCAAGAGAGAGGGGGGGGGGGGGGGGGGGGGGGGGGGGGGGGGGGGGGGGGGGAGAGAGAGAGAGAGAAAGGGATGGAGGGAGAGAGAAAAAGGGACAGCTCCATAAAAGGCCAAGAGTTAAAACTTCCAATATGTCTCTCTCTTGCTCTACCCCTCAGGTCCAGAAACACACAACACACCCGTGGGCAGAGGCTTTGGCAGCTCAAACCCAGCTCTGTACCGAAATGAACCGTGCTCCCATGGTAACCTAAGCCCATGGCCTAACCGTCTTCTCTTAGTGCTATGCCGTGCCGTTGCTTCAGCAAAGGTATGTGACGGGAAAGGAGAGTAGAGAAGGCATGAGAGACAGAGGTAGGAAGAATAATACTAACCGATGAGCAGCCAATTCCATTTCACAGTGGATCATGACAGAGCTAGAGAGAGAGAAAGACAGAGCGAGCGAGAGACAGACAGACAGACAGACAGTATAAGAAAGTCTGGCGTGTGCCAACAGAGACAACAAGCTGTCACAGCGGGCTGATTAACTGTATGGTGTAGTCAGTCAGCTAACTGTCTGATTCCCTTTCAGACGCTCTCTAGACATCGATCTGAAGATCACATTTCTAACTGTGCAGACTCACAGAATTTTAAATTGAAAGATTAATAGTGTGCCCAAAGTAAGTAAGACACCCCAGAAATAACCAAGAATAAAATGAATGAAAAATGTGTTTATTTGCATAAACACTCGGATCCAGGAAAATCGCATTTCATGCATTTCAGCGATTTTAGGATTTTGACTGTCTGTTGAGAGAGAGCGAGAGAGAGAGAGGAGAGAGAAAAAGAAAGAATAAAAAGACAAAGAGAGAGAGCATGAGAAAGAGGAGAAAAAAGAGGAGAGAGAGAAAGAGGAGCAGGAAGACAATGTGACTGAGGTGATCAGATGAAATGAGAGA
This sequence comes from Thymallus thymallus, assembly GCA_023634145.1. Lineage (NCBI taxonomy): Eukaryota > Metazoa > Chordata > Actinopteri > Salmoniformes > Salmonidae > Thymallus > Thymallus thymallus. The sequence continues at coordinate 15,393,542 of CM042420.1, forward strand.
GCTGTGTTTTGACTGTCAGGACAACAAGAATCTGGACCCTTAAAAAGGCTGGGTGCTTCCAATTAACCCCTAGAACCTCCATTCACCCCGCCTGCCTAGCTAGAACCTTGAACCTCCATTCACAGCGCCTGCCTAGCTAGAACCTTGAACCTCCATTCACCCCGCCTGCCTAGCTAGAACCAGAAGATAAATAAATTAACAGCATCCGTGAGAAAGCTGGTCCTTATTTTAATATAGCTCTTATTTCAAAAACAGCTCTTTTAATTCCGAGATTCAGACTTGAGTCTGAATAGAGCTCACTACCCAAACCTGAATCATGTGGAGAGAAAGGGGGATGGAAAAGAGAGAGAGAGAAAGCAGGGAGGAGAGAGGGTGGTAAAAGTGAAATTGATGACGTGTTTGACCAGAGAGGATAATGAAGTGAAGCTTTGACCCCTAGCGACCTCTTGACCTATAGGTTACCCTGGCAATGAGATGGTCTTTTATGTTGCCGTGGCAGCCTGCATCTGGTCTGTTGGTTGCTATGAAGTAGCAGAGGCCAAAGTTTGTTACATTTCAATTTGGTAGGAAGCTAATTTAAATTCCAATTTAAGAATTTAAAAACATCCATTAATATCCTGAACGCATTAAAATGTAAATTGACCCTCAACCTCTGCTCAGTACACTGCCGTAATTTGTTCTCAGAGTGAGGTAAACTTTGTTCGGAAACACGTCTTGCACCATCTCTACCCTGCTTGTGTTCCAACAGTAGTCCAGATTGTCTCCTCTCAATGAGCCATATGTACTGCAGCACTGTGTTTGAGTGTAGGCCCATATGTTGGATGCAGTAGCCAGATGGTCTGCAATCAGCCCCAGAGAAGACCACAAAGCTCTATACACCACCTCACCTCATTCAGTCAAACTTAGTTTCAACTGTAGTGTTACACCAGATGGGTACCAGACAACGGTCCACTGCCTAGTTATCAAAGTGCAATATGTCCCATCAAGAACCCTCATCTATGAAATCCCCCCTAAGAAAGATATAATCTCCCGCTGTCTGCTGCAGTCTGAAATGAGATCTGACGTTTGTTCCACAAGCAATAACAGTGTAGTTCGCCGAGTCAGTCCAACAGCAGACTGAACACTGAACCCATGACTAGTACAAACCAAGGCCATCAGAAGCCTCTCCGAAGTACAAACCTTTGGCAGACTCCAGCTCAGCTATAGAGCAACACAGTGCAACATCTGATCTCAGTTAGTTTGAACAGGCTTCTCTGTGCAGCCCGTACACAGCAGAGGTTGTGTGTGTCTCTGTGCAGCCTGTACACACGGCAGAGTGTGTGTGTCTCTGTGTAGCCCGTACACACAGCAGAGCGTGTGGGTCTCTGTGCAGCCCGTACACACGGCAGAGTGTGTGTATGTGTGTGTGTCTCTGTGAAGCCCATACACATGGCAGAGCGTATGTGTTCACTAGATGGATGCTATTTCATGTCTTTATTGGACTTGGTTTCTCCAAGCATCAGAGTTGGCGTTGGCTGGCATGCGTTTTGTGTTTGTGAGAGGTCTGGGAGAGTATACTGAGCAGAGCTAGATTATGGCTGGCTGGGGACTTCAGAGACATCTCTCCAAGACCATCACAGACGCTGTAAGGCTTCATCATAGGAACGATAAGGCTCCATTTAAAAGTGCCCTATAGGAGCAGATCTAGGATCAGCTTACCTGCCCTCAACCTTAAACTTAACCATTAGTGGATAAACACAATACTGATCTTAGGTCAGTATTTAAAAGCAACAAATACATGTGCTCTATGGCCATATAAAGGCATGTCTGTGTGTGGACCTACTCTATGACCTAATAATCGAAGAGGTTGTGTCTGACCTGGGCTGAATGAGCTCAGTATGAGAGGTCAGGGGTTAGCTGGATAAGTGTTCTAAAGCCACCATGTTTCATATCCTGTGACAAACTCAAGGGGATGCCATTTCACAGCTGCAACACATTTCTGTAGTAACACGCTAAGATCTCAGCCCTGATTAGAGAGAAAAATAAAATGGCACAGGCGGCAAGAACACAATATTTAGATTTTAGCCTTCCTCTTATTCAAGTTTTCCCAGTCTCTCTCTCTCTCTCTCTCTCTCTCTCTCTGAAGGTCTCTCACTCAGTTGTCCCCTCAAATCTCCTTCTTGTCCAGCTCTCTTTTGTGTCTTTCAATCAACTCTAGGTTTGTTAAGGGTAGCTTTAGTGTAGCTTAACGTCTTCCAGTGTGAAGTAAATGGTAGCTTGGTAAACTATATACAGTTGAAGTCGGAAGTTTACATACACTTAGGTTTAAGTCTTTAAAACTAATTTTTCAACCACTCCACAGATTTCACGTTAACAAACTATAGTTTTGGCGGTTAGGAAATCTACTTTGTGTATGACAAGTAATTCTTCCAACAATTGTTTACAGACAGATTATTTCACTTATAATTCACCATATCACAATTCCAGTGGGTCAGAAATGTACATACACTAAGCCAGACTACGGTTTGCAGCTGCACATGGGGACAAAGATCGTACTTTTTGGAGAAATGTACTCTGGTCTGATTAAACAAAAATAGAACTGTTTGGCCATAATGACCATCGTTATGTTTGGAGGAAAAAGGGGGAGGCTTGAAAGCAGAAGAACACCATCCCAACCGTGAAGCACGGGGGTGGCAGCATCATGTTATGGGGGTGCTTTGCTGCAGGAGGGACTGGTGCACTTCACAAAATAGATGGCATCATGAGGAAGGAAAATTATGTGGATATATTGAAGCAACATCTCAAGACATCAGTCAGGAAGTTAAAGCTTGGTCGCAAATGGGTCTTCCAAATGGACAACGACCCCAAGCATACTTCCAAAGTTGTAGCAAAATGGCTTAAGGACAACAAAGTCAAGGTATTGGAGTGGCCATCACAAAGCCCTGACCTCAATCCTATAGAAAATGTGTGGGCAGAACTGAAAAAGCATGTGCGAGCAAGGAGGCCTACAAACCTGACTCCGTTACACCAGTTCTGTCAGGAGGAATGGGCCAAAATTCACCCAACTTATTGTGGGGAGCTTGTGGAAGACTACCAGAAACATTTGACCAAAGTTAAACAATTTAAAGGCAATGCTACCAAATACTAATTGAGTGTATGTAAACTTCTGACCCACTGGGAATGTGATGAAATACATTTTCTCTCTACTATTATTCTGACATTTCACATTCTTAAAATAAGTGGTGATCCTAACTGACCTACGACAGGGAATCTTTACTAAATTAGAAATTGTGAAAAACTGAGTTTAAATGTATTTGGCTAAGGTGTATGTAAATTTCCGACTGTATTTCAGAGTAGCTTCCCCAACACTGTCTGTAGTTAACAGACAGCGTGAGACAGACAGTGGGCACTGCGGGGCACAGACTGCAGATGTGGGCATCCTCTACCATGCTGACCTTCGTGGCACTCACCACAGGGTGTTGTGGACACTGGCACGCCTGCTAAGAGACGTGCTGGGGTGCTAGGAGTAGCAACACAAAGACAACTAGGATAACAGACACCAAGATAATAGAGCGCACCAAATCACACGCTTATAAACACACTCTGGATGATTCCAGAATACTTTTGTAAATGCTCTTGTAAACTCAGAGGCAGTCAGATATGCAGGGATCTTCACAGACAAAAGGCTGCATTCAGACTCATGCAGAAATGAGTAAACAAACCGAGATGGAAAAATGATGGGGAGGTGGAGAGGGGGAAAGGAACGTTGGCGGGAGGCCACATGAGGCCTGAGACAGCTGGCAAAGATACCCTCTACAAACCTTACTAACGCGGCAGACAGAGAGAGAGACAGCGAGAGAGAGCGAGAGAGAGAGAGACAGACAGACAGCCTGGTGGTCCTGGTTCTGAGCTCGTCTGGTCTAGATGGATAGGGGGATGAAAGGATGAACACAGCGTTGTTTCTTGGAAATTTCTCGCAGGGAATAGCCTTCATTTCTCAGAACAAGAATTGACTGGCCTGTTTCAGAAGAAAGTTATTTGTTTCTGGCCATTTTGAGGCTGTAATCAAACCCACAAATGCTGATACTCCAGATACTCAACTAGTCTAAAGGCCAGTTTTATTGCTTCTTTAAATCAGCACAACAGTTTTCAGCTGTGCTAACATAATTGCAAAAGGTTTCTAATGATCAATTAGCTTTTAAAATGATAAACTTGGATTAGCTAACACAACGTGTCATTGGAACACAGGAGTGCTGGTTGCTGATAATGGGCCTCTGTACGCCTATGTAGATATTCCATTAAAAATCAGGCGTTTCCAGCTACAATAGTCATTTACAACATTAACAATGTATACACTATATTTCTGATCAATTTGATGTTACTTTAATAGACAAAGAAATTGATTTTCTTTCAAAAACAAGGACATTTCTAAGTGACCCCAAACTCTGGAACGGTTGTGTGTGTGTGTGTGTGTGTGTGTGTGTGTGTGTGTGTGTGTGTGTGTGTGTGTGTTATATATACACCATTCCTGACATTTAATTCTAGTAAAAATTCCCTGTTTTAGGTCAGTTAGGGTCACCACTTATTTTAAGAATGTGAAATGTCAGAATAATAGTAGAAAGAATGATATACTGCGTGGTCCCATGGTGTTTATACTTGCATACTATTGTTTGTACAGATGAATGTGGTACCTTCAGGCGTTTGGAAATTTCTTGCAAGGATGAACCAGACTTGTGTAGGTCTACAATATTTTTTCTGATACCTTGGCTGATTTCTTTGGATTTTCCCATGATGTCGAGCAAAGAGGCACTGAGTTTGAAGGTAGGCCTTGAAATACATCCACAGGTACACCTCCAACTGACTCAAACATATATATATATTTTTTTTTTTTAACTTTATTTTACTAGGCAAGTCAGTTAAGAACAAATTCTTATTTACAATGACAGCCTAGGAACAGTGGGTTAACTGCCTTGTTCAGGGGCAGAACGACAGATTTTTACCTTATCAGCTCAGGGATTCGATCCGGCAATCCTTCAGTTACGGACCCAACACTCTAACCACTCGGCTACCCGGTGTTAATTAGCCTATCAGAAGCTTCTAAAGCCATGACATAACTTTCTGGAATGTTTAAAGGCACAGTCAACTTAGTGTATGTACATTTCTGACCCACTGGAATTGTGATATAGTGAATTATATATTGAAATAATCTGTCTGTAAACAATTGTTGGAAGAATTACTTGTGTCATGCACAAAGTAGATGTCCTAACCGACTTGCCAAAACTATAGTTTGTTAACATGAAATCTGTGGAGTGGTTGAAAAATGAGTTTTAATGACGTCAACCTAAATGTATGTAAACTTCCGATTAGATTAGATTTGATAGATCGATAGATAGATAGATAATGCCATGAGTGTGCAAAGCTGTCATCAAGGCAAAGGGCG